>OZ022266.1:62699623-63044623 GCA_963978885.1 Nemotelus pantherinus | reverse complement strand
CACGATTTTCACTCTACTTTTTTTGGTAGAGCAAGTTCGGGCAAGCAACCAGCTGTTTCCCAACTGTCACGGAACCGACTTTCAACAAAAAATTGTTACTGAAGTGCAGTTTTTTGTTAGTGAATTGACAAGTTGACCTTCTGACAAGTAATAAATTTTGAGAATTGCCTCTCAGCTGCTCTCACTTGCTCGACTTTTTTCTGCCTCTCAATTGCTCTGGTTTGCTCGACTTTTTCTGACAGCCGCACTACTATAACTTGCATTGAGATGCTCTGCTTTTTTTCGTGCTCATTAAACACAGCTATTAATAGTCGCGCTAAAATTTTACACTTCATCGCTTTTTAAAATAACCGCGCCCAGATACTCTTAATTCGCTGTGTCGCTTCTAGCAATTCTTTGTATCAGACTCACTGTATCAGACTATCGCTGTATTCTAACTGACTTCTAAGACATCTCGTGGCGATATTTATACTCGTTCTGAAGAGGTTGTAGGATTTGGCACTGCTTTAATTAACAGAAACAATTATTCACAAGGCACAATCCTATTTTATTTCTTAATCCAATAATTCACATATAATTACAAAGTACGTTCTCGTGTTTGATCTGCTTATCATGGCGGTTTCAGTCGTACTCCTCGTCTTCACGTTCTCCTTCTCTCCTGCTCTTCAACGCCTCTCGTGGTCGGATATCGAAGCTCGTCTGCTTCTCGGCTAGTCGCCACAAGGTGAATTGTTATTGCATGTGTCTAGGCTATTCTAGATTTGTGTCTTTGCTTCTCGGAGGTTCTTGAACTGGCTTCCAGAAGGCTATTGTGTATTTTCGTTGCCATATGAAATCTGATTGTATCTTGGCTTCTAGAATGTTCTGATTTTGCTTCTAGAGGGCTATAACCTGCGTTTTATCTCTAGATTGCTTTCGTTTTATGAAATACATGCGATTTTTCTTGACGTTTCTCGTCATTTTTGGTGCTGATACGACGAAATATAATTTATTTGGTGTGCATGCAACAATACGCTTTCCCTGCCAATCGGTTGCAGATGCAGATTGTTTTAGTGAGCTCACGTGGTATAGATACTCATTATAAAATTGGCTACATAGATTTCGAAATTATGCTACAATATTGATTTTTAGATCTGCGTGTGATATACCAAAAATTCTTACCCAAACACCAAGCTTCAATAACACCTACTTACAGACTCATCTTCTAAAAATGGTACAATCATATAAAACAAATCCTTATCTTTATTAAAAATAAATAAATAAATATCACGTACTTTTTCTCTTCAAATAACGCGCAATATACTCCGCGTCGGTATCGAAACATTGTTTAACTATATACTTCTGATTACAAATTGTCATATAATTGTAACAAGTTATCAAACCAGCATGCACTGATCTACCACATGGATCCAATATTGCTTCTAAATCCTCCTGCCCAGATGCTGCTAGCTTCAAAAGCTCATTGTAATTTTCGATTTGTGATTCCAGTGGAATAGTTTGACAGTAATGATGATGCAAGGCTCTGTACGTCATATATTCATTGGTTCGAGCCATTATTCAAGCAAGGAAATCGACGAATAACCTAGAAAAATTAAATTTTGTTTGGAAATTGACAACATTGGCACATCGTTACTGA
This sequence comes from Nemotelus pantherinus, assembly GCA_963978885.1. NCBI lineage: Eukaryota > Metazoa > Arthropoda > Insecta > Diptera > Stratiomyidae > Nemotelus > Nemotelus pantherinus. Next base: position 63,042,987 of record OZ022266.1, on the reverse strand, counting down.
TATTTACCGAAACTTCCTGAAAACTTTGACGTAAAATTTTCTGATGTCAAGCACGAAATTCAAATAAATCACGAAAATATTTCGATAGCTACAGAAATTATTTTTCAGAAGATTGACAAAATCGGTAAACCACAAAAAAGACAGCACGCGCTTGTACTTGTGCTTATACAATCGGAAGATACATATTTCATAGCCAACTTATCAATCGGTTGATTCAATTTTCGACAAAATCGGCAAAGTAACATATCGAGTTAGCCTTGCCATACCGATCACATCAATTTTCAAACGTAGTTATCAAAAGTTGCAGTTACGCTGATGAAGGATACTTGTATGTGATTTCTCAAAAGGGTGACTTATCACTATGATAATTAATGGGAATGGATGGGTAATGCCTAGCAGTCGGTCAAAATTTTTTTTTTTTTTTTTTTTGAAAAGTGAGTTAACGATTTGTGTTGTGAAAAAATTAGAATGACTTGAAAGCTTAGTGTAGTGTACAAGGGTCAAATTGAAGAAAAAAAAAACTTGCTCTAGGCTGAAAGACGAACTGACGTACCCACACAATGCAAGAAAAATATTATAATGAAACATCATGAAGTTGGGTCGAGTTGATTTTCTTGGTAATAGTGGAAAAAAGATTGCATCATAACGAAGTTTCAAAAACATAAGATGTAGATCCTCAAAGAACATAGCAAGCCAAATACCAAATATTGTCTAATTTGAAATAACATTCTTAGTATAATTTTTTCTTCAATATTTGTGTTTCTTTTTAATCTAAACCAAAAATATGATTCATAGTGAAAAAGGTAGATGCCGAGGAATAAACTGATTGTCGCCTGTGGTTAGTGTGAAAATTCTACAGTATGGTGTAAATAATAAAATCCTAGAGGTACAATTTCCCAACAAATTTCAGTGCAAAATTTCAGCCGCCAAACTATTAATAATATCTGTTTGGCTCTAACACTTGAGGTGCTGTACTATTTTGGTGCTAGGTACCCTTAAAAGCTATGTTTTCAATAGCGCGAAGAGGCATATTTCAGCCTAAACTGCAATAAAAGATTTACGAATTTTTCTATTGCTATTTCGAATAGATCGGTGGAATCAGTTATTAATTTTCAAAATTTGTAATAGCTAATGCTGTGAAATTGCTGTGAAATTTGTTAAATAATTTGGTTGCATGACAAATTGAAATTAAATATGAAATCAGTTGACGTGAAACATTAAAATAGTCGATATAAATTTGTCTCGAAACACATACTGTTCTTTATTCATGAAACCGAGCCTTATTGAAATGTGTAGCTAAACTACATATATGTTTTTCTGTTTTTATTTCATGTCCGACTCCTGAAATTATTGAATAACCTCAAAAAATTAGCCCAATGAATAGACAATTCCAGGTTCAATCCTTTTGAATTTGTTTTCCAAATAAAATGTTTTTGATTCGATATTTTCTATTTAAACATGATTTTTCAAAATTTGATATCAACAGTTTCAACTCAAAGACACTTTTTTTATACTTAATACTTACTTTCATCAAAGATATCAATATTTTGAGGCTGATCTGACCTCTTTTTCAGTGTTTATTGTGTTAAATTTGAATCCAAATTAAACATTCTGCTTGTACTCTATATCTAAATAGAAACATTTTTAAACTAATTGCAAAAAAAAGTTAATGGTCTGCGTTTGTACTGCTGCGCGGTATAATAAGTAAGAAGTCTTCTCGGCATGATTGAATGTCTAATTTCATAATTAAACATCTACCAATCTCTATGCTCAGAATTCTTTCCATTGTTTTCAACAACACCCTGAGCAACGGTTACTTTTCGGACACATGGAAAGTAGCAAAGATTGTCCCCATCCATAAGAAAGGGCAAAATTAAAGAGGCCGGCGATTTCCGTCCAATATCCTTGCTTCCTAACTTGGGGAAGATTTTTGAGAGAATATGAATGGTAGTGATAAAAAACTACTGTGAGCTTACAAAGGTAATTCCTGACCTCTAGTTTAGCTTTAGGCACAAGCACGGCACTCAGCGCGCCATATCATACTTACATGATCAAATTGTGTCTCACTTGAATGAGCGAAACATTCCGACAGTAGTGTGTGCTTTAGATATCGAGAAGCCTTTCGATTCGGTCTGGCACGAAAGCCTTATATTTAAGTTAATCAAGTTTGAATTATCGGAAGAGGTAATAAGACTCGCCGCAAGCTTTCTTATCAACAGACATTACTATGTCAGCGTTAATGGAACAAATTCTCTCATAGAGCCTGTAGAGTGCCACAAGGAGTGCCATCAGGAGTGCCACAAGGTTTTGTCACTGAACCGATTCTTTATAGCATATTCACCGCTGACCTTCCTATTCCAGTGGGCCAATCCCAAGTCCAAATGCTCCAATATGGCGTCCAAATGCTCCAAAGCCTGGAATACTATTTGGTAGAACTAAGTTTTTACTTTAACGAATGGGGCATCAAACAAAACAGCAGTAAGACTCAGCTATGCATATTTCACAATCTACCATGGCAGAAGCGGAGGTATTCGAAAGAAAAATCCTGTACTTCTTCAATGGCAGGTTCTACAACCCAGTGACTAAAAAGTGAACCTTCTCCTGTATCAGGAGTCGGGACTGAAGCCAGTTAGGGACCGAGTTGTGGAATTAGCGATACTACTCTACTGACAGACAGACAGAAGAATGGATTGATTCGGTCACGGGCGTATAGGTGACTATAATGAGCCATTTATGCGCCCCGCGATGATAGCATTGCAGCGGCAGCTTATGGATGCGCTTTTCGATTATATAAGCCCCCTGGCAAACTGAAGGGATTACATTTAAGACTTAGGTTAAGATTTAGATGTAATTAGGCTAAATTAACTTTTTATTAGCATAGGCTATTTATTTATTCAATGAGTTCGTCTAAGACTAATAGAATTAATTTGTGATCACGGTCTCCTTCTTGTCTATAAATCAGCGAAGACAACGTATATCGTCTCTAAAGTTTATCAAAGCAGAGAATAATTGATAGGGGAAACTCGATCGTTTTGCGGAATCAGCCTCCGAAAGCAGAATCAAAATGGAATTGTTTTTTGTGGGAACATTAAAATTGAAAAATTTTAACTAAGTGGTTTCGAAAGTATGCACTGATTTTCATCAGACATCAGCTCATAGTGCATACTTGACTGATGCACTGTTAAAAAATTTTTCATGGACAAAACGGGCTCATTGAAGTCATAGTGGGTCCGATACAAAGGGACAAATAAAATATTGACGTGTCTCACTCTGTGAACTTTGATATTGAGGCCAAATAGACCTAAAAGGTGTTCAGAGGAAATATTTCCCGTGAGGAGCTTGGTTTTGAAATTTTCTCGTCAGTTATTAAGTGTGTCCATGACTAGTAACCTAAGTTGATTAATGTAAGGGGGCAAGCGAAGAGGATCTGATCAAGCAAATGCACACAAACAAGACCGTAGAAATCTTTTCTGAATGTAATTTCACAATCTACCATGGCAGAAGCGGAGGTATTCGAAAGAAAAATCCTGTACTTCTTCAATGGCAGGTTCTACAACCCAGTCCACATACACCTGCAGATAAAGCGCCCAAACTATGCACGCATATTCGAGTATCGGTCTTACTAAAGCACAAAAAAAACCTTAGGTGTATGCTATGAAACTCCTAAGATCACCTTCTCACAAATCCCTAACTTAATGAGATTTTTTAATAAAATGGGTTTAATATGATATTCAAAAGTGAAAGTATTATTTAAAAATACTCCTAAATCGAGTACTTTGTCAGAACACCTTAAGGGAATACTATTCAAAGAGTATTCATAGCTTAAGGGGTTACATGGGTTTGGAATGATGAAAAAATCGATTTTTTTCTTTGTTTTTTCTTGAAGAACAACTCATCGAAAGTACTCTCTGAAAATTTGAAGTCGATCCGAGCTATATATTAGAAGGGAGAGCGATTTCCCCACTTTGATCTATCTCACCTGTGTAAGTAATATTTCTCATTTCACGCAACTTCTTTCACTTTCTTTTCTATCGAGGAGGGAAAATAATAATGGTAGGGTAATGAAATACTGAGTTTAGATATATTATTCTGTACAGGCTTTGGACATAACCAATGAAGAAGGGCAATTATTGTATGGGTCTGGTATCGATGATTCTATGTAAGTTCAAAAAAAAATTGTTTTATTCTTACTTTAAACTTTAAACGCGTTTTTCTCGAAACGGTATATTTCAAGTCGGTGCCAACGATAACTCAAAAACTAATGCACCAATCTTAACCAAATTTTGCACACTTCTTTTAAATAGTATTTTCTTGTACTTGAACGAAGGATATTGTGTTTCGTTCATTGGATTTTAATGCACATGGCATTATTTATTGAATTTGAAAAAAATTAAATTTTTTACTCGCGACGTTGCAAAAAGTTCAGATTTCAATATTTTTACAAATCCTTCGTTCAAGTACAAGTCAAAATCATACTCTAACAGAAACAATTTGATTTTTTTGTTTCGTTGGCACCGCATTTTTCGAGCCTTTTCGTAAAATAGCTGCCAGAGGGCGTATTATCAATATTTTTGTCTAAAAATTTTTTTACATATAGTTCAAGAGTTACTTTAGTTGTTTTCAATAATTTATAATAATTTAACACATTATTTTTTATTTTTGAAACATTGAAAAATGGCGTTTTTTTTATTCTCTGAAACCCATGTAACCCCTTAACAGACTAATTTTACGCGTGTACGAAACGATACACTTGTCAATATTAATTACTAATTTGTTAGTAACACACCAAGTCGTGAGACTATCTAGGTCTGCTTGAAGTCCCAAGCAGTCGTGAATATTGGATACCTTTCTAAAAATTTTGCCGTCATCTGCAAAAGTAAAATTGACGAATGTTTCAGGACAGATGGGAGGTCATTTATCTATTAAAGAAATAGTAGAGGTCCTAAGTGACTTCCTTGAGGAACACCAGATATGACGTCAATTTCTGATGAAAGGGCGCCGCAGAAGGAAACACATTGGTACGGCATTCCAAATAAGATGCAACTCAAGAAATAAATAGCTGAGGAAAGTTAAAAAAGGACAATTTACATAATAATATGGAATGATTCAGCTTGTCGAAAGCCTTCGTCAAGTCAGTATAAATACAGTCTACCTGAAGTCCTGCCTCGATTGATGGAATCACAGTGTTGGAGAACTCAAGCAGGTTGGTAGTTGTGGATTTGCCTATCATGAAACCCTGTTGGAAAGGAGATAATATCAATTTACTATGAAACACCACAACATTACTGACTATCGCATCGAATAGTTTAGCAACACATATGAAGTTTTCCGATGGGACGATAGTTGCTTACAACATTTTTATCGCCTTTTTTATGAATAAATTTGACGATTGCATGTTTCCAAAAACTAAGAAAATAAACCCAGCGACAAAGAAAGATCCAATAGGTAGACAAGAATAGGAGACAGGGAGAAAACACAACGTTTTAAGATAGCATTAGGAATGCCGTCAGGACCTGGTATCAAAGTATTGTCCAGCTTCCTAGAAAACGCCAAAATGGTATCTTCGTTAATATACAAATATTTCATTCCCAAAGAAGTTGTTGGGAATCTTGTCGAGTTGTCAGTATAGTAATTAGTGTTAGTAGAAGGTTCCGTATTGTATTTTATAAATCGTTTCCACTACACTAACTAGTTTTTTTTTTTACAAATATTAGATATTATTGCTATAAGCGTGCACAGGGCTTTGAAATACAAGGGGCAAAAACCCGAATTCAGTAAAAAATTTCCTTACTTTTCTTTAAAATACTGTCAAAATAAACCTTGCTATCGACTTATTTACTACCTGCATTTTTTTAATGCATCATGTTAAATTGGATATGTCAAATTGGAAAATTAGCGGGGTATATTACAAAGCAATTCGATAAGTCGATTTTTAAAATTTCGAGTAAAAAGATTCAACAATCAATCGAACTGATTATGAGCAGTTTCGAATATTTGTTGGACGCAAGCCAATTTGAGACCTTCTATATTTGAACCAATATTTTGCAAATGACATTTGCTACTTGTTGTCACTATTTACATTTAATTTATAATAAGTTGTTTGCACAAGTGTTTCAGCGACAACCTGTCAAACTATCTACATTCAAAATGCTCGATAATTTTTTTTAAAGAAGTGCATTTAACAACGGTCTCCATCTACCTTCCTACCTAATCTACCATCCACAAAAACTTAAAATTTATGTCTTTCCTGTGGATGACATAATCTGCATCAATATTTTCAGGTCCATTAAAACAGTTCCATCACCGCTACAAAACAAATATGTCTGCACAATTTTATGGCACAAGTCAGTCATTATCTGTCCATTTTTTTCACTGTAACAAGAACCTTAAAGACATAACAGCATGACATCAAGATTTCGATGATAAACACTTCCGGAAATTGAAACAATGTTGTTGCACCGTTTTAAGGATGTTAATAAAAAATGACACTTTAGCGACTTTTGAGCGATCTGTTAAATAGTTAGTGCACTTTCAGCACAAAAAGTAATCACTTAATATTTTCGGATGTCCCTAAGAATTATATTTATCCTTAAACGACTAACGTGGGAATAAACAACACGAATAGGAAAATGACTCAGTAAAATCATCCGGTATTCCATCATTTTATCGTAGAAATCCAGCATTTTACCGGCAGCGGGATACAAATCTATCAAATCAACTTCAAATTTCAAAACGATTCTTACCTGCACCAGAGACGATTCATCATGTGAATCTGCATATCTTGTCACTGCGAAAAATTTACCAATATTTATTCGAAACGAAGCAATGCATCGGAAATGGAAACCTTTCGCGTTGCACTTTTCAAAACAAGTTTCAAAACGCAGTCGATTTCCCGGGACCCATAAACCGTATCTGGCCCTGAAAAACCGCATACTCCACATTTCATTTTCGTATCCACATTTCATTTTCGTATCTCCATTTTTCTTTCGTTTCCGCTGCCATGCATGATTTGTTCGAGCACTGCATGTCCTGATGCAAACAAAAACGTATCTGTAACCGATTTCGCTAGGATAACAATTCGCTTAAAGCAAACACTCAACGGAACAACCATCACGATTGAGATACCTGCCATCGAGCTATTCGGTATGCAAATTCTGGATTTTTTTTTGAGAAATGTTCTTTTCGAAGGTTAAATGGATCAAGGTAGTAAGTACGAAATACAACAGAGTCCTCCTTTCAAGCTACGGGACGACAAGAATATGTAAGAACATGCAAAGGAAACATGTGAAAGTGTAGCTAGCTAGCTGGCAGCGTGAGATTCCAGCTTTCGAGCTGTACGAATACCATTCTCGGAGAATGATTCATTGTCCTTGAGGAGTTCGTGTGAATAGATAGGAAATTTGTGGCAAATGGTTCTTGTTCGAGCTTGCATGTAAGAAAAATTGCAGGTGAATGATGATTCGATGAAGATTTATAGTTTGTCTCGCGTGTGTGATAGAGAAAAGGCAAATTTGCGTTTAAGTCTTTAGTCCGGAAAGTGTTTTATAGATGGATTAAATAGCTAATGCGCTATTCCGGTGATTGGATGGCGGTGAAAGATATAGCGGTGTTACGGCTGCAACGCTTTTAAAGCCACACGAAAATAGTATGTGTGGCATAAACGATTTTGAGAAGAACGTCTTCTTGCGTGCACAGTTTTTTTGTTTTCGCTGTAGATTGCCAAAAAAAATCTTCAAAAGATACCCGGGCCAACAAACCACGGATTATGTAAGATTTTTATTTACTAAAAATTTCATCTACAGGTCACAAGGATCCGGGTCGGTAAGGCGACCCACCTCGCGCTTTGTGCGCAGTATTTTCTCAACATATGTTGAGACTGTGCGCCAGTTATCCTCGTTACGCAGCATTGTTTCCACAATCGACTCTGGCGTGAGCATGCCAATCGTGGGCTCGAGGCTGCTCCTCAAACTTGCGAACAGACTGCAGGCAAAAGAACGTATGGCAAGCATCATCGCACTCATTCATATAGTACTGACAGTATGGTGTAGGCACCTTACCCATTCTGTTAAGATACTTTCTGAAGCAATCATGCCCGTTAAGAACTGGCACAGGTTAAAGTTTACCTCTCTGTGACCACGGCTGACCCAAAGTTCCAAAAGACCTATCAGTCTCGTCGTCCAGCGACCTTTATTGCTTGCACTCCAACGTTGTTGCCAAAGTTGGAGTGTTCGCGAACGTGCTTGCACTAGAGCTCTTGATCTGTCCGGCTCAAATCGTGTGAGGTACCGTTCTTTGCGCTTTGGCACAAACAGATCTATCGGGATTACTCCCGCTACTACCAGCACGGCATCTTCCGACACCGTAAGGTACTACTGGCAATACGCAGGGCACCTCTACGCTAGACGCTGGCAATACTCGTTCGAAACTTTTTCGTTCGGAGTGCGTTCGCCCAAATTTCCGCCCCGCAAAGCAAGATGGAGTTAGTTGTCGCCATCAGTAGCCTCCGTCTCGTTTCACTGGGACCACCGATGTGAGCCTTGTCACATACCTTACAGATGTAGTCCCAGATGCCTTATCGACCTACTGGTCTGGACCTCTGCAGAGCCCACTGTCATCGGGATGACAGTCGATATCTTTCGTTTAGTCAGCATGACGACCTCTGTCTTCGACAGTGCCAGCTGTAGATCATGGTCGGTCATTCACCGTTCCACCCTCCTCATGGCTTGATTAAGTTTGAATCGGGCTTACTCGACAGTTCTAGAGGTGATTACTGCTGCCACATCTTCAGCGTAACGCACAAGAAACACATCCGTTGGCATTTCCAGGCGCAGCAGTCTATCTTAAACGATATTTCAGAAGTCAGGTTCAAGGATAAACCCCTGTGCTGCTCCTGAGGTGACAAGCCTCTTTCGAACACCTTCGTCGGTATCGAACAACAGCCATCCGTCCCTAAGATAGTGCCATAACATGATCACCAGGTAATCAGGAATGCGGAAGCTCAGCCCAAAGCACATCTGTTGCCAAATTGAAGGCATTGTGGACATCTAGCGTTACCAGCAGAACAACCGGTTGGGTGCTGTGGCGTGCTTCATCCACTCTTGCTCAGCCCCAGTCACTGCTGAGATGGCATCAACTGTTGAATGCCTCTTTCGAAAGCCATGCTGTCTGTCAGACAGATCATTAGCTGATCTAAATGCTGTCAGCAGCCGTGGCTTGACCCAACCACTCGAGAAGCTTCCCCGCCGTGCCAAGCATGCAAAGCCGACGATACACGGATGGATTGTCCGAGTCTCCCTTTCCTTTATCGATGAGCGCCAATCGAGCAACTTTCCATCGCAATGGGATGACACTCGCCACTAAACATGAATTATATAAATCCAGTAGTAGCCACGGTTCACCCTCCACTACAAATTAAAGTGCTTCGACTGGCACTCCATCAGGGCCTGGGGCCTTCCTGTTTTTCATCCCAGACTCCGCGGTGATCAGCTCCTCCTCCGTAAAGCGAGGAACGTCCCTCAGTGAACGATGATGCTACCACCCGGAACAACGAGCCGACGATGCATTCCAGGTTTGCAACATCACTGGGAGCTCTAGACCACATGCAACCAAGTCTGCGGTTAACCAATTTATACCCCTCACTCCACGGATCTATATTGACCTCCTCGCAAAAAGCCTGCCATTTGTAGCGTTTGCTCCTCTTAATGGCTTTGGCCAATTCCTTGTTTTTTTGCTGCCGTGTGGGCTGCAGAAAGCTCGCCAGCCTGCGGTCTATATCTGGCCTGCTGTGCTCTGCGTCTGTACGCCAAAGCGATGCGTCGAAGCTCAGCAATTTCATCATTCCACCAGTAAGCCAGTCTCCTTCGACGGACGGGCTGTCGTCAGGGCATTGATGCATCGCATGCTCTGCGAGTCAGCTAATTCTTCTAGTGGTAGAGACAGTAGCTTTGACTGCTTCACGAGTCACTGGGGCCCTAATAGGTGAAGCTTCTTCCTCCAGGCTCAGGTTTATCGACGTTATCATCTCACTTCTGTTTAGCCTGGCTGAGTTCCAACCAAGCGCTACCCAGAATGAGCGGTGTTGCCTTTGTCTGCTCCTAGCGTTGTAGAAGGTGATGTAGTTGTGGTCGCTATCTGTGTAGTCCTCCATCACCCTCCAATCATTCACGAGCACAATCACACTTACAAACACTCACGTGCACAGTTAAGACTTATAGTATTAACACTTATATTTTTATCACTTTTGTCTTCAAGACATCTTTCGGAATATGTTTTTTAATTCGTGTCGTCTTACAATTGTTCTTTTCGTTACATGACAGCATGCATGTGTCCCATCGAACTCAGATAACAATATTTCTCATAGCTTTAGCAAAACTATACTAAATTCAATTGTTTGCCCAGAAAACAGCAAACTTCTTTGTAACCCAAAGAATAACCATACGTCAACGCTGTAAGCAATTCTCCCAACTTCTGGCCATGTTTGCTCAACATGCATCTATTTATTTATGAGAAAAGATATATCGAAACAAAAATTGACCATCGCATCTTTCCCAAAGCACCAGCATACTGATACTTTCAGTTGTCTGTCTAGGATGCGAATAGCTACAGCACTCAGAATCATATACAGATGCGTCTAAATAACTGAATTCACATCTGTTGTTCATAAATTCATGCAACAACTTCGAGATCGATTTGTCAACAACAAAATCTCCACTCGACTGACCCTAGGAAAACCATTGATAACACACAACGCTACTTAATATCTCCAAGCTCTCCAAGTCCATTTTCTTTCCCTCCGCTTCAAAGTTCAGTCATGAAATATTCAACGGGCATCGACCGGAAACATATGAAACAATGAAAATTCAATATCATTCAAATAAAAATATTGATACACTTGTCGGATTGATACATTGAATTGAAAATCTCGCATTTCTGTTGGACTTCAAACCCCGCAGTATATCAAAATGTGTTTACTGAATAGAGTATACAATCATCATCTTGATCCTTTTCTCAGCCGTTGTTTGATTTTTGCGTTTGATTTTTTATTTCCAGGTCCACTACTTAATGCCCGATCCCGACGAATGATTCGAGATGTCTATTCGGAATTCGAGACACAATCACAGAATATCACACAGCCAACAGGTAGGTTGCTGGTTTAGAAATTTGAATATCGTTTTTTTTTCTTCGCCTTCGATTTTCAACTTTACCTTCTTTTCGTTCGACTTTGCTTTTCTTCTTTAATGCTTTTTCAGTAGATTTAGTAGAAAGTAGCACTAGAGAGTGTATTTATTTGAATTTCGTCTATAAATCAAATTTTTCTAGCCGGGACATGTCTACACGATGGAATCGCTGTACCCGAAACGTCAGTTCAATGCGAAAAGAAATCTGGCTGTAGGGCTATTCAGAAGACAGGATATTGTTGTCCGGATTATCAATGTGGTAAGATATGAGTAGATGTTTATTTGATTTATGTTTGAATGGTGATATTGGTCTGAAGTTTGAGAGGCAAACGATTTTCTGCAAAGAAGTAGACTTATAATAGAAGAATCAGCATTGATAATGGTAAAACTTTGGAAGATTAAATTATTTAAAACAAATATTTAGCAAAAGTTTGAATTAGACATTCTACATTAGTAAGTTTCGGTATATAATAGGCGTGTTTTTTGCTCCTCTATCCAGTAGAGAATAGGATATATGCATTGGAAACAACAACAATCCTGTCCCAGTGAATTCACTAGTACAGAAAATCTATTTCTCATTTGTAGTTCACGTGTTGAAGTGTAGAATGTGCTGATGGAAAAAAGAAAAGCTCATGAGAAGTTGTTTTTTTTCTGTGAGGTGGCTTTGGGTTTTTCATGGTTATGTTGAATGTTTTGGTAGTTAGGAAATTAGAAAAAGCACTCATAATGTATAGAAAGCTAAAATAAATAATTTTCTGTTAGTTCTTTTTCTATTTTCTATCGATTGTGGTAGTGTATATTCGTTATTTTCTCTCTTTATTTTCAGCTGTTGTGTGGTACCACAGCAAATGCAGCAACCTATGTCAGTCTTAGCGAAAGCACTGTTGTTTTATACTAGATCGTTGTTTTTGCGGCATAGTTCTATTCTGCTCTGTACCGGAGCAAAAAAACGCACCTAATATAAATATATCGTCCTAATTAGCGCTAGGGTAAAAACCCTAGTAATTTGTGGACATACAAGATATATATCTTAAGTTAACTCAATTCAATTTGAATTGTCTACCAGCTTTATACTGTTTTAAATCATCATCCATCCCCCTTACGCCTTGTCTTTGTAAATCCTTTTGACAAAATATTTCCAAATATCTTCTAGTGTTTTCAGAGTTGTAACTACCTTCGAAATTTTGAAGCCCTAAATCTTTTAGTTGCTAAGATATAAGTATTTGGCTTTGAAGGACACGTGCCGTTCTTCGACTCGTTTTACTCCTTTCTAAGACAAATCGATCCAAAAAGTGCTAAAACCAGTCCAATAATACAGTTATGAATGATTCTAGCTAAACGAAATAACTTCAAGAGTTTATGAAAATCAAACGAAAAAAGTGCAATGCGAAAAGCTTTTTATTTGATTCATTTGACTAAGTTTTTATTTACTTATTTACAGTAGACCAGTTTTACAGATAAAAAAAATTCAATTAAATGCAAAATTGAGTTATATTAATTAGTGGCTGAATGATTTTGACTTAAATGTATTGTATCCAAGGTATGTTTTTTAAAAGAGTACCAAATTAGAAGCAAAAAAGAGGAGAGTAAAAATACACTTCTGTGCGAGTCCAAGGAACATTAAAGACAGCCTGGTGTCTAGAGGGTCGTTCTTCATCAAACAAAAACAGAGATAAACGTTTACTGGAAGGAAAAACAATTTGTGGAAAAACTATTTGTGGAAAAACATTGGCCAAGATATCTAATGCTGCGTTTACACGCATGGCAAATGTTGGCGAGCGGAGTGTGTAAATGGTCACATTGTCTATTCTCGCCTGTTTTTTTTCACATACGAAAACATGGAGGAAAGTAATTTGCCAAGTTCCTCGACGAAACGTTCGCCATATGTGTAAACGCGGCATAATGGCGGAATTACACTCTCCCCAAGATATGGCAAATGTTGACAAGGCGAGTGTGTAAATGGTCTCCTCGTCTATTGTCGGCTGTTGTTTTCATGGCAAGCACACGTCTGTAAGTGGCTTCCTCGTCGGCTTTTGCCTGTTTTATGAAGGGATAATGAGCGTTTTATGGCTGTGCCTGAGTGTTCATGGCCGTCTCGTCCTACCTCGAAGCCGTTGGAAACGAAGTCGGTTTTACGCATTGAGTCAAAGGGATTTGAAAAAGGTCTGGTGCTCGCTCCGATGATATTTACAAAATTATTTTGCCGCGTTTATACATAGGGACGAGCGTCTCGTGATGGCACTCGGCAAAACATTGGACAAGACTCAGCAAGACATAGGGTGAATTGTTTACTTAGGATATTGCACCATGCAACACGCACCATGCACCTTTCGACAGTTGTGAGCTGTTTTGTTCAGTTCAGTGAACGATGGCTGAGGTACAGGTTGTGGCTATTGCAACTGTCTGGTGTGCGCTGAGTTATTTCAATCTATGCCAGGCAAGGATATGTTTGAAGTCCCGGCGAAAAATTTGAAAAATGTAAATGACCATTCGCTACCCTTTCAAATCCCTTTGACTCGATGCATAAAACCGACTTCGCTTCCAGCGGCTTCGAGCTAGGACGAGACGGTCATAAACACTCAGGCACAGCAATAAAAGGATCATTATCCCTTCATAAAACAAACAAGGGCCGACGAGCAAGCCATTTACACACGCGTGCTTGTCATGAAAAAAACAGCCGAGAATAGACAAGGAGACCATTTACACACTCACCTCGTCAACATTTGCCATTCCTCGGCGAGAATGTAAACCCGGCATTTGGTTTGCCCATGAAATCATGGGCAAGATCCATCATATCGGACAAGATGCATGCGTAGGGATAGGTACACATTTTAACAAATAAAACCAGTACTATTCATCCTGTATGTGAACTGCATCCAAATTCTCCAGCTGTCTGGCAAATCGGTCCTTTTTGCTGATGCCACACTCCTTTTATATTCTGGAAAGGATGAACCATCTCTGAAGTATAAAATTTATAGAGATCTAGAAACATACCATGCATGGCTTAGGCATAGCAAACTGCTTATAAACGTCAACAAGAACATGTACATCATTTTCCAGCAGAAAAACAAACGTCCTATAAACCCCTTTATTCAGATAAACAGACTTCGTCTGGAATAAGCTGAATCAATGAAATATCTTGCTTTAATCCTGGATGAGAAAATGTCATGGTTGTCGCACCAATGATTGCAGCCTTAGAAAATTTGAGTTCTTGGAAACTAAAACTAAATTAATGATGTTTAATGCTTATATACTTTCAACTATCACATACGGAACTATTTTATGGTAGTGATGGGTTGCTAAATAGCAGACAGCTGTTGTTTGGTCCGATAATATGCTATTTATCTGGCATGCTATTGGACTAGCAATATAGCAAAGCAGACCACAGCATCGACGAACAACGACAAACAGCAACAGCAATGTCAACAGCATTAAGCATAATGAAATAGATATTAAGGTAAATAGCAGACTGCTGTTTTTTAGCTGCTATTTAGCAATAGCATAAGCAGTTGCTTTTGCTATTTGAAAACAGCAGTTTTGCCCATCACTATTTTATGGAGTCAGACATCAAAGCAAAACATCGAGTTGATTGGAGGACTTATTTCGAAAGCAATTAAAATTATGTTTAGAATGGCGACTCTAACACCAACAGATACTGTGTGCACTCGAACAGGATTGTTAAATATTCAACAACTAGTTAATTTTGAAAGGGGAAAACTGATTTTTAACATCCTGAGCAACAATTTGAAACGGCCTAACACCCCCCTCACTGTGTTGGAGGTAACTAACCGGGAAGCCAGAACTGCTAGAAATCTATTTCTTGCAATTCCAAGAACGGATAGATTGAAGATGGATCCAATACAGCAAGCTATCGCACATTACAATTCATTGCTGAACTCGGTCAAATCAGCCAAAAACATAATAAGAGTTCAAGTTATACTTGAAATCTCACGTCAAAAACACCAATCCTTAATGAAGAAGATATCAGAGTTTTTTGTTGACTTTTCTCTGGACACATGTCAATGAGGACAAACATATAACTTAGGATATGAAGTGTAATTAAAATTAATAGCAATTGTATCTTCCCTTATACCAATTTTCAATTGTCTGGGAAGTACTAGGACGATATGTTTGATAATACCTGGATGCAAACGGACCGTGCATACTGATTGAGGGATGGAGAGAGTGGAAGGAAGGAGGGGGAAAAAATAATCAAAAATGTTATATAGCTGCGATTGATTCGGCGGTTCATTCTTAAATTGTAAACGCTGTGCCTCAAACTCAAATATTTTTATCAAAATCTTTTTATAAAAAAATTATACCTGTCAACTTTTAGTGATTTCGACACTTTTTCGGTTACAATCTGTGACATGAATTCAATTTAAATTCACAAAACTAAAATAAAATGCAACAAGTTTAGCTTGGATATGTATAAACCACAATAATTTATTAATTACGTATATATTGCTCCAATATGTTTTTAATTTCATTCATACCAATTAAACTTGCATTCTATCCTTGATGCTCCTGTAACATCGAAAAACTTTTAGTAATTCGAGAGAAGCCTACCGAAAAAAAAATCAACAGCTCTCACACTACTAAACATTTTGACTTTTTCCAAAGTCCAGACCAGTTGCTTCCATGATAGCTTCCCATCAAATCACTTTGAATGAATCAACAAACCCATTTGATCTTACGATAAAAAAGCATCATTCAGCTACAATCAAAATTTCATCTTATCTCCAGTTTGTTCTTTTTCATTTTTCAGATTGCGAACGAGATGGGAAATTCTATGCAAACGGCGAAAAGCTCGTCGATCCGGAGGAACCATGCAAGGGTTGCTATTGTCAAGGTTTGTACAAGAAGTGAAGGCAAACATTTGAATAGTTCCATCGGGGACAATGTATACAACGACGACTTTGAATCGAAGAGGAGAGTTCACAAGAATGGCCTAGTGTTCAAGTAATGTACCATTTGATATATTCCCTGAGCGACGACTCTCTTCAAGGCACTTAGAGCTTGGAAGAGGCAAACCGCCGGACAGTCGATGGACACCGACAGTCCACAGTGTATTCGGTGGATATGAAACGATTCCGAAATGGTCAATGATGACATTGGATGGATAGTATTAGCATCATACAATGTTGTAATCGCTTAGTAAACGTTGAATGCATTTCCTGTCGTTCTTGTGGGCACTTTGTTTGAACTCGCCAAGTCGATTGAAGCGTATTTGATGGTTTGGTCGTCGTCGTAGTGTTGTCTTTGATCGAAGTAGTGTTTGATTGTAAATATTAAAATATTCACTTTTTATATTTTTAGGAGGCGAAATACTTTGCAATGATGTGAATTGCTACATCCGACATGATTGTGAGCCAAAGTTCATTGCGGGAAGATGTTGTCCGGAATATGATAACTGCCCGCCAATTGGTGAGTTTGTAATTCAACCTTAATATTATAAGACGAATGCATTAAGTTCCTCAGCATCACTCTGCCGTCTACCGTGTTCTGAAAAATCTAATTGCAACGTTTAAATTTGTCCATTTCAGAATCAGGGCGATCACCTCCATCTACCAGTACAACCAGCCCGCCAGAAATCTTCGCAAGCCCTTCAAGCGAACCATCAGATACAATCGCACTGTCGACTCCATCAAAAAATATGCAACAAGAAATGATAAACAGCAATCCGCTCGGAATTAAAATCAAAGAAATCACTAAACCGGAAGAAATCCGCATTATCGACGAAAAACCTAAACCTGCATATCAAATCACGAAACCATCCGACAGCTCAGCAGCAAATCAACAGAAAGTCTATGCACCGACTGCCTCGAGGCCAGATCAGCAACCAGCACAGACACAGGCCAATGAGTCTGAAAACTCCAGTGTAGGCCCACCTCACTCAGCGATTGCGAACGACTTCACAATTTCACCACTCTCTACATCCCACAATAGTGTCGAAACTAGCCATGGGTCGATGCCTGCAATAAACTCCGTAGCGGGGACTCAAAATGAACCGATTAATAACTTGGAGAGTGCCGAGGCTAATTCAATCACAGATGAGGATGCACTGAAAATTGTTCGGCAAACGGCTTCTGTACAAGAACCAATCGATAATGCAGTGTCGGAGGAAGTGCTCTCTAGTACTGTCACCAGCGTGAGCGAAAAGACAGTTACAGAAGCGGCGGGAAAAGAGGTCGTCATCGTCGATAGTAATGGACAAACTAAACCAATTACAGTATTCGGTGTTGAAGGTCTTCAGCGAGGTGATGATGTGCTGGATGAAGTAATGGAATTCGAAGAAAAGAAAACGGCAGCGAAACGATCTGATAATACAAAACTGAACTCATCGGATCTTACTACTGAGTCTTCGGGACATAGTATTGGATCTGAAATAATATACGACAATAGTGAAACTAATTTTTCGGATTCGAAAACTACAAGTGAAATAGATCCACTTGGATCGGGCAGTGACGACTTTATTCATGTTTTTGTTGTAGAATCGACTACGGAAAGTCGACTATCAAGTAGTTTTGTCGGATCTTCAACTGTTAGTCCTGAAACTGAAGATGAGCAAGCAGGATTGGATGCTGAAGGTGGTGATGGTGATGATAGTCAGGCACATGGTTCGGCAGTGCATACAGTCTATAGGGAGCCAGATGAAGTTGTGGGGGTGAGCAGTTCAACAGAAGGACCAAAGCACATGGCCATTGAAACTATGGATGATGATGGTGAGTAACATATTTGTGAATGATTTGTAGTAGAATTATGCGATAGTTTTTCGTTTGTTATTGGTTAATGTATAATAATTTACTTATTTTTATTATTTGGGGCATTTCACGTGAAGCGGACAGCGAAAAAAATCGAGATTCTGGATTTCGGTCATATTGCGCATAACGAAATTTCTAGAGAATAAGAACGTGGATACACAATTTTTAGTTTCTATGAGGTATACTTGCCGAGTTATGGGCTTTTGAAAAATGGATGAAATTGATGAAAGGTTTTTTTGGAAGCGGATTCTAGGATTCAAAAAAAAATCTAAAAAAACCTCAAAAATACTGATTGGTGTAGGAAATTAAGTGTTCCTTTTAATTTTGAAATTAGATTTGAAAATCAGAAGTGAACATTTCTGTGAAACCGGAAGTAACAATTTCAACTCGTTTTTTGAGTAATTTGGACCAGGTTAATTTTGTTAATTTTTATAACAAAACAAAGCTTAAAGTATTCTTATTTTATCATAAAAGTTTAAGAATGGGATGGCCAGTAGTTTAACACTTTCCCTGTCCTGAATAAAACAACGAAACTGCTCCGCAAGTTCAAATTATTTTTTGCTGAAATTTGTTTTTGTATGATTCTATAAACACCCCAAGCATAGAAAAATGTTGATACACAAAATTGAAATTGGTAGTTCTTACCTGAAACACATATGGTTCAGGAGCGTACACAGACTTTTTAGTCGCTGAACGCTCATGAACCATATGTAATTCAGGTAAATGTTTTGGTTTTTCTCAATACAAGTTGTAGGTGTCCGCTGAGCCACATATGACTCATGAACGTAGCTGTGCATTCCAAAAGCTCGTTTCCTGAGTCACATGTGATTCAGCGGACAGGGAACGTGTTAAGAGGTAGGTGAATTTCAATACATATAAGTCGTATGAGGCGTGGTACCGGGAGCTTGATTAGGACAGCTAGTGAGTGTGACAACCAAACATATGAAGTAAAACTATTATATATCACTTATATCAATTACATAAAGAATATAAAATATTAAAAATCGCTAATGCTAATTTACTTAATGAAAAAAAACTAATTGTTTATGGGAAGTGAATTTATTTCACAATTTTTACAATTTTATTCTCGTTTGTTAAACTGAATCTTTTATTTATTACTGGATGTGTTTCTACGATCATTTCCACATACGTACATATAAGATGGAATTTTTCTTAGGTCTTTAACCTTCCAATGAAATTCCAAATCGAAAGGATTGAAACATCGACAGCCGCACCGAGACATAATACACATTATTAAGACTCTACAAACTTTTCAATGAAAGTAATCGTCACTGCAAGTGCTGAGCAATAACTCATAAAATAACGGAAAATTCGAAATGGCTTAGCACAATATATATTATATGGACATCATATATATTAAATAGGTTTTTATGAGAAAATAAAACCTTTTTCAACTAAAAGATGGCGCTACTAATCCTATTTCGATATCAATTTTAATTTTTGAGCCAACTAGCTGTCGTAAGCAAGCTGTCGGTACCACACCCCATGCGACTTGCATGTATTGAAATTCACTTACCTCTTAAACTACTGGTAGTCCCATTTTAAAACTTTTATGATAAAATAAGAATACTTTAAGCTTTGTTTTGACATAAACATAAGCAAAATTAACCTGGTCTAAATTATTCAAAAAACGAGTTGAAATTGTTACTTCCGGTTTCACACAAATTTTTACTTCCGGTTTTCAAATATAATTTCAAAATTAAAAGGATCAGTTAATTTATATACCAATCAGTATTTTTGAGGTTTTTTAGAGTTTTTTTTTTTAATCCTAGAATCCGCTTCCAAAAAAACCTTTCATCAATTTTATCCATTTTTCAAAATGTATTCAATGCTAAAAATGTATTATATAGCGTGAAAAAACTTATTGTCTGTAACACTTAAGATATAATATTGTGTAATCTAATTTTTATATATTAAACAAACGTTTTATCTATCTATTTATCTATCTAATAATTCATTATAATATACAGTGTGAGAGTACAGATTTATCCACAAGCTCTTCAGATTTTGAAGAAGACTTGGAAAATGTTGCTGTTCGTGCAGTTGTTCAAAGGGAGCGTAGATTTTGGGTTCATCTGGTTAATCGTGCGAGGGAAACGTCTGAAGAATACCATTCATTAGTGCAGGAGTATATTATCCATTAATAGCTGCAGAGTATATTGCAAAGCAAAAATGAGACAAACAAAAACAAATTCTGTTTTCAATTTGCATATGACATCTCCTATTTCCCGGACGCTCACACGAACAGATGGAATTGGATATTTGAAAAAAATTTTGTTGCCATGCCTGGTTTGAGGTTTGAGCAAATTTCGCTGCGCAACACAGTTCTGCTGCATTGATTATGGCTTCAGCATTATAATAAACTTTCAGTGGTTCTGTAACGTATGCCTCAGGCGGCATACCTACAAATTCCATGTTTGCTGGGTAATTTTAGCAAACGTATTCGGCCCTAATAGAAAAGTAGTTTGTCATATACATGTTACCAAAAGTTTTTATAAACACGAAACATGCATGTAAATAATGATAAAACATACCAATTCAAATTCTAAATAAAAATTATGTTACATCTTTATCCCACAATTTACCAGCATCAATGTATTTCGCCATTTCACAATTATTCATACTTATATATTTTGAACAAATCACTTACCTTACACATTTTAAACAAATCAAATACCATGCGGTAAAAATATTGGCTAAAACTAGGATTTCAATTAGAAAATACATATTTGCGTCAGTCAATTTGCATATATATGCACTTATAACAGATATTTTGATTAATCAGTACTTATTTCGCCATATACGACATTCAAAAATATACGTTATATGTTAAACCTGCTGTCACGTGAGCTCAAAAATCTGAATTTGCAGATTATCAAAAACATGAGCTCACGTGACAGCACATGAGTCCGGGTGACGTGCCGCCAGTGTATTTCCAAGCATACAAATTGGTACTGCAGATCTATGGCACGTGAGGTCACGGGGCGTGACAGAAGTGTATTTCTACCTTAACTCGGCAACTAAACCTCATAGAAACCTTAAATTGTGTATCCACTTTCTTATCCTCTAGAAGTACCATTATGCGCAATATGAACGAAATCCAGAGCCTCAACTTTTTTTCGCTGTCCGCTTCACGTGAAATGCCCCATTTGTGAATGATTTGTATTTAAGAAATCAATATTGTTTTATTATGTTCATTATTATATATAATCAATATTGTTTTATTGCTTTCCAGGCGTCATAAATGAACAAAATCCTGCCTATCCAACAATTGGTGACGACTTAAGTGTCTATCAATCACAGGTACTAGCAGCGGAAGAAGAAGTATCCGCAAAAGATGAAAAAATCCTACCAGATGTCCTCGTTTTATTGAACAATACTGCAGCCCATCAAGAAAATGGAACAACATTGTCACCAGAGAGCTGGTTGAAACAAGAATCGAACATCACTTCAACAAGCGAGGGAGCACTAATCGATGATGAAACGGCACTTATTCCCGAAGAGAGATCACCCGGTGAACCTCTTTTGATCCCGGAATGGGAAAGAAACACCACCAACACAATTACTCATAATACTACATCCGAAGATAGTTTAGAAGAAGAGTCACTGATTCCCAGTGGAGAACTGACTGAACTGGACGCCAGTCTAGCGAGCGGTGATGGACCGTCAAGGATTACAAAAGAACGAGAACCGACGACACCGAATTCCAAGAAGCTCATCGATATCGACGAAGATGGTTCCGGAAGACTCGAGCACGACCCGAAGGACGACAGTGAGAGTTTGAAATATCAAGATGCAAGTGATGACTCGATTATCAAGCCTTACGTAGATAATGGTCTCAAATCTCTAGTCACGGCTCTGGACGATTTTCACAAGAGCTCTCTGATAGATATCTTGAGGTTTGCGTAGGAATGAATGAGCGTTAATTGAAATAATCAAATGAAAACTTAATTATGATTCGAACATTGATCTGTTATCCTGTTTGACAATTCGATTTTAAAGTGATATTATAGTGAAATATTATTATTTGCAGTGTGGAAGTCTTATCCGTATTAAATGGATTTGATAGAACGTAATCCACAAAATTCCTTCGCGCTTTAAAGTCTCTTTCTATCTATTAGCAAACTCATTAGCTTTTGTTCGTAAAAAATAGTCCTTGTCGTGGAAGTATTGTTTGTATCATGAAGTTTAGCTGGAATTCCAAAAATATCATTTCTCACATAAATTATGAACTTGTTTCGAAACTTCAAACGATGTAAGATATATCATTTGTCACTTGGCTTGGCATTTTTTGTGATCCAGCCGCTATCGCGAAATTTCCGATTTCATTTCATTAATCAAAAAGCTGAACTTGATACGTACAGTTTTAAAAATCAGAATATTCTAGTTTTAGATAAAAAAAACGCAACATTCAAAAGAAAAAAATCATTTGAAAAACATTTTTCATGCTATCCATAGTTTTAGCTTAGTAATACTTATCATTTATATTATTTTTAGATTAAATTTAAACGATACAAAAGAAATTTTAATCAAGCATTCTATTTATGATGACGATAACGACGTAATGAAAAAGGAGAAGGGAAGGTTAATTTGATCGAAAAATTGATTTTGACGTTACTAAACCTTTTCTTCTCCCTCAAAGATGGGACTCTAGGAACTCGTAGCATAGTAGTTACAGTTAAGTTTCTCGAGTTCAAAATTTCATGCATTCATTTTAGATTAGAATTGAAATAAGGCGAAAAAACCGTAAAGAAGATCGTATTTTCTTGAATGAGATTTATATGAGAATAGGAGAAAAGGTTGAAATGAAAACAAGAAAATGTAATGAATGAAGCATAGGAGAGTAAATTTTAAAAATTATTTATTGCAATCGAAAGTAAATTAAATTAAAATTATGTAGTAATAAAGATAATATGTAATGAAATATGAAAAAGGTCGTTTTTTATTAAAGATAAAATGAGAATTTGTTTTTTTTTTAGATGCAGGGTTTTGAAAATTAAAAACTAGCTGTTAATGATATCCACTATTTTTTTTAAAAGCGATGTAATATTTGTTTCAAGTTTGTACTCATCATTGAGTACCAGGACATAGGGACATTAAGGAGAACTGCAAGGCGGACGAACTAACAAAAGCTAGCTCGCTTTTGCCGGAGGTGTCCGCCAGTTTCCCGATTGTCTTTCCGATGACTCCAGTCAAACTGCCCATCAGACAAAAACACATAAATGAAGCTGTTAAGGGAACTATTGTGGGGAAATTATAACTTCGGTCGTACTAGAGAAGTACTCAATTTCCTTCCTACGCGCGCTGGTGGCTGCTTTAACTGGACATTGTTTGTTTAGCTAGAATGCAGCACGGCTGGATATTTCTTACAATGATTTACGATACGAAGAGGAAGAGGAGACAGGTCTTCGCTTCTTGTGCGATTGTCCAGCCCTTGCCAGAAGAAGGAAACAGTTCTTTTTGGGGAGTTAGTCTCTAAGGAGAAAATCTACAAGCCAGTGGTGGACCAGCTTATGCCGAGAGCTGAATGGCTGTTGAGTGAAGCCCTCGCTAGTATGCATATTAGGGTGCCGGATAGCAAGATCCCGTCTAATTTAATGCCTAGGCCGGGATACAGAGGATAATACGGTTGGTCTTTTCTATTTCTTATACTTGGGGCATCAAAATCGTGAGTATAAAAGGACGGATTGCCTTAAGTGATCTAAACTTAAAGGACCAAGAGCCTTCTAGCAGTGAAGCTTCAGTACTCCCTAGTGAATTTTCAAAGGGATTAAAACAACAGTCGGAGCCCAAATCGCAAGAGAATTCCCAAAAACAAAGGTACAAGGAGGGCCAAACTAAGAGAGGAGTTATGTATATCTCCACCCCAAAACTTAAAGTTAGACAAGGCAATGACCGACAAGTCCAGCCTGATCCACAAAATGGAAAAGACAGACCGGAACAAGGAAAAGCGTCAGAGACACTCGAAGTTTCCCCCTATACCAACCTGTGACGAAAAATCCTCCCTATTAACTGTAAGAGGCAGACCGGAAGAAAGATAGGCTGCAGAAGCTCTCGAAGTGTCCCCCTTTACTTTACAAATTGAGGAAGACATCTCGCGAAGTATGGAAGCACTGAACATGACTTCAGAGGAGACGTCAAAGGAGACTCCAAAAAAGAAGAGCATGAGCGGTGCAACCAGAAAGCGCATGAATTTTTTCGGAAGAAAAGGCACAGCAGAAGCTATGAAAAAGAAACTTCTAACAAAGGCACCAGAGCCCAATAGGCAAAAGCCCAGAACCGAGGACGGCACTCCTAAGGATATAGGCATGCAAAGAAAATAAGGGACACCGATGTCACCCCAAAGTATTTTCAATCCAGTAAAGGGAAGCGACAACTAAGCCTTGCAGAATGTAAAAATGGCGGTCATGTCTAAGGATTTTTCCCAAGGACTTCTTACGACTGAATAAATCGACAATAGCTGCGTTTTATTTTCATCCAGAGTGTAGTAGGTATCCTGCATGCATAATAAAACGATCCAGAGTAGCACGCGAGTTTTTTTTCTGTCAGACAGTTGTCATTTCAAAATTTTAACTGTCATATAACCAACGCCGTTTTCAAATGTATGACTATTTATCCTGGTTGCCAGGGTGACATGGACATTTTTGAAAATTCCAACTATTCCAGCTGATATGACTTTTCGAAGTGTGTGTACTGTGGATGTTGTTGTTGTTTCGTGTGCAAATCCATATCCTGCACTACTCTGGATGTATAATAAAACGCACGTAATGTACAAAGTACACTTGAGGAGAGGATACTGGCGGAGGTAGAGAAAGGCGTTTCCCCTCACTTCCTCAGCATCATCTGCAAAGTAGGTTACATGTCCCTCCACTGTAAAGGCAAACCAACGGCGGAGTGGATAAAAGTAGCGGCTCAAAAGGTAAGACTGTCGGAAGCGGTTAACCAATGATTCAAGGAGGGATCTCTGATTTTTAACCGTTGGCCACTGAAAGGATATTGGCTTTCGTAGAAAGCCAGAATGGGGGCCTCAACATCAAGACCTGGAGAGCCCTTTTCAGGGAAAACAAAGGTAAGTGCGCCATGCTAGTTATAACGGCAGACCTCAGGCACTAAAATAACGAACAGAGTCGGCAACTTTAGCTTCTGATTTGAGCGGGTTAAGTTGACTGTCAAAAAGTCATGCGAAAAAGCATCAAAGCCAACGGTCACTTCAACTACGAATATGGACGGCATTAAAACCGACGTGCAGGTGACACCAGGACCCAGCGGTTCCCAACCAATGGAGGAGAAGGAATGAGATATCTACAGGCGAACCTGTAGAAGGAGAAATAGTAGACCTTACTTCACATGCCCCAAATATCAAGGGACTTGTAGAACACTGCAGAAAGGAGAACAAAATGCGATGTCAAAGCTCATCACATAGCATGGGGGAGTAGTGACGTTAACACTAGAGGTGAATCATTCTTAGAATTTCTCCTAATCAGCAATTTAGTTACAGCAAAACAAAGGCAAAATGCCAACATACCTGCCAGTTAACATGCAAGAGGTGCTAGACACCACGTTGGTATCAAACAGTGCAGTGCATTTAGTGAAGAAGTGGATGTCCTAACAGGAGCTACACTTTCTGATCACAAGCATGTAAACTTCGAACTAGGGAAGGATATCATAAAAAAGGTAAAGAACAGGCAACCAAAGTGCACGGACTACGAAGACTATTAAAATCAAAGTGCATGGACTGTCAAGGCTATCTCACCTTACAGTGAGACTTCATGGTCTTCACCCGAGTTTCTCTACGAAAACGGAATTGGAGGTCACTGTGGACAAGGTAACCAGAATAATCCTCGATACGATACGATAACTACCCTGAGAAAACCAGTGCTCCCAAAACAAGGGGTTGCATGGTGGAACAGGGAATCGGAAAAACTCAGAAGAGCCGCAAGAACGGAGTTCAACCGAGCCAAAATTACATCAAAGTGGGAGGCCTGTAAAAGGAAACCCAGAATACAACAAAGAGCTAATGAAATATAAAAGAAATGCTTGGATTACCTTCTGCGAAAGTTTTAATAGCATCCCAGAAACTGCCAGGATACAGAAACCACCAATGGCATATAAAGACTACTTAGAACTCCAGATGGAGAGACGACGACTACCTTTGGAGACACACTGGAAGGGCTGCTTAGAGCACACTTTCTATAGTGCAAAATCAGGAGTAGCAGTGAGGTTGAGAAAGAAGAGGAAGGCCCTAATTGGATCTCTGACCAAACAAATTATCACGTATGAAAAGGTTGATTGGCAATAAACTCTTTCAAACTCTTTAAATCCCCAGGACCAGACAGATGTACTCAGCTTTGTTGCAAAGAGTCACGGGGAAATTAAAAACCCTTTTGATACACATATTTAGACCAACCTTGGAGCTCAAAGACTGACGCGGGTTGTGTTAAAAGCTAAGGCTGGCAATAAATCAACAAACCAAAATCATACAGACCAATTAGTCTTTCATATTGAAGACCATGCAGAAGCTGACTGACTTACACATAAGGAGTGATCTTCTGATAAAAATGCCACCTAACAAATTTAAATTTGGCTACCAAAAGGGCAAATCGACTATAGCAGCTACACATAAGCTGGTGCAAATAATAGAAAAGGCATTGAATGGCAAGGAAATCGCACTATGCCTCTTCATTGACATAGAAGGAGCCTTTGATAATGCAAGAAACGGCACGCTGTACCTCGCTCTTCATAACAGGTATGCTTCTCAAGAAGTAGCAAAATGAAAACTGTCTGATATGCTTAGTCTCACATATAATAAAAAGGTTAGAATTGCGGTCCTATCGAACAGTCATGCGATTTTCTAGGATATCAATTGCGATTACATAAATTCAGATATAATCTTAGAGGTGAAAGATGCGTTAATTGAAATAGGGAATCAGACCAGCCTTGAGTTGATATGGACACTTGACCATTAGGTGCAGCAAAGAAACGAGGAAGCTGATGCTAAAGCCAAAGAAGGAGGAAGAATGCCTTTCATAGGTCCTTCTCCGTACCAGGATATTACAAAGGCAGACACGGGCAACGAAATAAAACCATGAAACAAGAAAAAGATCGAAAGCTACTGGCTTAATATTGAGGATTTGAAACACTCAAAACAATACCTTAGCTTCGATAACATAAGAAGCAGTGGCTCTGGAAAAGTAGCATAAGAGCCCTATGTGGAGCATTGACAGGCCACTTTCCCTGCAAAAAGTATCTTCGTAGTATAGGTAAGAGGTGGAATGACTACTGCAGATACTGTGGAGAGAGTGAGTGTGTAGAAAGTCTTCTCACACACTATCTAGCACTAACAAAACGAACATTAGGGTTCCTTGAATCTGCTTTTACCTCCATCGGGGATATAACAAATGTCCCGTAAAGGAACATATCCAGCTTTATAAGAAACCTGGACATCCTATGGGACATAACGCAGAGGAGGCACAATAGACCCAGAAGGTCGCAGTGCTAAGGGGCTTTTTGAACCCACGCCATACTACCAATCAACCAAGCAGTCCCGGTAGACCTGAGGAGAATCACCCAGTTCATTAAGGACTCGGGGTGGTTTTCGGTTTAATAAAGGTTGTGAACCATACGATTGGAGTATCACAATGGGCCCTTGTATACCTAAGTGTGTCTTCGCTGGGCAGCCGCAGAACTTACGCTACCCTTGTTCTCAACATTGCAATACAATAACATTTTAAATTTTGGTGCTAACCTAACGTAAATCCAACTCATCGTTACATTTACCACTGTCAACGAGTTCGATGACCTTTGATTTCGAGAGAAATTGAAAATAATGATTTTGCATGCAGACTGACTGAATGAGAAACGCTTGATACATTCAAACAGTAGAAATCAAGACAAATTAGCTACTGTATAGACTCATTTAAATTGTATCAATATTCCAATCAAACTATTGAAGTCAATGAAATGCAAAACAACCGAAAATTGATAGCATTTTATGCACAAACTGGTCGTGTGGGGAAATGTGTTTTATAAATTTCATACAATTGATATGTAAATAGTACAAGCTATACCGAATATGGCTATAGATATCCATACTATATTTTACCTGTCTATACTATCTTTTATCTGTCCATACTATCTTTTACCTATCCATACTATTTTTTTACCTATCCACACAAGACTGATACAGTAAATTTCTCCATCAATGATTCATCTCTTGGTTCAAGTAAATATTAATTGACCCTGCGAGTTGTCTGAAGAACTTCGGTAAATATCATTTCGACAGCGACATCAACACCAAAACAAAAACTGGAACTACCAAAGCACCATCAACACGACCATCATAAGATGTTACGAAATATTGCATTATCACTAATTACTTGTTAATCTTCTCGGGTACCTTACTGTAATGCATTGCAAGTTTGCAAGATATTACGTTATGCTTTCGTTGCTGTATTATTCTTCGTCGTTGTCTTCATTTTTGTGGTGAATCTAATGATGCTTGACTCTCTTCGCGCTGTCGATTGCTTAATAAACACTATAACATCTTTGTTAACATCCCATCCAGTGATGCGAGCAATTAGTACGGTGGAAAATTAAAAAAGAAGAAAAGATAAATGATGGTACCGGTAAGAGTAGTAAATATCTTTGACACCGAAGGAAATTAAATTATTCAATTTTTTGATAGGTGTTTCTTTGGAGTCCGGCTAATCTACTCCGTATGTGAGAAATAAATTATCACTAGCAAATATTTACTGAAATGTGATTTTGATTTAATGAAAAATGCAATGCTGAATTAAATTGTGAAAAAGTGAATGCAGTCAGCGCCTCAGATGGAAAAGAATGTCGTTTTTGCATTAGGTGCACTCATCATTCAGAGAAAGCATGAAAGTGGTTTTAATTGAACTATTCACGATGTACAGTAGTGTGTAGAATAATTTGTCCAGAAATTTTTGTATTGGTGTACCGGTTAAAAATTACGTATTTTTTTTCAAAATTTAATGCTTTATTGTGAAAAATTGGTTACAATTCAATTTTCAAAGTATTGGCCATCGCTAGCTACTATTTTTTCCCATCTTTCTGGCAATTGACGGATACTATCACGAAAAAATTCGGCCTGTTTGGCGCCAATCCATAAATCGATCCAATTTTCGACTTGGCCGTGATTACGGAAGTACTGGTCAGCCAGTCCATGAGCCATCGATCGGAACAAATGGTAATCGGAAGGAGCAATGTCTGGACTATACGGCGGGTGGGGTAAGATTTCCCATTTCAACGTTTCTAGGTATGTTTTGACCACTTGTGCAACATGTGGCCGAGCATTGTCATGTTGCAATATAACTTTTTCGTGTCTTTCAGCGTATTGCCGCCGTTTTTCTCGCAATGCTCGGCTCAAACGCATCAACTGTCATCGGTAGACCTCGCCTGTGATCGTTTCGTTCGATTGTGGCAGCTCATAGTATACCACACCAAGCTGGTCCCACCAAATACACAGCATGACCTTCTCGCTATGAATATTCGGCCTGGCCGTCGATGATGAGGCATGGCCGGGGTATCCATACGTTGGTTGACGTTTTGGATTATCGTAATGGACCCATTTTTCATCACCAGTTACAATGCGATGCAAAAAGCCCTTTCTTCTTTGCCGTTGGAGGAGTTGTTCGCACGTGAAAAAACGGCGTTCAACGTCTCTTGGCTTCAATTCATACGGCACCCAATTGCCTACCTTTCTGATCATTCCCATTGCTTTTAATCGATCGGAAATGGTTTACTGAGCGACTCCAAGTGTTTTTGCAAGTTCATCTTGCGTTTGCGATGAATCTTCACTGAGTAATGCCTCCAATTCTTGATATTCAACCTTTTTCGGCTGGCCGGAGCGCTCCTTGTCTTCGATGCCAAAATCACCATCACGGAACCGCTTGAACCAATTCTGACACGTTCTCATCTCTATTTTAAAGTTCGGATATGCTTCGACGAGCAATTCACGCGCTTGGGATGCATGTTTTTTCAAGTTAAACAAGAAAATTAAAACTTCCCACAAATGTTGTTTCGATGGCTCAAAAGTTGACATTTTAGTTGCCGGGTTAGCTCTGTGTGTTTTCACTAAAACCTATAAACCAGACTGAAACAATTACACAAAGGTATGAAGTTTCTGACGTGACAGCTGTCATTATCGAATTTCATGGCAAAGTAATAGATATGAAGTTGTCTGCAAATACGCAATTTTTAACCGGTACACCAATATAATCTTATAGTACCTAATATTGGACAAAAATATCGAATTAAAAATACACAAACTCAAGAGTCAAATGATTTTTTTAAATCTGAAATATTAGTGATAAGGTCACTAAAATTCAAGTTGAGCAGTTTTGTTTTTCGAACTATAATGGATTATTAACATTTTCAGAACTATAATGGAGTATTAACTGGAAGTTGTTTGAAAAACTGTTGGTTTTTGTAATGGTAATAGCTATGTGCTCATCGAATTTATAGACTGAAAAAGTTTATTCCCAAGAACGAGTATTTAATGCAGTTTTTAGTGGTAAATCTATTCTGTTTAGAGCTTGAGGGTTTACTAATATAATCCCATTCTTTTTTTAGGTAAATAAAGAACGTTTGTGAGTTTATACAATCAAATAAATTTTTAATTTGAGCATGTTTCATCTAACAATACAATTTTCACTCATATTTCAATAAATTTACAGATTCTCTCATTGGTCTTTACAGGCAGGGACAAAAAAGAGTGATTGACCCCTATTGTGAAACTTTTCTTTATCGGGTGTCAAACAACCTTCATAGAATTTCCTGGGAACCATGCAAGGTTATGCGAGATTTTTACTTATGAAAAAAAAAAATGCAATGGAAGTCCGAGCTGGGTCCACTATCAACTCGGCCATGTCATTACCACTTATCAGGTGTTCTAAAATGCTCATTCATTGATCAAACCAGCATTACTTCATCTTTTTCATTGATGGTTGGTATAATTATATTTTCGACCCATTCCGCTACTTCAAGTTGGTCATTTTCAGTAAAATTGCCATCCTCTCGCGCTGTCTTTTTGCTGCAATTCGAGTTGGATGAATTTCTTCAATGTTTATCATATTAGAGTATGTTCATATGCTTTTTAAGCATCATTATCGGTGCAAAATATAAATGGTAAATTTAGCAAATTCTATTTGCAAGCTCATATTAAACCGTCGGACAATACATATCGTATGGATATATTTTAAATTTATTATTTGTTTGAACAATGTTTCTTAAATTTATTGTTTTTGTGATAAACAGTAGAGCAAACTTATAATTTTCGTCTCGTCTGGTATCTATTACTTTTAATCCGTCACAAGTTTGTGAAAGTGGCACTGGTGGTGGCAGGAATCGGTTACATAAAATATCAAAAATCGAGCTACGTTGCTCCGAACAGCAATCTCGATTACTACATTTCATAATTTGTAAGCAATATTGACTGGTCGTGACGTGTTCTGCAAACCATTCCTTGCTTTTTGTATGCAAAGAATTAAAATGTACCTCCGAAGCATCCGGTATAGTAGGATATCCAAATTTCAGCCAAAGTTAAACCAGCAAATTCAAAATTTTCCAGTTCCAGTTTATTGTCGACCGTTTTGCCTTGAGCATCTAGGTGACTTCCAAATCTTTCGTGAGGTAATATAACACCAGATAGCTCTTTACTTAATGGTGCCATTCTTCCCTCCACTCTATTAAATGCACTTCTAACCGGTTCATTCGGTGCAATAAAAATGACATCCAAATCGAATTCGATGAAATGGTTAATACCAACCTCAATAGCTTTTTGATATCGGGGGTTTTCATCTGGACCCCCCATCCACATTTAGAATAAAAACTGGTTTGATTTGGTTCGCATATTTTACAAATTCATCAAGTGCAACCAATGTATCTATATCCAAACAATGTGAGTATGCGGTTGATGCTGAATGTTTTCCAGATCGAATTGCGATGAAGGTTGGTTCACTGTAGCCAACTGCTTTTGGATTACCAATTCCATTTTTATTTTTACTAATGTTCGAAGAACATTAGTATTAAAATCGATTCGGCCAAAAATTCATATTTCCATATATATATATATATATATATATATATATATATATATATATATATATATATATATATATATATATATATATATATATATATATATATATATATATATATATATATATATATATATATATATATATATATATATATATATATATCATCAAAAAATTTCAGTGAGATAATCTCGGGAACGCGCCATCCGATTGAGCTGAAACTTTCAGGATACATTGGTGTATATGCAGAATAGGTCCAGGTCTCTTTAAATGTCAATTATTGTTAACCTTTTGGCGCCGGCGGCTATTTAAGTGATATTTTTAATATACCTATTATTTCGTGCACAAATAATTTTCGCAAAAATAAAGTTAACAAAATAAATTTCTAACGTGTTTTACATATGAATCGGATAATGCTTTGGAATTTTTTAACCCTATGTGTGCGCTGGGTGCCTAAAAAGAGGACGGGAAAATTTGAAAATTTTTAAATTTCGATAACTTTTGACAGAGCTATTCAATCATTACGAAATTTTCAGGACATATTGATATTATTTTGTTGTAGATTTGTGTAGCTTTTGATGAGCGTGCTGGCAACCCTGTAGCTAGGGCAGGCACTGAAAGTGAAAACCTCCAAATCATCGTCTCTCTTGAAAAAATGCCGTTTCTTCAAAAAAAAGCCACTCATATGTAAATCTTGTGCTTTGTTTACATAACCAAAAAAAAAAAAAGATATGGTATAACGGGCACGCCTGGTAACCCTTGCCCAATTTACCTATATTTTTAGCATCAAAAACTTCTGTTCACGGAAACTCACGATCCGATGAGCAGAATTATTTGAAATTCACAGAATGTATTGGCCTTAAATAGGACCAGGTCTGATAGAAGTGATTTTGAAATGCGGGTGATTCTGTGCCAGTGGTGCCATCTTGAAAAACCACTAAAAAAGATAACTGTTTTTAGCCCTATAAATTCTGATTGAATCGTTTCGATTTTGACGAAACTCACACAATTGCTGGACCTTACTTTAAGCCACGTTTGGTAGAAATTTGGTTGAAAAATTCGGTTGGAGCTGCCAGCTATGATAATTTTGGTGTCTTCATTTTGAAAAAAAAAATTTGGAAGTGAAAACATTCAAACCATCGAATATTCAAAAAAATGTCCGTTTCTTACAATAAAACCAATCTGTATATAAATCTTATGTTTTATCTACACGTTCAAAATAAAACTTTGGAAATTTCATGTCGGACAAGAACGGTAACCCTCTCCCAGTTAACCTATATTTTTTGCATCAAAAGCTTCTGTTCACGGAAACTCACGAACCAATAATCAGATACAGCTAAAATTTACAGAATGCATTGGACTTAAGTAAGACCAGATTTGATAGAAGCGATTTTGAATTGTGGGCAAGTCTGTGCCAGTGGTGCCATCTTGAAAAATTACAAAGAAAAACAACTTCTTTTTGCCCTATGAAATGTGAATAAGTTACCAGATTTTCATGAAATTCACACAATAGCTAAACCTAACTCTAATCTCTGTTTGATAGAAATTTGGTTGAAAAATTTGATTGGTGCTGCCAGCTATGGTAATTTTTGTGTCTTTGGTTTTGAAAATTCGCTCAGGAAAATAAAACTTTTTGCACTATAACTTCCAGTGCAGTCATGAAATCAATACGAATTTCATACAATTAATGGAACCTACTAAAAACATTATTCAGGCCAAATTTGGTTGAAAAGCCAGGATAGGGTTGCCGGTTATTGTTGGTTTTGTGTTTGTTTGCAATATCTTTATTAAGCGGTTTTATCGTAGAATTTTCAAATGGTAATGATATTGTAGTGACAATAAACAGCAAATATTAAGCTTTCGATCATTTGAAAAAACTCGCTGCAGGTAACCCTAAATTTCTTTATACTCCTATAACTTCGAATGTAATTAAACAACGTGAAACAGATTTGATATATTCTTGGCTTTGATACTGGCGAAAGGTTGCCAGCACGAGTCGGTTGTGCTACTTTTGTATCAATAAATGCTTACAGTTAGTACACATACCGGAAACATTTACAATGAAAATAAATAACAATTCGCAAAGTTCTGCAAATTTTTCGGATCGCAGCCCCAAACACCAACTTCAGTTACAGTGCTGCAGGCACTGAGCATTTTCTTCATTGATGTTATATGAGATGCTGCTTTCAAAATTATGTGAAATAAGCAACTGATAACGAATATAATTAACCCGTGTTTTGCTCTCATAAACGTTGAAATTCATGCCAGTGGTAATATCTGAAACCTTCCACCATATGAGTTATAATGCATTCTTAAGACGAAAGTAAAACGTGGCATTTGAAACAGTTTGGCCGTAATAAGCAGCACATGTGGTGGAATATGCACTCAAAACCTGCACGATTCTTCTACTGTTCTTCGAACATTAGTGTTTCTAGCGGTTCAGGTGCGCTAGAGTTTTTTTTATTGCAGCACATACAGATGGAATAAGCTTATGGCGTACAGCTACAATCAAATCATGGTAGGGTAGACTAACCATGTATTCTACATGCATGAAAATGGGTGACTGCTCATTTGCAGCTATTATTCCCATTGGAACATTGGAACGCTATCAATTCATCTCAAGTTTGAATAGTTCGACAAATATCTTTATTGCGTATTTCATGGGAAGCAAATCCATGAACTGCGATATCAACTATAGTTTTTAATAATGGTGGTTGATCTACTTTAAGTCGGGGCCTGCCCAAATTATCCCGATTATTCAATGCTTTTTTTTATTTCAGGATTATTTTTGCAAATTTCTTCCAATTTGCGATTTCGGTCATCTCTATATTTTTTTGGCGCACTTGATCATTCTTCTTAAGTTTCATTTTTTCCCAAGATTTCTTTCTCTTGTTCAAGTTTAGATAGTTTTAACCTTTGGTCTTCATTGAGTTGTCCAGCATCCTTCCTTTTATAAAAATCTTGTATATCACAATGAATTATATCTAATTGTTTCTTAATATCATCTTGAGTTTTTGTTTCTCGTTTTACTTTTTCAGATGCAGAAGGAAAATTGCTTGGTATATCATCGTTAGTAATAATAGGCTGTGTTTTAGTCTGTTTTGAAGAAGTTGAAGGTGTAGAAGGGTGATTAACAGATACAGGCTGTTTACTCCAGAAACTCAATAAAAAGCCCTTACTTTTTAGACTTTTTGATTAATTTTTTTGGCAAAAATTGCGTGAAATCATTAAAGTATGGTCCCTTATTGGTAACGTACGGTAACTACTTCTGGTTCGTAGCGCTCGCTCCTCTGCATTGAACGCCCGGCATCCTAGGTTAATACTTTTCAAATTTTAAGACAATGGCCCATACCTCCGCACCATACAGCAGCATTAAATGATCCATCGCTGTAAGCAGCTTGTGTTTACTTGCACTAGGATCAATAACGTTGGCCATGAGTCTGCTCAGCGAGATTAGTCTCCAATGCTCTATCGTATGCTTTTCGGATGTGCTCTCCGTATGTCAGCTTCGAGGCAAAAGTCACTCCAGGATATTATGCAGATTTTTTGGTATCGATTACGTCATGGGTATGACAGTTGATATCCTTCCTTTTGTCAGCATGACAATCTCAGTTTTCATGATCGCCAACTGGAGACCATGGTTTCCCATCCAGCCTTAAACCCTTCACATTACTTGGCTTAATTTGAGCTGAGCACAATGGGAGTTTCTGGAGGTGACGAAAACTGCTACGTCATCAGCATAGCCTACCAAGAGCACATCTTCCGGCATTTCAAGGCACAGGAGACCGTTATATCCAGCACTCCACGGGTCTGGCCCGAGATTTGACCCTTGTGCTGCTCCGGTAGTAAATTGTTTACTGACAATTCCTTGGTTCGTCTCATATATCCAATAAAGATTATTTAGATAGTCTTGAGCTATGGCTAAAAAATAGTCTTTTACCTTAAAACGCCACTCAAAAACCTCTAGAACATCAATCCATCTCGCTGATTGAAAAGTGTCCCGAACATCCACCATGACCAAAAATGCTTTCGATCTGGTTTGATGGCATGCGGGCTCAGCGCGCTCTACTGTATTGATTACTTTATGAATGGCACTTATTGTTGAGTAGCCACTATGGAATCCATGCAACACATGTTGATTTTTTCGAAAGGACATCACTCCTTCATATTGTTGCTTATAGTCGAGGCTTCTGTATTCCTCAAGAAGATTTATACGTTGATAGTGTGTTTGGGTCATATTTTCCCTTTATGATCAAAACTAGTCACACTTCTAGCATGATTTAAAGACACCCGCCAAAAAACACGCACTATACATTCGTAGCATCGTTTACGGTTATTCCTACCCCACTACTTCCAGTACTTTTGCTGGAATACTGTCGAGGCCATGAGCCTTTAAGATCTAATTTTTATAATCACCCTGCGAAGTTTATTTATTTATTATCCATTACGCTACAGATATACTCCAATTACAGCGTCAAGAATGAAAATGAGACATAATAAAAAATAAATATAAGAAAGAACTAAGTAATTTACAAGTAACAACAAAAACTAACGACTAGATTCACGTCTGGTTATCTGGGAACCAAGATCTGACCAAAAAAAGCTTTGGCAAAATTTGAAAAGAAAGTACTCACCGAAGAACAAACTACGCGATTCCAACGACGATATATGAAGAATGGAAAGACGAGAGGAGTAAGGACAGTAGGGGATGCTGAATTTAAAAAACAATGGCGTCAGATAAATACTGAAAGCGAGGAGACCAGATTTGCACGCGGACTCCAAAATACTGCTTCCTAAGGAGACAAATAAATGAATACAAGTGGAAATGTCGGTAAACATATACGAAGAACGCAAGACAAAGTCAACAATCCTAGAAGCCCTGGCCGTAATATTCATCACATGAACATCAAATTTCAATTTGAAATCAAACACTACGCCAAGGTCTTTAAAATACTGGACAACTGATAAGGAAACACCAAATAAGAAATAAGTAAGCCCATGAGGAGCATTTCTATATGAGATTGACATCTGGTGACACTTCAAAATGTTTAGTGGTAAGAGGTTGTTTAGGCACCAGTGATAGAGAGCAATCAAATCAGCTTGCAATTGGTGATAATCGTCTGCAGACTTGATTGCCCTATATAATTTGAAGTCATCCGCATATAAAAGACAAGAGTAGTTGATAGCAGAATGACGGTAATTGACAAACAAGATAAAAAGTAAAGGATCTAGGATAGAACCTTGAGGAACTTCGGATGTGGGAAATGTAGGAAAGGGAACGTAACCGTTTAAACTGACTCTGCAAGGACGACTATGAAGATACGAGGAAAACCAGGAAAGGAGGAGACCAAAAATACCAAACATGTTAAGTTTATTGAGTTATCGAATACCATAAGATTGGTCGTAGTAGAGGGGCTCTTTATGAAACCGTGCTACTCAGGAGCAACTTAAGGTTGTATAGACGAAAAAACTCTATTATAGACAATACGTTCAAGGAGTTTACTAAAAGAGCAGAGGACTGATATAGGCCGATAATTGGAGATTACAGAAGGATCACCAGATTTGAAAATTGGGAAAAACTTGGCAGATTTGTAAAAAGAAGGGAATACAACAGAAGCAAGGCTAATGTTGAAAAGGATAGCTAACGGAACACAGGGAGATGATGACAGGGATTTGACAGGCATACTGAGAATACCGTCAGAACCGGAACTAGCATTAGAATCTAAGGTGTGGATATGAATTTCAGCTTCCAAGGGATTGGTACTAAACACGGATAAGGGAAGAGAGGAACGTGAGAAAACAGAAGTTATAGAGGTATTTAGTGTTTTCCTTAAAGCAAGAGGAAAAAAGGTAGTAAATAAATCGCAAATAGCCTGAGGATTAGAGGCAATAGCATCATCAAGATACATAGAATTAGGAAGTGAGGAATTGGGCTTTAGGCAACGGATATAGAACCAAAAGGATTTTGGTTGATTAGAACAGATTGAAACCTCGATGCTCGAGAAGTAGTCTCGCATAGCCTGTTTGAGCACTCTTTTAGCAAACTACGGAAATCCTGAATATCAGCGGGTGAACCCGTCTTCTTCAGCCTTTCACGAGCATTTTCGTTAGCTTCTAGAGCATCAGAGACTTTCAATGTAAACCAAGGATCATCATTAAGTTTGAGTGGTCGTTTAATGGGAGTAAAGCGAAAAATAAGGTTAGAATAGAAATAGTAGAACTTTGACATAGCACAATCGACATCCAAACCCTTGAAAAAAGAACACCAGTTGATAAGACTGATTTCAGTGGACATTTTCTGAAAGTCAGCTTTAAAGAAGTTATAACGCTAAATAGAAGGATCTTTATTCTTTGCATGGAAGTTAAGGTCAACATCAATCAGGAGAGGAGGGCGATGAAGATCAGGTTGCACATATAGGAAAAGAGCCAAAGATAGAGGAAGGAAATCTAAAGGAATACTAGAAAGAACAAAATCACGGATTTTGCTGATGGTATTGCTAAGGAAGTTATTTGAGAACAGGAACAAAGTGAAAGATAGGAAGAAGTCACAACAGAGAGGTGATTGTGGGATAGTATACTGAGGTTATTGGAGTGCCACTTCATAGAAGGCATGTTGGTGTCACCAAAGACTAGAAGAGGAGATGAAGGAAAGCGGAAGGTAATGAAGCTAGAAAGCTCAGCGAAAAAACGTCCGTAGGTGGCGACAGACGAATTGCAAGAGATATAAATACAACAGACCTGTAAATCGGAAGTTGAAGAGAGGATAACACGTACAATAATACACTCAACAGGAGGAGAAACCATGTTTCTGTGAAACAGATGATATGATGAGTATCAAGAATACTCACTAGCAGAACAACATTAAGTTTGGTTCTCAGTCCGCGGAAATTCTGATAAAAAATACAAAGCAAAGAACATTTACTGGTTAGACAAGCAATATTTGTTTGACGCTGCTCCGAAAAATTTTCCGTTGGCGAAGCTTAAACACTTAAACGAGGATTCCAGTAGGCTAAATCTGCGGCGAGAGTATGACATCTCAGCCAGCAGATACATTGATTTTGAACGAGGCGATACCTCTATCCGGTAAGTTGTCGGGCGTCAGTTTGACGTAGGATAAGATGCTAGGTGAAAAGCCAAGTCGAGATGTAATAAATTTCAAGTTCTTCTAGAGTGAACAAAGAAATATCCTCGCGATGAACTATAAGAGCGAGTTCTACTCTAACGTGACGCGCCGGGAACAGCGATCCCACGATATGGTTCAGAATATCCACCTTCATGAGTGTTTACCACATACTAGTTTGTAGCTCCGCCCCTGGTTCTTTTCATAACACAGCGCATGCTAGATTTGTTTTTTTGTAACCTTTATCGTTTTTCCCACCTCTTTCTCGCCTTTTTGTGTTTTGCGGTAGTTTAGGATGCTTCTAATCTTCCAATAGATTGATATGCCCTATACCTGCACACTGGAGCTCTTCACCTCAGTTCTGCTATCTCTTCGGCCGACCAGTAAGTCTGTTTTTCCAAGAGGGAGTCTCCGACGTGGTATCAAGGCGGCGCAATCTCGCTTGATTACCATCTTGGTAAAGTTCACCAAACCTCTGCTTGATCTATCGCTAGTCCTACCCGGCCTGCGCAGCCCTCGCCAGCAAAGCCACCGTAGATTGAGCTTTCTACAGACTAGTTTAAAAATGTTCCAGTCGAGTATTTTTCGATTAGAGCTGCGCGAGCTTTGACTTTCTTCCGATAGCAAGCAGAAGGTACTCCTCTAGAAGGAGTACTCCTCTATCATCTTCTAGGTCCTCGTAAGCGTCATCAAGAAAGATGTGCAACAAATTTGGCAGATGGGGTAACACTTCTCAGTCTTACGTTTTTAAGTAGTTTTTAACTGGTTATTAAACAAGTGAATGATGGAAAATAAAATTGTTGTATCTATTCTTATATTGTGGTCATTCTCGCTACACAGTACGCTTCAAATCTATTGATTGTTGTTGGTAGACACCGTCAGGAAAAATCTCAGCTGGTTTCAGCAACTTGTAATAGATGGACGAACAAGTTCAGCACTGAATCTATATATCGATTTTCACCATCGAGTTCTATGATAAAGAAAGTATATATCTTATAATTGTGATAATTGATCAAGTAGAAGTTAATAATTAAGAGACGTGAGACCCTTATATGCTTCCTTGTTCTAAATTATCTTCTGGAAAATTATTTTACTTTTGGTTTTATTACTTATAATTTCTTCAGGAAAATATTCACCGTCTAATCGTTCAAGACCAAATTCGCGGTTATTTATTCTTTTGCTTTGAAAGTATAGAATTGTACTCTACCAAGTTTAAGCATATTAAATAACATTTTATTGACCTTTTAGTCATCTATAAACACCTTACATGAACTGGTTTTTATTTTACCGAGGCTAAAATGCTTTACACAAAAATATAAAAAAATAATTTAACTTCACATTTTGAATGTCACAAACGCATTTTGTTCTTATCAACAAATTATTATTATCAGCTTTCCTCATATGTGTGCACATATTTTTTCCAATCACTTTCCCTACACTCGCATAAGCAAAAGTAGCTTGCGAAAAATCAATTGGAAGTGGTATCAATCGAATAACGATCAGTAATCAAACCACAAGCAGTCTTCAACCCATACTCAATACAATATATGCATCTTGAAACTAGCTGTCATCCATGTTCACGTATGTACCATACTACTGCTATTAACATTTTCGATGGCTCATGACCTAAACAACAACTCGCTGTGCTGTAAGCACACACACGTCAGCTCTAGAGGGGATATCATATAAGCTGGAACACGTTTCGAAAATTTCCAACATTTAATTGTGGATTAACCGAGTCGAGAGTGATACGCTCTGTTCACTGCTTCGCGAATCGTGTACCGTCTACGACGAACCGACCTGCAAAAAGTTTTTTGTTTCGAATTCAAGAGGTAACGTCCAATTGATCGGAAACTGTACTACAACAGCACGCGGGATATTAATCGAACGTTATTCTATTTGTTCTAGACATTCAGCTAATATTCTGATACCAAAATGAAAGTAACACTGTGCGTATTCGTTGCATTCGTTGCGCTGGCCGTCGCTTATCCACAACGCGAAGGAGCTGCTTATACAAACGAAGCCATCAGACAAGCACAGAATACTCAACTAATCCCCAAGGATGCTCAGATTCAACAAGTCCAGGAAGGTATCGAGTTGGGAGCATACGAACAAATTCCCGGAAATCAGAGGGTCAATCTGTTTGAAATTCTCGGCGATCAGGTACCATCGGAAGTGATCAATAACCTGCAGCAACAAGTCGATCAAATCGGACGTAACTAAAGCGGATACAACAATTCATTTAGAGAGTAATCAATTCCTGTTCGCAATCGTTTCGAAAGTTCATGATATGATCGTTTTGTGTTGTAAACTTTTTTGATTTACATCGACGTAACCATTTCTTCAGTGTCTTGTGTGATTTTGCATAAATTTCCGAGAACGTTTGCTTTAATATTCCTGTCACTCTCAAATCGTGCATTTGTGATCATTGTATATGGTAGACTTATTTGACGAAGTATTGTTATGCATACTAGAAATCTTTTTTTTTTGTACTCATATTTGAAAAATCGTTCTCAATTCTGATCATAGTGATCAATCACGCTCAATAATTTAATGTACGAAAGGAAAATAGTTATTGAAAATGGCATCAATATGATATATACGAATTTGTATTGTGTATTCTTCCAGTCGAGTGCCAAAAAAACACATCACACCACTCACTCCTTCAATTTATTATGATTTCATTAATTTGTAGAATATTAAAATAAGGTATGAAAATAAAATCTATAAAATTTTGAAAATAATGTTTTTGAGTTTGAATGTGGTTCTAGTGCGATTTACAGGCTGCCTTGTGGCTATTAGTCTATACATGGGAATTATTTCATTGCACGTCATAACGAAAGACTTAAGCCAGTAACTTTTAATGAATTGCTTTGAATAACACAAATTATAGTCCGGGAGCCAGC
This sequence comes from Nemotelus pantherinus, assembly GCA_963978885.1. NCBI lineage: Eukaryota > Metazoa > Arthropoda > Insecta > Diptera > Stratiomyidae > Nemotelus > Nemotelus pantherinus. Next base: position 63,000,936 of record OZ022266.1, on the reverse strand, counting down.
GACAGTAAAAATTTGCCGATTTCATCTTCAATGAAAATATATCAGGGTCTTCAATTTGTTTGTGCTCATCACAGAAACTGACCACTTACATCGCACCTCGAGACCTTTTGTTGTCAGAAGCGTTGACAACATGTAATAAATAGTACGTAAAAAAACTCTTATCATCGCCGTTGATATTTTGAGAGGCTACCAATTGACATCAGATGATGTCAAAAAACGACCACTTACATTTATTTGGCGGGACAATCAACCACTTACAAACGCGCAAAAGTGCAACATTTTTTTCAAAAATTGACTTTTTTCATCGTTGCTCAAATTCTACATGTTTACAGACGACGATATTGCACATGTAAAAATACTGTGCTTACAATCGATGCCATGTTTTATGAAGCAGAACATTACTTCAATAATAAATTTATACACGATAACAAAATTTGAGAAAATGAGTATGAAATTGGTAAAAAAAGTAGATATTTACCAAATTTATTCGTGACTTAATAAAATTTTCATATACTAATTTTCATCGCTTTCATCGGAAGAATCTGGATCGTACTTGGAATCTCTAAGGTCCGGCAGACAGAAAACTCACGTTTTCTACCACTGGTGGATAAAATATTGTGTGCACATTGAATATTTTACTATTATTGTAATTACTATTGTGTACCTGGCAAAGTTTCGCCGTCTGGATTTTTTTCTTCACCTTCTTTCTTGAGTACAATGTCTTCGACGCTGTTTGGCAACTGTTCGCCCTGAAACTATTTGAAGTCAAATTTGTCTCCATTTGTTTGCCATCCACAGTCCTCTGGTGCCAAATCCGTGATGTTTTGTGAATAGGAGTTGCTCCTTATTTTTCTGATATAAGCGGACCTTAAGGTATGCTGAACGATTTCCGATTTGCATGGAGGAAGGCTCGATCCATCGAAGTTTCTAACATTGATGTTGAGTGTTTGCTCGTTTTCTTTGCATTTGTAGGCCTTTAAAAACGTTTCTACTCGCACCTTATTAACTTCCGTTGTTTTTTCCTGTCGTACCAATGACAAACATATTTCTCTACAATCGACAATATCGCCGCAAAGTCGCAATCGGGGTACTTTGACATATCTGAAAAAGCTCTCAAGTACTCTTCGCTGCTCCGCAAAATATTTAATCGTTTCACTTTCCCTTTTCTGTACAAAGCAGGATTAAAGTCGCATCCTGTGAAGGCATGAAACACTGGAAGTGCCAAACACAACTCTGTTACTCAGTTACGTTGATGAACCTTTCATTATTTTTTTACGCCAACGTGAAACCAGATTTTAACGTTCTCCCAGACGCGTTGCTTGTTACCGAGCATTATAACCAAAATATCGGTATCTGAGCATCGAATGACGATGTTAGATTTGTTCTTGATTTTACACGCGTGAAAAATGATTTTTGTGTCAGATTCCTCGTGTAATGGACACGACAAGCGCGTGTGAGACCATCCAAATATATTTAACAGCACGTGCGCGCATTTGAACGTTCAAACTGCAAGTGAGTGACTCTTGTAGCAGCGACTTTGATGATCGCTTAAAGTAGGTTTGTCCCGCGAATCGACTGTAAGCACAGTATTTTTACATGTGCAACATGATCCTCTGTAACCATGTCCAATTTGAGCAACGATGAAATAAGTCAATTGTTAAATTTTTTTTGCACGTTTGCGCGCTTGTAAGTGGTTGATTGTCCCGCCAAACAAATGTAAGTGGTCGTTTTTCGACTATCTCTGATATCAATTGACAACTCCTCCAAATATGAACGACGATTATATGAGGTTTTTTTCTATTGTTTATTACATATTGTTGATGCTCTCAGTAAACGTTGTCCCGCTAACTGGTTGTAAGTGGTCGATTTTCGTTACTAACTAGACCTTATTGAGGCTAATTACATACTTTGATCGACGATGAGATGAGTCGCCAAAATATGTCGCTGGCTCCCGGACTATTATCGAGAGGTTGGATATTCGCTGAGAAATTTGTTTTTCTATGAACAATGCTTACAGAACAATCTAAATATATCATGGGGGGAAATTGATTTTAGTTTTTCCTTGAGAATCGAATAGTGACAAATTCTTGTCGGCGGAACCATTGAGTAGATTCTGCAGCTTTACACTGTTTTATTTCTTTTTCGAATATTTCCTGCCTATTCTTGACTTACAACTAGTGTTAATTACTTATTTGCGGAAATTAAAGATGAGTTCAAGTCAGATGGTATCTGTATGAACGGCCTGAGAAAGGTGCATCCACTGCTAGACAGATCCAAACATTTCGGATTTGCACGGTATTTGTTCCGACAGATATTCGCACCATTTGTTTGGCGGCTTGGCTGTTGTAATCTCTCCACCAAAGATTTATTTTCAATGATCCTGCACCCACATTCTTTTCGAAGCGGATCTTCCTCGTTCATGCGGTTTTAGTATCCAGCTCAACGCAGCCTGTTGAGCTTGATTTTGTAAGTGACCTCGCAGTCATAATATTGCTCATATATTTCGTTAGTCTTAGGGCACCGGAATCGTTCATCCTCTTATCGGAAGCCAAATACCCATTTGTTAAGTAGTAGTCCTTTTACATTGTTCAATTCAATTCGAGTTTTCAGACGGCGGAGGTAATTCGAAAAAGGGTCGACTACGTTGATTTATTTACGACTATATTCCCGGACGAGTGAAATTTATTTAAATATTATGCGACAATTTCGTAATGATTACGCTCATTTGAAATTTTGGGGACCCTGCGGAAAGGATAGCAAGGAAGACTGTGATACTGCAACAATATGATTTTGTACCTGATGTTCTTTCTCATGCAGTGGTGGTATGCTAAATAAGTACTGGCACACCTTGCCAAGACCGCTGATATACGTAGGCTATTCTATAAGTAATTACAATGAAACAAAAGTGATGTGTATAAAATTATAGTTTATGATCATTTCAATGTTTGATCCTTAAATGAGGGTACTATAAAATTTCAGATGATTCAATTGAATAGTTTAGTTGTTATGATCAGGTCATGTCAGATAACTTTTCGAAAATGGTGCAAATTGAAATTCGTTGTTATATAATACCTCCATTTCAAATGGTTAATCGAATCTTAAATAAAAAATGAGCTAGAGTTGACTTTAGGAGCCTCTTTCCCATCATTTGCTGTAATAAGCAGACGAGTAGCGGAATTTAAACGTGGTCTGAAATTCAAAGGAAGTTAAAGTACACTTGTGTTTCATATACAAGTCACATTTGCCTGGAACATGACATTTTTGTATGCCAAATGTGTCACCCAAATAATAAGTAAAAATCAACTGCTATGCCGATTTGATATTTAAAGATATTAAAATATTTAAAGAATTTAAATATAGTTCTTGCGCGGTTTGTATTCTAACTTCATTAATTAGAACATAAAAGAGCCAAAATACACTTTAACACTCTTCATTTATCGAAAACTAATAATTTAAGTGCCTGTCTGTCTATGCTCTTATAAGTATATTTATCAATGTCTTAATTCAATCCAATTCTGACTTCGATCTGTTTCGAAAATCTAAGATTTCAAAACTAAAACTAAAAAATATTTTTTTACTACAAGAAATACAAGGGGCATTCAAATATAAACGAGCCTTTTGCAAAAATAAATTTATTTTACATTTAAGAAGAAAACATACTTTATAGCTATTTTTCTACATAGTTACCCTCCTTAATAATGTATTTTACTTGGTTCACGGCGTTTTCCAAGAATGGCTTTGGGCGGCTATCCCACCAATTGCGCACAAACTGTTCAACCTGTTGATCGTTTGCAAAACGCTCTCCTCCAAGTGCTTCATTGATAGGCCCAGCCATATGGAAATCAGGAAAAGTCAAGGCTATAGGGGGGGGATGGTCAAGTGTATTGAATGAATTTCATGTAATTTTCGGGTTGTTAGGGCTGCAGTAGATTCTGCGTGTGGGGTCCCTGATTCGAATCCATGTTCGGCCGAGGGTCCGCGCACCAAGCTTTGAGTTCACCTAACTCTGATTAGGTACCTGATTTAAGTCAGGGATAAAGTGAGTCGTGGGGTTAACCAATCCACACTCGTATTCACATTGATTGAAAAAATTATAATGAAGCTACCAGCTTCAACCCCTAGAGCCGTACGAGGGTTGTCGTGGGATTACTTTACTTTTAGGGCTGCAGTTTGGGGTATTGCATTGTCGCTCAAAAGCAGGACGTCTCAGATGGGTTGCAGCTCGAACCTGGCCAAGAAGTTCATAGTAGTAAGCAGCGTTTATCGTGCGACGATCGTGAAGGAAAGCAACGAGTGAAACTCCTTGAGAGTCCCGTAAAACCGTTGACATCACCTTACCGGCTGACAAGCAATTTTTGATTGATGATGATTTTTTCGTTGGTCCTGGCTGCCCCTTTTTCTCTACTCCATAAAGGCCCATTTTAACTCGGGAGTGTATTGATGAGCCCAATTTTTATCGCACGTCACAATGCGTTGCAAAACAGCCTGCCCTTTATTTTGAAAATAAGCAAGAAGCGTTTGACAAACTTCAGCTCTCACATTTTTGTTCTCTTGGGTAAGCAGACGTGAAACCTACCTCGCTGAGATTTTTCGGAACTCAGGTGGTCTCGGATGATGGTGTGTACACTTCCAACACTGGTTCCCATTTCTTTATTGATTGCTGCTAGTGGAGCGACGATCTCTTCAATTAGTTCGCGAACAGCTGCGACATTGTCAGGCGTAATTCTGGAGCGATGACGTCTTCGGTGACTCACATTTTCTACTTTTTCACGCCCTTCTTTGAACTCGGTGCACCAGACTTTCGCTCTTGGCCATGAAAATGAGTTCTTCCCGAACTGCGTACGCACTCGGTCCCGAATTTCGGCTGGTTTAATGCCTTCGTTCGTTAAAAACTTTGTTATAATGCATTGCACAACTGAAAGATGAACCTCTCTTTCGCTCATTGTGAGAACAACTAAACAAACCGGTCGGGCGGTCGGCTTAGTCTTGAAGTCCTCCCTACCCTTCTCGATGCTGCGCCTATCTTCGACACGCTTTCTAAGTCCTCAAAAGTAAAAGGCTAGTTTATATTTGAATACGCTTGTATATAGTGTATTTCTATTTATTAATAAAGAGTTATTGCGAGAAAATTTTCTTTTTTCTTCTTTATTTTCTATTATCTTAAGGTTTAAACTTACAAGAATTACACAATCTGAGATTTTTAACTTTTTTCCTCATATAGAAAAAATAACTTAAGTTACGGGTCCGTCAGACCCTACAGGCATGCCATGTGATAATTATCCACCTGGTATGCGCAGGGTTAAATGCAATTCAAGAGAGTTTTTGCGACGATACATCACAGTTGACAAAACTTGGATTCACCACTATACGCCAAAAGTGGAACAAGAGTCCTAACAATGAGTGCAAGCGGGTGGAAGAGCTCAGAATTAGGCGAAAACGGGCCCGTCGACTAGAAAAGTCATCAAAATCATTTTGCATTCGCAAGGCATGGTGCTCATTGACTGTCTGGAGTAAAGAAAAGCGTTGGGAAAAATTCATGAATTACACTATGAACTGTTCAGCCTCCGCAATCACCAGACTTAGACCCCAGTGACATTTTCTTGTTCCCGAATTTGAAAAATTTGCTTACTAAAAAAAATACATGCCATATGCGGTCGTGATTGTTGAGATGCGCGCCTTATTTGTAGGAGTCGAGAAATCGTACTTTACCGACAGTATTACCAAATTGGAATGCCGTTGGACAAATACGCGCACACATTACAAGTTACGTGTGTAAGTGCATCAAATGCATCAAACCAGGTAGACCGGCACCTTCGTCGGGATTGTACGATGCAAGAAATGCTACCATTGATTTTCACAGATCTTCCTTGAATATCACGAGTACACAAATAGATACTGAAGGTACTAGACTATTTCTTTAAATTATCTCTGATATTTCCCCTTGGAGCTGCGACAGCAGTGGTCAAAATGCTCTCTCTGAAGTCCCAAAAACTATTATGTGTGACAATGAAGTTCAGTTCCTTTCTAAAGCATTTTTTTTTTACCTTAGTGCACGCATGCGGATTAGGAGTTAAATTTACAGAGCTTTACCATCCGCAGACTATGCCAGTAGAACGGCTCCATCAAGATCTTAAAGAGATGTTATTACTTGTTTCTCGGGTAACCTTCGTTAATTGGACAGTCACGAGACAGCTAATTTGCCATCGTTTTTTGTCATCTTCGGGTGTGAAATGGTGACCAAATGCCAGGAAGTTGAAGAACCTGAGAAATGGGAGAAAAATATTGTTACACAGCAGGCAGCCGATAGCTTGGACAGAATCACAAGTGATGTGCTAAGCCGATTCCAAGAAGCTACCAAAAATGATAAAGCCATAACGATCTGAAAAGGAAAGCGCAAGAGTTTTAGAGGCGTGTTTATGTTTTTCAGCATTATCAGTACCATGCCGTATTTTTTGGCTTATTTTGATCCCTAATATGTCGGTCCCTTCACTACTAATAAAAATGTATCAAGGCAGATCTGCTACCAATGCTCATAGAAAGCGGCACACCCAAGCCCGTCTCCGTGAGCTCGGTCAGCCCGCAAGGTAATTGGTATCGGCGGGTAAATATAACAGGTAAATTTTTTCTAACATAACAGCTCGTTCGTTATTGTCAGCTTTGTCAGTTTTATGAATTCATTTAGGAGAATATCTTATAAATGGTAGTCATCTCACCCTTCCTGCGCAATACCCTTTTTATTGCTGGCAAAGATGCTACATCTTCAACATCAGCTGATATGCTGTGTGATGTATGTACTCGGTGGAATTCATATTTATTTGGTGTCACGGGTATTGCATCAGTTCTTGGCGCCATGGACAATTATAACATCTATAGTTCATCATCAATTAACTCTCTTCTATCATCAGTGTACATTATCACATCCTCCTCACTTTTTGGTAAAACTGACGCATCTATTGCAGTTACTCTCTATATTGTTGCAGCTTTCTACACAATTTTTCCTCACACGCTTTCTTTTTGGCTCGGTGAACGTGTTTCTACCTTCATGTACATGATTTCTTTTAAAATTCTGCATGACCCACTATACAGCATTCTTACGTTAATTGGCTAGCTTACTTCAAACCAGATGCCTTAACCGTTCCTATGATTGAGGCTTAAGATATTTCTGGCGTATTTCAGGAACTTGCCGACGTTATTCAAATGAGTGATTAGTGAAATGAACAGTGTTTGTGATATTAATCGCAGGCCGACAAGTTTCTAGTGGTTCAGACTAGCCTGTTTTAGACTTTTCATGCTTATTTTGATCTGTGTGCAGTTCGTTGGCCATCTAATGGTAGAAAATAGGGCTCGAAAAACTGCGCCAACATGATAGTGGTCAGCATCGAGATCGAATTTTCTACATGCTCGCCCATTCTACAAGCTACTCAAGTGTCGGCAATCTGTTTCGTCGAAAGTGGTCCCCTCCAGAGATATCCGCGCAAACAAAATATCCCCAAATCCGATTTATCGAACTGCTATTCATTGAATGGTCCGCACTCCATTATCATTGATATTTGCATGCAAGCTATTAGAGCCAACATCTGGATTCTCAATTGAAATCGTGCCATACATTTTGACGCCATTTCCGGGACAGATATCGATGATTCATTTTGGACACGACCTCTCCAAAAAATAATCTTCGCCACTCCTCTTTACGCGCGAGAACGCTCATGAAGTTGGTGATATAGAATTCTCACCTCAGACGTGCTGAATGCACAGTATCTCAATACTGCTTTAAAAGTGGGTATCACAGTTCTCGTATTCTTGCTGACAAGAGTACCTGAACCGAGTATATTATGATTTAGTTGAAACATGTAGATGTCATAGTAGCTCTTCTCTAAAATTTCAGGCTATTGCAAAGTTTTTACTTTATAACAATATTTTAAATGGGCATTGGGAGGCTCCCTTACACTGTTTGAAGCATACAAGAATCCATGACGCGAATGTGTTGCAAACCGTGAAAGAATGCACGAAAGGTTAGTTCTTCATCGTTGCTGGGACCACAGTCTAATGCGTTACTTAATTAGCATATCAACTCCGTTTACAAATACGGTCCAAAACTTCCCGTCAACCGGCCTAAGTGACTTTCTATATTCCCATCATTCGATTTGCATTGCTGGCGCACTATCCCTTATTCAGGCTAGTGGTACCATCGCTCATGTACGACTCAGCACCAGCAAAAAGCACTGCTACACAGTAAAGCCGTTTGCACCCAGTTCGGTAGATTTGCAAAATTCCCGTGTGAAAATGCCTTCTCCCCTGCTTTGGAAGTAGATGACATACTTATCTTCCAACACTTTGATCGGAACCGGATAAATCCTGTTCTTCCAATTACTATTTTCTAAGTGTTTGCTAATTTTTGCGTTTTGCTACAGGTCTGATTTTGACGCGAAAAATTCGTGCATGTTCTCTTATTTTACATTGTTTGTTAGGACTCGGTAGCGCTGGTGGTGTTGTGAACGAAGAAATTTCTTCGCATTTGGTACTGAGTAGTATTCTATACTCAGTGCATTGAATTTGATAAAAGATTTAGTCCTGTGAGCAAAACAACATTAGTTATTATTTTCAAGCCAAAACAACTTTCTCTCATTTTTCTTGTCTCTTACCCCAAAACCATATCAAAAGTATGTTTTCCCTAGATGATGTGAAAATAATTATTCATATATAGATTTGATCAAAAACGACAAAAAGTAAAAATTCAATTTCCTCCGGAATAAATTAAAAGAAATCACAAATGCCTCTGTTAAATTCAACATCTCTCAAATAATTTGGAATATCAACCATCACTGATAATCATTTAAAAATATGCATTTGGTGTATTTCCGCAATCCAAGCTATAAATATTATTCAATCTAATTTAAATCTGCTCTTGATACGCCACGAAAAAAAATTTCTCCATTGACATTCATTCATTAATTTAATAGGCATCGGAATCTTTCACCCAATCTTCGTCATTTTGCAAATATTTACCAAATTCAATTCTCGATCATTGACACTACACCGGTCGTTTAATACAATCACTGTAAAAATCGGTCAAGTGTATATATTTTTTTCACTCGTTGAGAGTGTTAAACATTTTCCAAGTAGTATGTAAATATTTAATCAATTTCGAGGGCACCGAAACTGCATGCAATGATTTTCCAAAATGTGTGTACATTTTGTATAAAATTGTAAGTAATAACCAAATGAACAATGCAAATTCAACAAATGAAACATTTGATTTTGCCAACTATTGCTTCATCGCAATGTAATTGAATTTGTGATGAATTTTAACCAGCCATAATACATATATGTAGTATGGTATAAATGTCATTTGTTGATGTGTTAATTTTATTCCTTAGTTTTATAAATGGAAAACAATTGATGATGTTATGTCCAATGGTTTGAGTATGCTTTGGGGTTTAGAGAATTTTTGAAAATGAAAAGGCTCAAAATTAAAAGATCCTAAAAAATCTTAAGAAGAATGAGCTACTTATTACAGTGCCAATAAAACGCCTAAAAGGCAATACACATTATATTTTGTGGATAGTATTTAAAAAGTACTTCTAGTGACAAATTTCAAGTTAAACTGAGAGTAAAAGTGCTTCAACATTGAGATTTATTGGATTACGTTGGCATGCCATTCGATGCTCTAAACACACGCAAAACTCTTAATCCTTTCACTACATATGTGTATCACTAAGCTAAGCCTAAACCGGCCCATACAATAAACAACTGGCAAACTTTCAAGCGACAAAACACATCGTGTATACTCATAAGCCTGTTGCTACTGGTTTTGTAAGGTTTCACCATTTACAACACTAAATAATCGGTACCCAGTCTTCAACAACCCCCAGCTGTGGCACTTTCCTGAATCTCTTTTGGAACCCGTCGTGCATACTAACTAAACAACCAGTCAACTCATCACCAATCAACCATCATTTGCACGTTTCAAATCACACAATGTTTCCCAGCAAGCTTTTAAACGTGCGAATTTATTTTTATGAATTTACTAACAAACAGATGGACGAATATTCATGCAATAGTAAATCCATGGCAAAATAATCAATAATGTGCACGAGCCCAAGGCAAGTGGTCGGATATACATTATAAAAGCGACGAAATGATAAAAGTGAAAGTGAACCAGCAAGTTCAGAGTCAAAGACATTCGATTGTATCGAGAAAAAAAAAAGAGTCTGTAAAAGAACTTCATTGAGAAGGTTTGAATTCTGGTCGAATGATCAAATCCGATTGATTGTATGTAGATTATTATAAGAGAAATGTAGTTCATTTCAAATAAGTTTATTATATTTATTTATAAATTATATGTTTATTTATATTTATATTTATTTATAAATTCAAAGACTATCACCTGCACATTTCAAATATCACAACCGGTTACATTCTTTAATTGTTAAATACTATACATACATAAATATACACTATAAACCGCTCACAATATCTAACTCACAGTACAAACAGGATCAAGAAAATCATTCAAGAAATTAAAATTATGTCTTATAATTTGTAATGCGTTCCCTATTATTTGAAACTCAAGATTTACTAATGGTATGATATCAACACCAGCCTGGCTAATTCTAAAGCATCTGCGATATCGAAATTTCACAAAGATTCAATTGAATAGCTTGCAGCAATGAAATAAAAAATTTGAGGCAGTTTTTCAACACCGCGTATTATACTACCATCAACTTGACAAATGATTGATCATTTCAATTTAACCTCGACTACATAACAACTGAAGTTATTAAATAGTTACATAGCCTCCCACAAAGCCATCAAACGTACGAAGTAAAAAAACCATATAATGCGATTTTTTACTTAGCAATCAACAAGTACTTGCACACGTTTCATTTGGAACTACATAAATTTCAATTTCAAAACGAATTCACACCATCGAGTACCAAAACTTTAGTACAAGCAGCAAAAGTCAGAGTTCAAGTGAAAAGTTATTAGTAGATAGATGCAAGACGTGAAAAGAAGAAAATCCAAGATAAATATCAAAGACCTTTAGTGTCTTTAGTTTCGTATCCAAGTTAATGTATCTATCTTTACTTTACCGCCTCTTCGATGAATGACCTTCTGAACTTAAAATATTCGCCGGTACTTTTTCTACCTTATCTACAATTGCATGCATCTATCTTTCTTTATTTACTAATGTGCTTATATGGAGAGGAACGAGTTACCACATTGCATAGTCGTTTTCGATGAATAATTGTTGTTGATGTAAGAAAATTATTAATTTACGAGGGATGGCCTTGCGAGATGTTGGATATTCAAATTTAAAACAGATGTGAAATTTATCAATGGAATCTAATTGAGGCAAATGAGATTTCAGTTAGAAATTTTTGAAACTATCGAAAATAAAGGAATTTCAGTTTTTTAATAATTTCAAACCCTGCTTGTGTAGCACTAAGATATTTTCGAATTCTAACATTTATCTAGTATGACATATCAGCTGTGAAGTGCTCTCAAATATGAACTCAAGAGCATATCAAAGCAGTTCGATTAACAACAAAGTATTTTATTATTAACTACCATTGTGCATTGAGCCTAAGTATCAATCACGAACGTACATAAAGTTCTTATATCGGTAACTTGCCATCGCGGGCCGATTATTAACTTTCTCCAATGTAATAATTTCTTATTACACAATAAGCCTCATGAGTGATTCAATAATGCTCGATAGTATCTTGATGCTTTAACAATAGCTGCACCTGAGACACATACAGTAACTGTTGCGCATTACTTACATTGGCGTGGATTTAGTATATTAACGTAACGCTTTCCGTATGATTAATACATTGTTGTAATGCATGGTTTTTGAGAATGCAACGAGTACACGTTTCGCATTATGCATTTAAATACAGAATTTCTGTATATCTTCTTCTGCTAGTTTAAGACAATGTAACACTAGTTTGACAGTCTGTTTTTTTAAGCGCATATTTGTGTTTCTTTAGCACAAATTACATTTCACAGGCAAGCTGCTCACTTACAATTTGATTATTTATTCCAACCATAGCCTTTTCAATTAGTATTACATGTAGTAGTGAAACTCAATTATTCAGAAAGTACTAGTAACCTCAACTATTCAGAAATATGCCAAAAAATCTTTGTGTCTTCCAGGAAAAATTGTTGAGGACTTCACGAGAAAATTGGAAACGCTAGTATTACCAATGTTGGATTATTTTAACTGTGTTTGGAATCCCCGCCGTATTGAAATAGTACCTGGTCTTTCTGGAGCCCACTTTATCAATAGCAAGAGTCAATTTTTTTCTTAAAATAGGCAAATATTCCTCCCCAAAGAAGAGCAGAATCACACCCACATTTTATGGTTTTTTAAAAAACTGAACCTAGCTTTATTTGTTTTGGGTTACTTGTCCAGTACCATGAAGAACCATCTGTCTTGTATCGGTTCACATTTATTTTACCGGACCATATAAACTAATGTATTTCAAATAATTTTCACTAATTCGTTAAATACTGGTGAATAATACAATATCCCGGTCATTCACTTTGCATTCAGCGTATCTACAAACGAACTCTTTCCGGGCTAATATGTATTTAGGCGAAAAAGGGCTGATCATTCTTTTTTTCAACAGCTTTCATTCTTATCTTGTTTTATCGAAATAAGTCATTTTTTGTTTGTTTCTGAGACTCTTGGAAAACTGATAACATGAATTACGGATTAAAAACTTGTTGAATATTTCAAGATGCTGAGTGTCCTTAGGATATTTTTTCAATAGGTTATTCGATGGATTATAAAGAACAAAAAAGATTTGATTAAACTCAGCTACAGCAGTAAGAGTCGATTGAATTCAAATTGTGAAAATAACTGATCAGTTTTGCAAGTTACTGTACTTATTTCTCTCCTTCTCGTACTATTGAGCCTGGTGACCAAATTTCTACGACACCTCAAACACATTGGAATTTTTTTTCTCATCACTACTCATACAGCTATGCCTTATCCTCTCTAAGATCTATTGGGGATCTCGGGGTAATTTATTACATCCAATTACTATTTTAACTCTCTCGGCTATTGAATAAATTGTGAAAATCCCAAAACCACCATCCAGTACTGGCTTGGATGTTGTTCAAGAATCCTCTTGAAAATAGATAGTAAGTTTTTAAATCTCCCTTTCGCAATCATGCCTAGTAACCTTTTTGCACCTTTTTACCTTGCTTTCTGAAAAACAGTACTTTTAAAACAATTCTCATCTCCACTCGTAAATCTTGAGATCAATCTTGTGCTGATCAGTAAGACTCAGTGACAATTCTTCTAGCTTTTTCCGAAATTCTGGAATACCAAATTCGTGATTTCATTATCAACGAATATAGGCACGTAATTTATTGAGAGAACGTTATTTTACATCCACGAATCTTATGCTTCGCAAATTACGTGTCAAAGTCACTTGATGATATGACCATAATATTCTTCTACCAGCAACTTCGATTTTCTTCTTCGATTATGTTTTGACTTGAGTTTTATCTTTCAGATCACTCTGATTGCTCCTGTTGCGTCCAACAAAATCCTGCTTATCTACTTCCGACAAATTCAAAGCTGGAGGTCTACAAGAACCTATGTTGGGTCCTATTCTTTATTTCTAAATTTTATGTGTGTAAATAACCCACCATTACTTCTTTCATGTGAATGTCACTTTTGCCCAGATGATCTCAAACTTGATTTCGGCCTCCATTAGTTCAATCTGCAAATAACTGAATGGTGTCAAGCGAATAAGCTCATGGTAGACATTTATAAGTGCCACACAACTGTATATGCTCCTTAATAATCTCATTGCTTCTAATCAACAGAAGATTGAATTTCCTCATTCTGCGTCGCCATCCTTCTCTTTTATTCATACCAATCCTCTACAAATTGAGTCCTCACTTGAATGTCTGGATGTTAATTTTGATTGTGGTCCTGACGGCATCCCGAACCTATTCGCTAAGTCATTTTTCCCTCTGTGTGTTCCTTTGTCTATTATTATCACTCTTTCCGCCCTACTGGAAGTCTGCTCATATTTCTCCGATCGATCCATGAATAAGGTGCATGCCCTATTATTGTTCTACTTTTCTCCTTTCTTGCTTTAGTAAAGTCAACAATAGACTACTTCCTATCCTTCATCCGTTTCCTGATCTGGAGCAGTATGGGGTTATAAAAGACAGGTTTTCCATTTCTAACCGCTTAACCTTCACTAACTTGGTTGCCTCCGCCTTAGACGAACATAAGCAACTTTATGTGGTATACATAAATACTACAAAAGGATTTCGGCTCTGTTGAGCACAGGCTTCTTCTTGTAAAACTCGAAGGTTATGGGGTATCTGACCTGCTCTTGCCCTGGTTTTGATCCTGAATTTTTGGTCGTAGCTGTCTTGTATCTATGAGTTCTTGAACCTCTTCACCAAACTGCCTTCTTCCTGGAGTTCCTCAATTTTCGACACTGGTTCCTTTGTTATTCCTGATATTTATCAATGAACTCATTTCCTCTCCATGTCTTCTATTTGCAGATAACTGATGACTATTTGCTAATGTTCAGAGTAATTAAATCGCTTGATGATTGTCTCCAATTGCAATGTGATTTTTTTCTCTGAGTGAGTAGCGTTCAATGAACTTTTTGACTCTGAATGTATCTAAACATCATCAAATGTCTTGTACTTATAAAATATCTCGTCTGATGTTTTTTTGTTCCTTCTCCGGATCGTCGCTGACGACTCTCGACAATTTAAAGGAGCTTGGTGTACTTTTTGATTCAAAGCTTAAATTTAATAAACATATTGCATGCATAGCTGCCAGGACCTTTCGTTTGTCCGGCTTCGTCCTCAATTCTTAGACCCGTTTTATTAACATCAATATTTCCCTTAAAACATCAATAAGTCAAATTCCTTTCTTGGTGAGTGCCTACTTTTCAGGCTCCTCCGCTGTCCTGTGCTGCCTGATTCTTGTTCCAAGCTTTTATGAAGGGAGGTTAATTCCTCAGATAGATCAGTGTTCTTTATACCGCTTGTGCGAACACATGTTTGTTTTCACTGGTATTGCGTATCCAAGGAGACGCAATGAACTAAAGCTTGGTTTTTTACCGCTAACCTTCTTCCGATTTAGACGGGAAATCAAAGCCGCAATCTTTGAAGGTTGGCTGCCAAGTTAAAATCTTGAAAACTGCCTCTGGTGACAAGCTTTCGTTACGTTGTGGGGCATAAGCTTAGCCTGGCGTACCAGGAAAGTTTTCAGGTGGTCGTCTATGACTGCCATGGCAGTCAACCTATTAAGCTTGTTCAGCATTTTATGTTTAAATCAGTATTTTTTGTTTAAATCAATATTTTCTGTTTAAATCAATACTTTTTCCTTTGTTTCCAACATACCAAACTATCTCATTTTCGAAGACATACAATTCTGTAATTTAAAAAAAAATGACTTACCTTTTATAATGTCCTTGCATTTGCTAACATTCGACGTTGCCAAAACAACTGACAGAACACAAACCTTAGGAATTTGTCTCCTGGATCTCATCATCTTTTGAACACGTCTTCATCAACAAAATCATTAACAGTAATTCGATTTTTTCCTGCAAAATAAAATAAAAGGACCTTTATTGCTTCCTGCTTCATATATAATTCAATATTCGAAAAGTTTCTTCTAACATTAAAAATCAAACACATAATTTCATTTAAGAAAAATACCTTAATTTATTTTACTCAATTTTTTGAACTGTGCATGATATATTATTACAATGGTTAGGCAACTAATCCCTGAACTAAATCCTCAATGGCTAAATTCCGGCATCGATTTCGCAGCAAACTGCAAATAAATCTATCGCTAAGCTAGAACAAATTCATGAATGGAGCGATAATTTACGAAATAAAATATTACTCATTGAGTTTTCATCATTTTGCAACCAAATACTTTATATAAATGCGTATGAAAGTAATATCATTTTATTATAGAAATAAATTAAAATCAGCCGATTTATATCTTTAAGTTAAATAATAAAAAGGAAAATTATCTAGGTGGTTTTTGGTTTTCTTTAATTTAAAGAGAATCTTTTAGCATTTCCTCGAGTTTTTTCGTATCGACAGTTGGCGTTGCACTCGACGGGTCCGAGCTTAGCCAATATTCCGAAGCTGAAATGTAAACTGCAACTGCCACACCTACAATTGCACCGATCCACGTCGAACTCTGGAAGATTACGGCAATGGCAATGCATAGGCCCAAATAGACTAAATAACGTGTGAATGTTACGTATTGATCACGTTTTTCTTGTGTTAGATCTAGAATCAAAGAGGAAAAATGTTGTTTGATAGTTTTTGTGTTGAAGAAATAATTGTTTATAAGTTACTGTACACTACTGCACCATGCTGTGAGATTTTAAGATATGTTTGAATTAAAGCATGCTTCAATAGTTGTTACTTTAGTTAAATACAATATGACAAATATATACAATGATGTATTTTTTTATTCAATAGACCTAATAAAATCCTTTTTTTCTAAATTTTCCAGGTTATCACAAAATAAATTAATTTTCGGAGTGAAATGAAATTATTTTTACGGACAAACGAATACAAGAGTTAATGCTACTTTAATTAAACTCATTAATCCACCGAAAAAATCTCAAAGACCACCATTACCTTTACATTGCCCGTCTCTCAATTCATATCCTTCAGCACATAATTCACACAAATCCGGTCCATCACCACTACAACCCAAGCATGCCCGATCACATTCTAAACAACTGTACGATCCTTCGTTATTCACACAAAACTGATTTACACGGCACGGATCTTTCTTCGTAATACATTCATTGATATCGTTACAGCCTCCTTTTTCATCTTTATACCAACCCGACTTACACGACAAGCATTCTTTAAAGGCATTGCAGTGAATGATAATTGAAAGAAATGAAGATAATCAAATTAGTAATAGTATTGTGCTAATTTTGGATTATTTATACTTTTCGCCCCGCCACCAGTACAACCATCTGATCCGCAAGAAACATGACAAGGTGAACATAGAAGTTTCTGCTCATCACGAAATGATTCATAGAATTGTACGTCACACTCACTGCAAAACTCTCCCGAGTAACCTGTATCGCAAGCACATTTCCCATTTCCTTTCCGCGTGCCGTTTCCCTTGCACTTCCCTACAATGTAAAAAAGGGTTTTTTTTTATTTTCAGATTCTATATCAAATGTGTTTAACCGACCATTGCCATTGCAGTCAGGACAAGGATCGCAATTGGGACCATATGTATTTACAGGACAACAAACTTGTAATTTTTCGATGCACAGCCATGGGAAGATATCTGAAGAAAGTGATAAAAATACATTAAGTAAGCAGTTTTTTTTAAACATATAGCGTTGTACATTCATGCACTCAGGACACATTCATATCACCTAGACGGATCGAAAGGCATCTATGCGAACAAATAAGAAAAGGTCGTGAAAAGTATCTTGCCAAGCGAAAGGTGAATATTTGAATAAAATTAATATTCGGTAATTGCTTGATTAGCCTAGAAACTCGACAGGCGACTATAAATAGTCCCTCGACAAAGTAAGAAAGGAAGTTTGGATAAGCGTGTCAAGTGATAAGACGAGGTATTGTTTTATGTGAGTTACAAAAGTTTATATGTACGAGAACGGTTCGCAACTTTTAATTTAATAACAGCGTATATAGTTTCAATTGAAATAACTGTTTCACACGAACGGTATTTCAAGAGAAATTACAAAATTGGTATCAGAAGTGGGTTTTTCTTGCGTTAAAATAAACAATGCCGAAGTTAGCAAGCCAGTGACGTTGACGGAGTTAAAGTTTGAGTGCCTGAAACGAGATTTGACCAGCTCGGTTTTTGAAAGTGGGCGCCATCGATTCGGAAACTTTTATATTTCCAGATACGGAAACGGGGCAAGATAACACTCAGGAAGAACAAAGCAGCGTGGAAAAGAATCCGATGATGGATTCGTTGCTCAAAATGGCTTCCGACATGCAGCAATAAGCCATGAAACTCGATCAAAAACTAGACCAACAAGCTGGGTGCGTAGAGAAGAAATTTTCACAACTCACAAAAAACAATTTCGCTATTTATTTTTCGAAAAAATTATTCAAACTGGTTTTCTTACTTACTCGAGGGAATATTTATAGTCGCCTGTCGAGTTTCAGGCTATTCGGGACCCTATCGAATATTTATTTTTATTTAAATATTCCCCTTTCGGTTGACAAGATGATCTGGTCGACTTTTGCATATTTATTCGGATATATGTCTCTCGATCTATCTAGATTTCTGAGTTCTTCATTGTGAATTAGCAAGGACATCACTTTATCATATTTTAAAAGCATATCGTCAGTTTTATAAAAGCATATCGTCAGTTTTATCAACTAATGACTTCACTTAACGCATTCGCTTTCAAAGTGTCTACTACTGGTGACTGCATCCAAATCCAACATACAATGCCCAGTGCGTCACCAGTGTTCTTGCAAAATTTTCTCTCCGCCACCACAGTGTATCACTGTTGAGCAGAGAGTTTTTCTGTCCTCCAGCAAAGGCCCTTGAATGCATTTTTTTTGAAGTAGGATCAATCTACTTTCGCAGAATACAATTTTGATCACAATAATATTTTTTTAAATTGATTTTTAAGTATTGCTTTCTCTGTTCGTAAACAAAGAGAAGGGCCGATAAATTGAGTGTATGGCCATCAACACTGACTCCTGGAGAGGTAAATTAAATAGTTTTGATCACCAGTAATAAATTGGTAACTGAGGAAAGGGACAAATCATGAGTCGCTTGTATAGCTCTGCGAGCGAACGTTTTAATAGAATACCCCTATCAAAACCTTGACGATATCTTAAGAGTTTACGATAAAATCATATACCTGGATAGTCTGTTTGATGCTTGAACCACCATTCCTCCAATAAATGATCATTATCCGAAGCCAGCGTATGACATTGATCTCTAGCCCTCGTCAAATCATGACACAGAGATTCCTGAATTTCCACTAATCGAACTTCACTAGTTTTATAACTGCCCAGTTTTTTCTCTTCCCAGTCTGCATCGCCGCCATCATGCTTGTTCCTCGCAGTTTTCTCTAATCCCTGAAATCATACATCACATTCTCGTTCAATAATCCTTTGCTACGTAAGCAAATGATATCGACTCAAATACCTTCCGGAAAGATTCCACCAGTTCTGTACAGGCCTTACATGGCGGTAATCGTTGAGAATCTCGCGCTTTTGCCAACGGATCAAATTGATCATTTGCAACACAGCTATTGACTAAGATCACTAATGAACTAACGAGAAGAAACAAGTTTTTATCCATTGCTATTCGATTATTATGCCAGATACAGTAAAATTCCACGGTATCCTGAGTAATAATTGTTTCAATTTTAGGTGTAATTGATCCGAGACAAGTTAAGTTTAAGGAATATGTATTTAAAATTTGATTTACTAAATCAGTACTCCGGAAAATTATAAAAGCTTCGTGAGATAACAAATCACCATCATCGGAAGACGACTCACAGCTGTTGTAAAGCAAGACAAACGTCAAATATCCAAGCGGCCGGCCGCTATGTTCGTGGATGTTTCGTGGACCAATTGGATTTTTGCAATTTCTGATAAGAGGATAGTACGTTCAATGTCGAAGTTTGTTCCACATGGTTAGTTTCGTTTTCATTAGAGTTCTTTTTGGAGCCGATTTGAAGAGATATCGCTATTGAAAGCATTTATGCTTTTCCTACACTAAATTAAATTTCCTCCTGATTAGCAACCAATTGACAAAATTGATGGAAATAAAAATATCAGTTTACTTCTGTTCTGGCAGCTCTTAACACCACATGCACATTTCGTACCGATTGGCGTGTTTCTCGATCAGCTGTTCTTATGTCATACCAGTCACTAGCTAATTGTCAAAGTCGTGAAGTGGTGTTGTCGTGATAAATTTCGGCGACTATATTGTCCTTGCTCAACAATCCTTTCTCTAAAATGGTTATTCATCTCCTAAAGTGGAGCTTCATAGAAAAAAATTATACTTAGAAACCCCCAAATCGCGTGACGCATAGTAAGAATGTTGTTTAAGCTCAAGGTCATAATCGTGGCATTTATTGTTGCCGTCAGTTTGAATCGTCGTACGTATACAGAAACAGTGCCTTCAAACTCGACGGGAAACTTGACCAGCACCAATCCTCCGCCACCCTCAATAAGTACATTAAACGGAACAGATGCATCAGTGGCTCCGAATACCAATAGCAGTTTTAATGGAACCAACACAACCATCAGCACAGAACAATCAGCGAATGTATCGTCAGAATCCCCGCCCGTCCAGGTGTTAACGAGTGAACATGAAAATGAGGTAAGAAACCAAACAGTTCCATCAGCTTTTTGTTGTGTACTGCATAACTCACATGGTCTGAAGAACGCAAAGGTTGCAACACAGTTCTGTAGATTAAAGTACACTTCAGTAACTATCTTTCTGACATTACGGAATAATGCATCTTTTGAGTCATCGCTTCTATAATTTGAAATGATGCATCAATTCTCGGATTATTCTGCCCACTACGCTGCTTACAAAATATTGAAAATAGACATTACATTTGCTGTGTTTCAAATTGCATTTAAAAGCAAATTTTTGCGCTGGTCAATGAATTTCACAATGTGAAATGTCACCTCCATTCTTATATTATCATACTAACATCTATCTAACTCATTTCAAATCTACTTTCAGGCTACAAAAAACACGACACCGTCACCGGAACCACCGCTTCCTGACAGCAAACTAGTCGAACAAGAGCACAACAGCTCATTATCGATATTTTTCGTCCTTTGCATTATCGGCCTCGGAGTCCTTCTAATTCATTTGATGCTTCAGACAGGATTCCAATATCTACCAGAAAGTATAGTAGTTGTTTTCTTAGGAACGCTCATCGGTCTCATAACGAAGCTGCTATCAAATGACGAGACAACCGCCATATGGAAGCGAGAAGAAGTTTTCACACCAACAGGATTCTTCTTAGTGCTTCTCCCGCCCATCATATTCGAATCAGGATATAATTTGCATAAAGGCAACTTTTTCCAAAACATTGGCTCGATATTAGTGTTTGCGATTTTTGGAACAACGATATCTGCGCTGGTAAGCTTAAGCAAATAAATCATGCTTGGATCCAAAAATCAAAATTGATTTTTAATTTATTACAGGTCGTTGGGGCAGGCGTTTACATCCTAGGACTAGCTGATGTTGCCTATAAATTGGATTTCTCTGAATCTTTTGCGTTTGGCTCGCTCATATCAGCTGTGGATCCAGTCGCCACAGTCGCAATTTTTCATGCACTTGATGTCGATCCTGTACTGAACATGTTAGTATTTGGCGAAAGTATCTTGAACGATGCCATTTCAATTGTCCTCACTACCACAATCACCACCGAAGCCAACTCACATCTGTCTGGAATTGAAGAAATCGGATCGGCTCTGAAAACTTTCTGCGCAATGTTCTTTGCGTCAGCTGGAATTGGAGTTGTTTTCGCGCTGATTAGTGCTCTACTCTTGAAATTCGTAGATTTGAGGAAACATCCGTCTCTGGAATTCGCGATGATGTTGATATTTACGTATGCTCCATACGTGCTGGCTGAAGGAATCCATTTGTCTGGCATCATGGCGATCCTGTTCTGCGGAATCGTTATGTCGCACTACACACATTTCAATCTATCAACAGTTACACAGATCACAATGCAACAAACTATGCGAACTCTTGCGTTCATTGCAGAAACTTGTGTGTTTGCGTATTTAGGATTGGCAATATTTTCGTTCAAGCATCAAATCGAAGTGGCTTTCATAGTGTGGTCGATTGTTTTGTGTCTGATTGGAAGAGCCTTTAACATATTTCCACTGGCCTATCTGGTGAATAAATTTCGAGAGCATAAAATCACCAACAAAATGCAATTTATCATGTGGTTTTCGGGACTCCGAGGTGCTATCTCGTATGCTCTTTCGTTGCATCTTGACTTATCCAGTGACGAAACGAGGAGAGTCATAATAACGACAACGTTAATAATTGTTTTGTTCACGACCCTGGTTTTTGGCGGATCGACAATGCCTTTGCTGAAATACTTACAGCCTGGCAAAAAATTGAAAAAATCAACAAGATCGCGAGGATTACGTCGTCGCTCGAAACCTATCTCACTAAGTAAGACTCGTAAATGGGGTCAGGCAATTGATTCTGAACACTTGTCCGAAATAACCGAAGCAGAGGATGAAGTCGGATTTGCCAAATCGAGAATTGTTGGATTCGGACGAATAGATAGGAAATACCTAACACCTTTCTTTACCAGACGCTTTACTAGCGAAGAGCTGCACGACTGCAAGAGCCAAATGGCCGATTTGACGAATAAATGGTACCAAGCAATACGTGTGTCACCGCACATTTCGGAAGAAGATGAATCTGAACGAGAAGAAGAGGCGGGACCAAGCACATCAAGTCGTATTAACTTGCATTCGGCGCGAGCTACTTAAATTGGCTGTAGTTTTCAGTAGATAGAAGAAGTATTATTGATTCCGATCCAGTTGAGAATTTGGAGGTTTTAGAAGTGGCTATGTATATTGTGATTGTTTTTCCTGGATCTTATTTATGTATAATTCAACGAATCGGGTATAGTATCCTAATAATTTATCACGCTTATATGAGTTGATTGCATAACTGTATATATTTTGAACAAGGAAATTTCAAAAATTGTCTCTTGGGTATGCATGTATTTAGTTACCAATCAGCTGTGAGATTTCAAATTGTTATACACATATTTAACTTTAGTTAGGTATTGGATTGACATAACGCACAAATGGTATTTGTATTACAGTATTTTACTTTTTCGATGAGCATGTGTTATATACTTTTAAATTGTTGATTTCTTGTCACTGGTTAGACCAAAGTTGTATCATTTAATTAAAAACTTAGGTAAATTTTTAGGTGGATTCTCGTAATTTTGAGAGAAAAAATTAGTGCCATAAGGGCAAGTGGGAAGGGTTTTGAAAAAGTGCCACTAAAATAATAACCAGGCGCATCGTTGACTTGAAGTTGTACTACCAGAAAAGTTATAAGATACGTTCGACGGCTCCTATCTTCCATTTTTGGCAACTTTAATTGCGAAAATTTAATCTATGCACTCTTGAAAGAATAAAGAAAAGTGTGGATTTTCTAAATTTTAGTCAAGAGTACAACAAAGTCAACAGCGCACAACATACCAAAAAATATAACTTAATGTATTAACACTACATCCCGTACGTAACTTTAATATAAATTCAATGCTGTACATTCAGACGTAGTCTTTAGTATTTTTTAAAAGAAGGAAGTAATCAATACTAGATTATAAATTGGCTTCTATGCTGTGCAGTAACGACCACCATTTAAGTCCTATGAAGTTTCATTTAAAAAAAAAAAATCAAGTCTCTTATTCCAGTTAGTACAATATTAAATAAAAATGATTTTTTTTTTGTACAGTCATATACGTAGTAATATAATGCAAGTAAACATATATGCAAAATAAAATGAGGAAATATACGAAAACTTAGGAGATATTGTTTCATTCAGTTAATTTCAATGTCAAAAACTATTTTGTCCTTGCTTACTTTGCTATATTTAAAAGTTAATAAAGCTATTTCCGCATTATTTATTTTTTCTATAACTAGTCATATAAGTAGATAGTGTCTACGTATTTATTAAATACTAATCATTGTTAATAAGATGAAAGGGACTAGATACTTTCGTCATCATTCGAAAATAAATGCTCGTGTAAACAAATTATACATGCCGAAAAACTTGAAGAAGATCTCCGTCAAGCTTTGTATTTGTAATCATTTAGTAAAAAAAATCGGAAGATAATTTTGGATGAGAGATAGTTGAATTTCATTCTAGTCAAGCGTAAAATTTTTTTATGGACGCTAATGGTAGCCTTGAATTTTGTGGAGATAAGTGAAAATCAGAAGTTTTGTGTGGAAAATTTAATGTGACGAATAGAAAATAAAATTTCTTGCTGAAAGAATTATGTTATAAAACAAGACCAATAAAATATTAGAGATAAGAAAATAGAAAGAGCTAGTCCGTGTGTCACTGAAATTACAGGCGCATACGCCCCCTCCTAAGGATTTTCTCTCAGCAGGTAGCAGCGAGATTGAGTCTAGAAACCATCCCGTGTTGGGCATGCTCAGTACGGCAAGAGCTCCGATTCTGCAGGCCCCAACCTCATATATGACTGCAATGGGAGACTCTGGCTGCAGTTGAAGCTCACACGTTACCATCGCAGAAGAATTCATGGCCAGCGAATTTTCGAACTTGCTGACAGCATCATCTGTAGTTACAAACTCCGGAAAGGCAAGTACAAAATTTTATCTAAGCCCCCATGACTTTCATATACGATCTGATTAATTTATTCTGGAATCCTGTATGTTTTCCTCGACCTTGAGATATTTTCAAGGTTTTTTGATTTGTTTAGTGCCCCGTGATTTTCTCCTACGATCTGGTGAATTAATCGTCGAGTTCCATACTCTGTCTGGACCTGCCGGGATGTTCCAAGATTCGTTTTTCTTTCCAGGGATTTTCTAGACCTCTTTGATTTCTCCCAGAGTCCTAGCGTTTCCTTCTACGATCATTTGATTTTGTTCTAGAATCTCATAATTTTTTCTGGGCCAGCAGTTTTTTTTACTTGCCTGAATTTTTTTCCAAATCTCTATTACCTTCTTTTAGGATTTGTGATTTTATCTTGGGATTCTATGATTTTTTCAACACCAAGCGGGACGATCTAGGTTTTCCTGACTTTTTCCAGGCCCCCATGATTCATCAACTGGAAGTCCGACTACGACCGTCCTCCGTGAAAAGGTGCTTTTCGGTAAGTTGAATCTGAATTGTTAGGTACAAGAATCTCAGGAAGTACCCCACCACTCATTATGGTTTCAACCTGGTGATCGTACTCGACCAGAGAAGTTGCTCGGTGTTCAAAGACAGATACCGGATGATGCTGAAATACTTCTTGTAGGCGTTTAAACTTAACCAAATCTAGAAGAATGTGAAGAATCTTTGCTCTCTATAGATATTTCTCTAGAGCAAAATGCAGATATTGGGCCTTTCCACATTTGTATTCTTGATGCACTCCTCAAACCGGTTATCTGGGCAAGAGGCAGAAGAATCAAGGGGAAAAGTGATGCACTTGGAGAGAAATTTGCATCACGTTTGAAACTGATTGAAACTGATGCAAATCACTAAAACAAGTATAAACATAGTTCACGGGTCAGGAATTTTTCATGAAACACTTAAGTCGAAATGAGAAAACAACAACACGCAGACATTCATATGCATAATCGGTATATGAACGGTTCCGTTGCTGAAGAATGCAAGTGTGGAAATGGTGATTTTTGTCAAACCGGTTTGAGGAGTGCATCAGGAATAAAAGTGTGGAAAGGCCCATTCAGTGGAAATTTTCTTCCATAGTTTCTCTCAGTGAGGTCACGTGGTCATTACCTAGGGATCCTAGCAAAAGGATCCAAAGACATCAATTTCCGTACATTTCTATGCCCGAAGATATAAATTTTGTTCAGATCAACTTGTTGCATGCCAAGGCTTCGTTCAATCGACTGCCTGCCAACAGATCGTGCTATAGTGGTTAGATAAAGTCGTCAAAGTCAATAAAATTCCAGTTGAGCCTTCTGAATAGAGATATAATAGGTAGCTATAAAGAGCCCTGCCCGATCAGTTAGAGTAGATGCAGCAAAACGGTTCTATAGAAGTGGAACTGAAGAAGCTCAGGGAAATTAGCAGGACTTGTTGAACGACACATACGCACTAGGGCGCTTGAGTCTAGCCTTTTAAATAATGACCAGCATGCGTACGACACTAGCCACACTAGCAGTCAATAAGGATCTGAATGTGGTATGTAGAAATACACAACGCGTATTGGCTTTAATTGACAGTTTGTGCTCGAGGCACGGTCTAACTGTTAATCCTGGTGAAACGAAAATGTTTCGTTTACCAGGAAAAGAAAACTGGAAGAACTAGGGTTTCCCAATATGGAGG
Source organism: Nemotelus pantherinus (assembly GCA_963978885.1). Classification (NCBI taxonomy): domain Eukaryota; kingdom Metazoa; phylum Arthropoda; class Insecta; order Diptera; family Stratiomyidae; genus Nemotelus; species Nemotelus pantherinus. Next base: position 62,974,868 of record OZ022266.1, on the reverse strand, counting down.
ATGCAACTCTTCAACTTTCAAGTGAAGTCACATAACTAGAAGTAATCTTCAACAAGAGTGTTTTTTGGAAGAAACATGTGAAAGTGATGCTTTCGGGCAGTCCAAGATAGCTTTTGCCACCACATGGGATCTGAAGGATCATGTAGTTATGTAGATCTACGTAACAATTCGGGAAACAAATAACTCACGTAGTCGTAGAATGGTTGACTATTGTGAAGCTATGTTCGCAAAAAGTTAGCGAAGCTGCAAAGGACTGTATGCCTGGGTATCTATGGTGACATGGGTACTGCTCCGGGTGCGGCCATTGATACGCTTCTAAATAGTCTCCTTTTGACATTTTAATTCAAAGCTCTGCCTACAGACTAGCTAAACTTGGCCTATGGGTAGGAAACGATAAAGTGGGGCTTTGCTCTATAAGAGGTTGCTTGCGTGAGATTTCTCCAATTTTTACGATGCGTTTGGACGCTTGCGTGTCCTTACTTGACTTCGGCAGAGCATGCGAAGAAATCTTCTTGAGCAGAAGTGACTGGGAACACCCAGATGTCCGTAAGAGTGGATACACCGAGATCTTCTTGAAGACAGATCTTAGATCTGAGGGTGATGTATATTTGCATTCATCGAATGACAGGTGGGCCCTCTTTTACGGGAAACACGTTTCTGTTGCAAAGCAGAAATATTCGTTATCTTGAGAGCTGCCTATTTACTGTAACAGTCAAGCTGCGATACTAGCGCTACTTAGATTCCCGACTACTCCGAAAATTACCCAAGAGTGCAGGGCATGAATGAGCTCTGAGGAAAGAGTACAAGAGTAGGAGACTTTACTGAACCATTACAGGCATACTGACTGGACACAAATGCCTAGGAGACATCCTGCCTAGAAGAGGCTGACCCTACGGAGCATTTACCTTGTGAATGCCCAGCGTTTGGGCATCTCAGTTATGCTCTGATTGAGTTTTGGCACAGTTTTGGCAGTTTGAGTTTTGGTTTTTGGGTTTTTGGTATGCCTCGTTTCATCTATCATTGATTCTCGATTTCGTTAAGATATCTGAGAAACTATGATATGCTGAGGATAGGATTACAATGGGTTTTTGTTGAGTATAAGTCTTACGATCCCAATGTAAAAATGGATCGCACAATCAAAATGTCTGTTCTGAGCTTATTGCCTCATCAGCACTTTTTCAACTGTTATTATGAGCTATTGAGAAGAAAGGAAGATAGACGGTGCAGTGTGTATATAAAAATTATCAAAAAAAAAAAAATTATCAAATTATCAAAAATATATACGACACTCACCGTATTCGATGTTTTTTGCGTAATTTGTATGGCTAAGCTAACATAAGAGTGGCTTGATAGCATGCAAACTAAATTTGCAAATAATTCAAACTTACCATTCTGTTCCTTAGAGGAAGCGAATTCAAAAACACTGATAACTTTTAACATTATCAGCATATAAACACGCACTCAACGAAATTTCCTGATCATATAACATCAGCTACGCACATTTCAGATAATTTACATCTATTAATCTTAAGCTTTACTTTTACTTGAGCTACCAAGTTCTTGACATTACTTCTTAGTTACGATCTAAAATTATTGTATATTTGTCGAAATAATCAAAGATCACCAAAGTATTCTTTCGGGCCAGATTTTATTTAGTTTTTTGCTGCATTGTCAAGTCAGCATTTACCAGCAAGAAAAGAGGGTGTGTCTCAGTCAACAATTTATTTGTGCTTGTACCTAGCTTGATGCAGATTAATTTTGAAATTTTGTTTTTAATACAAAAATATCAAAATTAACATCAACTAGTTTTGCGTGTACCGAATCGAAAATTGGATTGCTCTTTTAAGAGAAAACTTGCTTTGAATGTGGTAAAACTATTCAAGTAAACTTCGGAGAAACCTAAAACTCAGCAACAAGTTTCAGTTTCCATGCTGAGCTACAATCAAAATTAAACAAAATTTTTTACAGAGAATATAAATTTGCCTCAATTTAGCATCCCCTATTGAGTTTTTAAACAACTCTATCTTGTGCCTAACCAATCGTTTCAATGTTTGAGTAGGAAACAGACGCACATACATATACGCTGTCCCGTTTTTCACTCGTGCAAATTAAAAGATTTTGTAAATGCTAAACAAAATTGACCTGTATGTGATGACCTTGGGAGATAAATTTATGTACTGTGAATTTCACTAGAAAAATACCTCACTTAGAAATTGAAATATTTTTTTTGTTCGTATAATCGCGTGGACCCCACCGAATGATCCAATCGGCTATTTACGTAATTTGGTAGGTTAAGGGTAGATTTTCAGATTGGATTCATAAGCAAAAGCTATGCTTGTACAATATTTCCTTTGTACAATACTTCTCTGTTAATTTTTTATACAGTTAGGTCAAGTATATTATTAAAAACTTATAGCTCACGGCTGCTATCTGTATAGCTACTACGCTCCAAATTGGCTAGGGGCTCTGAAGCTCATCAATCTTTTTATAAATTCCCACAATGATTTTTTTGCCGTAAATTGTTCTCCCTCCTTAGCATCAAGTTCAAGGCTGATGTCACTCGTTCCTTTTACAGAATTCTCCAGAATCTAGCGGAATCTTCACTCATACAACTGATGAGCTCAAAGTTACTGAACAAATATTTTACGCGGAAACTTTATAGTTAAATTGAAAACTACACTTGAAAATTCGGTCTGATTCTTTCTATGCACCAAAAAAAAAATCATTTAAAAGTAAAAAATACATGATGTTCAACTTTTTAAATGCTGATAGCAATGAATCAGAAATAATCGTAATCTTTTAGAGCACATAAATATAATTTTCTGACGATTTATAAACAAATCTTGCACGAGCCTGTAATCGAGATGCGAGAATTATCGAATATCATGGAAACAAATTAATATATTTATATAGAGTAATGAAATTAATATATTTATATGAAAATGAAATCAACATTTCGCTTCAGGATGAGCTTTTAGATTTGAAGATGACTCATGACAAAGAAAATGAAAATTATATTGAGGGTTTATTATTGAAAAACAATGATTAGGTATATTATTTCAATTGATTGAATGTAAGTTTGTGTTTATGTTGAAGCCTCAGCTCGAAAAAAACTGCGAAGATCAAGCTTGTGTACCCTCCCTTGCAATGTAGCGACTTGTGCTTGACCTAAAACCATGCGCAAACTATATTTTAGTGTAAACACAACAAACCGCAAAACTCAGCCTCAAAAAATCAAAACTCATTGATTATGATTTCTTGGGAAATTTTCATTAATCCATTAAGAATTTCACGTTAATATTCTCGAAGATTACGAGCCATTGATAATCACAGTTGTCCAACTGTTCTATATGCTTGGCTTGCAAATTTCGAATCTACACTCGTTTATTTTGCTGCCTATATCATCTTCGTTGTTTTTTGTGAATAGAATATAGAATAACAAAAAAAAACCCAGAATATTGAGCACATTCGGGCAGAGAAATACATAGAATTGTCGTCAACACATTACTAAACAAATTTTTCAGTTACACATAATATAAAATACCGACTTCCATGAATGGTATGATCTATTCTCGTTTGAGCCTGATACGGTGTAGCATCTCTTTTTATTGATCGTGACTTGTTTTTTGAGAAATATATTACTTTGTAATTTTTTTTAATTTTTGAAAATAATATTTTAATTGTCTAGTGGTGCATTTGAGTGTAAGTGATGTTTCAGTAAATTGATTTGGAAAAGGGCTACCTCACATTTCAAGTGTCGGATTGGTTGTTGATAATTCTGTGATTGGTTTTGTGTGATTTTATTACACAAAAATGGACTTTTTTGTAATATGGTGATGCGTTGCGAATCGCAGTGAAGTGAATGTGATTGATTTCTTGAAACCTGCTACTTTCAGTATCTATTCTTAGTTTTCTGATTCTATTTTCTATCACCCATCATCGTTTTACTTGATTAAGTGTCTCTTTTCGATTTCAGTAAGTTTTTCCATTCAAACACACGTTATAACGGTTAATTCATAGATTGCAAAGAAGCTTTACCAGGCTTTAATATTGCAAAAAACCGAACGTATTAGTGAGTTGGTTTGTCATATGCAGAATTGCTACTATTGGTTTTTCATTATCAAACAGTCAAGTTCAAGGCAAACCAAATTCAGAACATGCCAACTTGGAGCTTCCGCCCAAATTCCACCTTTTTATCATACAGAAAAAAATATGCAACAGCGTATATGTTTTCACAATTAAAAATAGTCTTCGAAATTGAAGCATCAGCTCAGTAATTCAATTCCGAATTCACCCATGCTGACAAAAAAAGAATTCCTTCTATCGCAACGTACTGCCCAATATATCAATTGTAAGCGAAAGTTCATTTTTCCGATTACTTAGCAATATTCAATGCCTCTTGACAATGAAATTTAATCAAATCAAGAGAATTACTATCGTGTGTGGGTTTTCAACTTCCATTTTTTCTTAATTTAAACGGCAGGCTGGCATATGGTAATTTATGTGAGATTTTGAGAGAAAAAGTTACATTCCACATCAATAGTCTCTAAAAACAAGAGTATTTTTTTGAGATTTATAAGACGGTTTCAAACAATTATCTTTCGGCATACTTTCATGGCATATGTATACTTTAACCATAAATAGGATTTCAACCTGCCGAAACTGGGAAAAACAAACGAATTTTATAGTTTGAGCAATTAAATTTATCCAATTAGACCAATTTCTCTTTGAGACGCTTGATATATTTCAATATCTTCATATATTTCAATTTTGAGGTATGTCTACTCTCATTTTCAGTGCATGCATATCGGTCAAAACCTCCTACTCTATAATTAAGCAGTTAAATTTCTAGTTTATAAATGTTGTTACGGTTTCCATTTTTCCATCACCAAAACGAATTTCAAGTTTTCCTCACTTTAATGGGCGAATTTCGTATGAAAATATTTGGCGAATATATTTTATCTTTCCCAACCAATTACAACTATCACTTAATTGGCCTAAACCCTATGAATTATTTTTGCTTTATTGTAGTATTTGCGCTGAGTTACACACAAATGAACTTCAGATGAACTCATCTTGAATCTATTATGTATGTATGCACTATCATTCTAAGGTCAAAGCTCAGATGAAACGTTATCACTCCTATCTTTGACTTCTATTCGCATTTCGTACAAGTTCAAGACTTTTCAAAGAATTTTTCATAAACAGGATAATATAGATTTATGCATGGTCATTTTATATGATTTTAGATGAGAATGCGAAAATGATTTAAAGCCTATATGAACAAAAGAGTGAAATTTGTGCAAATCATTTGTCTGGCGTATCAAATTTTGCTAGCTTTTTGAAAAGAGCAACTGTTATGTCTAAGTAGATACCCTGATTACCTAACATTTGTATGCATTGAATGTTTTTAGCTGTTATTTTTTATTACATCTGAATGTCAGCCAAAACACTTGGCTTTTTCTTCCTAGAGAACTGGTTTATTGAGCTACTTTTTTATTTATTATCTTACACATTTAGGATTTTGTCAAAATTTTGACCTCATAAGATATTTGCTACATATGAATATATTAGTTAAATATTTCTTGTTTCTTATGATTTAGATCGATTTCCATGATGTGAGTTAGTTTATTTTAATTGAATCGTACTGATTCTAGTTTTTAAAACCAAAGATTTTAAAAGAAAGACTAACTTTTCGTTTAGAAACTATATACATACATATATGTATTCAATTTTCGGAAAAATATAGCCTTTTCCTGTGTCTCCCAGTTATACCCAAACACACTAAAGAAGAGGCCATATTAACCTCAAAATACCGATATCAAGAAACCAAAATATATCTAGCTTCTAGATGATACATAGGTCTTACATTCAAAACTTTTAATTTAATTAACTGATCCCAACATAAAACCTGAATTTCGGCCGACTTAACTGAATGCTTACTGCACGCATCACCGCCATTAATCCTTTCTCCAACACATACTCAATAAAAATTTCGGCCCAGGTCAGGTATGTTAAACCTTTTCTCAAAACGCCAATAATGATATTCTAAAGCTTACTTGTGTTAATCCGAGCGAATGTAACTGATTTTTCCTGAATATCCTGCTTGCTTGAACCCACAAATAAATTTTAAAATTTATTCATACTTTTCTACCTTTGATTTTATTGCATCCAAGTGCATACACCGCTTTGTTCACACATCGCGACATTCAGAATGGCGGCAAATAGGCAACCTGTCTCGAAGTCACCCACACACACAAATGATTTTCCAATACAATGAAATTCTGTTCGGGGCGTAGATCAGTTGCTCGTTTGGGGAGCATTAGCCAGGCGCGAAAATTTGAATACATGCATATGACCTAAGGAAATGTACCTCTCTCTTCCTTTCAAACCGGGCCTGAGACCAGTTTCGCCGCAATTAAGTTTCTCTGCCTTTATTATAAACTTTTTCCATTCTCCAAAATTACGAAAATCAACAGCAAATTTAGATGATCATAAATTTTCGTTTCAATAAACCGCTTTTCCCAAAAACCGCCATGCAAATAAATAATTCGACTATCATTTTGTAAGTCACTGTTTTTCAACTGCGCCATTCTTCAGAGCGTATGGACAGCCCTGCAATCACCGATTATCAAATTGTCAGTAATGTCATTTGTCAACCTCCCACCTCGTATATTAGTTAGTTACTTTATCGCTAATATCTATCTTTTGTGATAACTGAAAGTTTAAAACAGTTCAACTCCACATCCGCAATGATTTGAAATCACGTTATTGTGGAGTATACTATTGAATTGTTTTCCGATATCGTTGAAAAGCATTGAATCGGTTCAGCCGAAACTGCTACTACGTACGTACGGAGAGGGACGTTACGAACGACAGCTATCCAAACGGTTCACATACGCATTGCGAACCGAAGTTATAAATTGTTTGGCGGCAGGTTCACGTGGTCTCTTTTGCACGCCAAAGTTCGAGGAGTAAAGTTGTGTTTCCCCGAAGACGACGGTGGCCGATAATCGACCGACAACTTGAGGTGTGAGAGTGCGCCCGCAAAAAGTCAAATACAGAAAATTTTCTTCTTGTCTATACTGTAGAAAGAAAATAATAGCTGGTTACATAAAAAGTTCTCAACAAGAAATCGAAAATTCCAATTTCAGTTTCGTAGATTTGCGGCAGCCGTAAGCGAAGTATCAGTGATTGCAAAAGTTTTCGAAGGAAGTAGAGTATTTGGTGTGCGCGAGTTTGATAAATAGTAAATGGTGAAATATTAATTTTCCGGAAAGTTCGTGTACAACGAGAATATCCCGCTTAGCGTGAAACTTGCATTCTTCATACTGCAGTCGTAGGAGCCAGTACTTGCGGCGAAAGAAGTCTCTCGGTTGAAGTCGAGCCGTTGAAACGCAGTACAGAAATCTGATACAAGACCGCCGTTCTTGCGTCAGCGCAGTCTCGAATTAAAAGCCGACGACACGGATAACCGTCAGAAGAAGTATTTAGAAGTAATTTCAACGAAGACGAGCAGCTAGCATCAGTCTCGACACGAACACTTGAAGGAACTATTGGTAATATGCCGCAGAGTCAAAGCAACGGCACGGCCCGCACAAATGGCTATACAAACGGATACGCAGGGAATAGTTCAAGCCGATTCTACGACATGGAGGACGGCCAGACGTTCCTGTTCACGTCCGAATCTGTCGGCGAGGGACATCCAGGTATGTAGAAGATATTGATAAATTTTCTCTTATATCGTCTAGTATGATTCTTACTCAAAATTAGGAAATAGTTGTGAAACTGCAAAAAGTGTTCCGTAAGGATGTCCTGCTCGAGGGAATGTTCCTCGCTGCTTGGCATTTATTTGACCTCAAGGGGGAAAACAACTGAGGAAACATGTGCAATTCAACTAGCCTCGAAATGTGCGGCGAGGCAGCAGTCGAAATGTCCAATTAAATTGGATTGTGAGTTTTTGTTAAAGCGATTAGCCTGGCGTGAATTGATATCTTTCATAATCTGTTTAATTAAAGTGAATGATAAAAGTGATTGTCCTCGCATTAGGATTTGCACAAAATGGCGGCAATATTGGGGAGTTCGCGACGTCTTCTCGTTGCCGATGAGCGAAAGTGTATTGGAGGCTTATTTTTGTATTTTGTTAGACGTGTATTTACTTAAGCTCTAGAAATAGTTCAATACGTTTGGGCCTGACACAATAGTGTGCTAATATGAGAAAATTTCTATCCCATCTTATCACATCCTAATTGATAAATGTGTTATTTCCATCATCGAACTGTCAGTAGTTATCTCACAATCAGATGTTCTTGTCATGAGTGGATCAGATGGCAGCGCTGAATATCCCCGTATATTCGCACGATAGTGTCAGACCAGTGAGCTCCTCATTCCAATTGACGTCTCGACGTTATTGATTTTCCAGCATATCGCAAATGAATGCACATATTTCGGTTCGCCTGGTAACCGGTCGATTGGGAAATCTGCAGCCCAAACCAACCAGGAACCACGTGGTTATCTGACAGTTCCAGAATGCCAATGTAGCCGAGTTGACTCAGCCGGTTATATGTTATTCCAATGACGTAGGCGTAATATTTCCGGAATTCTAGCATTATTGAGGCTCCTGCGAAGCTCGTATGAATGCTTTTATCTATGCTGTAGCTCGGCACTGCTCTGCTTTGTTCTGTTTTTAGTGAGAAGCGAAACAGCGGCGTTTAGATTGTCATGGCTAACCGAAGTGAGCACATTTGGAGACGTGTATACTGGCTGCCCAGAGAACAATATACGATTCGAGTGTATAATACACTAATTATCACATTCTGGCGAGCGCTTCTGCGCTATGGAGACTGAATTACGATTCCGGCTTTCTGTGTGGTATCGTTTTTTTATCACTCGCACCTTTTATAAAAAAGAAAACATGCGGCTACAGTCAGGTTGATTTGTTTGTAAGCACTTAGATTAAAAAGAAAACTGGTATTAAATTCCTGGTGGTGGTTGAGCACGATGATTTTCTTCGATTTCAACAATAATAAATCTGGGAAGCTTGTTTACCGGGCTGGACAAAAGTTCTGGTTGAGTAGATTAGCAGTTTTTATAGGCTTACTAACGACAGATTTTGACCCGAATATGTGAGATTTTTCCATTGCTAGAGCTTGTTTTATTGCTTGTTTTGCTCCAATTTGATCCAAAATTTAAATTCAATATAATGATTTCGACAATTATACTACACTATTAGTATACAAATTCGTATTTGTTTTCATGCCAAATTCATGCATTCTGATAAAAAAAAATGTAAATTAGGTTTATAGTGGAATTGTCGTGTTTCAATTTTTTATTTTGTAAATTAACTATCAATTTGAAATAAATAATTTCGAATTCAATAAAGAAATTTATGAATGTTTTTCGGTAAAGTATGATATTGCCTTGGATAGCAATGAATCGGTTCGGAAATACAAAAACACCACTCAGGAATGTATGAACTTATTTCGTAAATATATGGATTTGGCTTGAGAAAGTATGAATTCGACTTGAAAAAATGGTGAATTTGTATCGAAAGATTGCTGAATTGACTCGGAAAGTTTGTTGATTTGACTCGAAAGTCCGTTGATTTGACTCGAAAGTCTGTTGATTTGACTCGAAAAATACAAATTTGTATCAAAACCCTATGAATTGTGCTATAAATAAATGAGTGTATAAGATGGGAATCCGGCCACTTTTTCGTAACATTCTAATGACCCCTCTACACAAGTGCCCACTGAGAGCTGCTTCTCATAGAGGGGCCTGTGGTGATCGATTCTGGTGAAGGATGAAAACAGTGATGGTGGAGGGTGGCTTTGGGAGCGATTTTCCTTATCACATCAAAGAGGACTAACATGCGCAACGATTAAATCAGGACTGTCCTATCTAGAGGACCAGCGTATAGAGTCAACAATTATTGCAATTACAATGGCACAACATAGGCACTTTTGAACACAATTCAGCATTTTTTGAAAGGTGATATGGTCGAACTGGAAATATTTTGCCTGAATCATTCATTCTTCGAAAGAAATTCTTCGTTAACTTCAAGAGAAGCAGAATCTATACATAAGGACCGCTCGTGATTTTTTTTTTAAATGTATCATGGGCTATTGTGCAAGCATGCTGGTGTCATTATGGAGGCTATAAGCAGGAAAAAACTGCTAGATTCGATAAGATTTTAGGAATAATGACTAGGCGAGCTTCTGTATTCTGTGTACCTAGGATACAATGGCCCGTGAGGACGGTCACTACACATAAAAGACCACTGCGAGACAAAGTTAAATGCCTGGTGCGATGTGAATCCATGGAGGCCCAGGATTGCCTTGCGTTCGCACAGGATGATTCTCCAACCTTAGCGGTCCCGAGGTATTTATTCCTGATGGCTATATTAATTAAATACATCGGTGTTCCCATAAAGAAGGGACATGAAACCTTCGGCAGCAAAGTGCCAGATATTGGCAGTTGCAATATACATGTACACATACAGTATACATACATATGTATATACAGTTTCGATATACATATGGAAAAACCCACTCTCGAGGGTGACACCATCATTCCATTCATCCCTGCTAGGAAACCGAGTTTTAGACTTCAATTCCAGTAGTTTCCGGAATTATGTAGTCAACGTCCGGTGGAGCAGTTTCACCCTCAGATAAAAGTCGACCATGGTCAATCTCTGTTCTAGTCCATGGAGAAATGCAATGAATCCGGATAATAGAAAGATTGGCTTGCCGTGGGTCATTGGTTGGTAATCAATGAAAAAACACGAAAAGTGCCTAGGTATGTGTGGTGCGCAGACTCCTTGTCACTAAAAACGAGGTTAACTTTCGTACCTTTTCAAGCACCAGTTAGTGAGAAGGTATGAGAGCCGCCTGTCAACGAAATGCTATTCCATATGGTAGAATAGGCTCAACCGCAGCGATATTAAGCCATGCAACAATACGAGGTTGTAAGTTCCAAATCGCTCCTATGGCTCTTTTGCAGCAGTAAAGTGCGCAAAAATCCTTTCGTGCTCATTTTCGTTCCATAGTAACTTGGAATTAAGGATCGAAACTAAATATTTGACATTCTGGCTCATTCAATTTCGGTCAGTCAAATCGATCAACTTCATACTTTCTTACGTAGGCTACGTCGCTCTTATAAGCATGTTCCAGCTTCTTCCAGCTTTGCAGCCAGTATGTTCCAGCTTCCTCAGAAGAGTATTTACCGTAAAGCTCCACACCAGCAGGAGGACACCACATTGACTTTTCGACGCAAGTGAGCATTCCCCAACAATATCGACCTGTTCTTGAGGAGCTGTTCGATAAAAAATATCAGCTGCGTATCAATATTCAGCGCTGATAGTGCTATACTCGCGTTAGACTTGATGGTGTTGATAGCCTTCTTAAGGTCTAGGAAAGCAGCAAGCATATCTGCCTTAACAGTGAGAGATCTTTCAATTTGTTTAATGAGGACGTGAAGAAGAGTATCAATGGCCTTGCCTTTGGTATAAGCATGCTGTAACTGCGAGATTAACGTATGATCGATTGGCTTTTTAATAACCAATGATCCTTTATAGTATATTTGCAAAACAGAGTTAAGACATACGGGTCCATAGTCGTTAGATTTAACGGTCGGAACGTCTCCTGCTTTAGGAACAAACACAACTCTTATTTCCCACTTGCCGATGGAAACGTACTAGAAGCGCAAGTACGCCTAGTAGATCTCCTTCAACCATGGTAGCGTTGATTCGATAGATAGAAATGTCAGCCAGAAGAATGCCATTATGGCCAGGGAATTTTAACGGCTCGAGGGAGCGTATGGGCCACCTCGCAAGGGAGTTCGTGGTTCCAAAAAGCTTCTTCCCTCGATAAACTGCGTCTGTTGGAGGCCATGATATGTTGGAGACTATGATATGCTGGGAATTATGGTATCTTGGGGACTATGATATTTTGTGGGACTATGCTATACTAGGGGAACCGGGAAGTGCGAGTCCATAAGGACAGTTAAAGTGTCTGTACTCGATTTAGTCCAGATATTATTTGGATGCATCCTAAAGCCTTTGGTATTGAGCTTAAAATCTTACGGAGACGATTATACTCACTGATACCCTCTATGTTGATGATGGGGGTATCTACTTAAAGGCCCTCAATTTTAATTTATTCAATGACCAGTCATGCGAACTTTTTGCCCTTTAAACTCTTTCCTGCACTCTCTGCAGAGTGGCGATATCCACATTCGACCATCAGGGCTTTGGATCGCTTTGGATGGGATGCACGCTGACCTAGCTGCAGAAGTGAGAGCATCGGGAAGGATATTATACACCTGATCTAGATCCTGGTGATAGTTGATGCTCCCTACAGAAGGTTCCAGTGAGGATCGGACCAGGGATTGGAACTTTGTCCAGTCTGTATATTTCCTGTTAATAAAAATTACCTGCTATGCAAAGCTATGGACCTGTGATCAGAAAACGAACACTCCTGGATAACCTTCAATCAACCCAGAACGTCACTGACCAAGAAAACGTCTCGTAGATGTAACGCGTAGAGGCGAAGGATATCGTCTAATTGCTGGCATTTGCAATGGTCAAATTATAGGCCAAGATGAAGTCAAAATGTGTCTCACCTCAGCCATTAGTTTCAGAGCTACCCTACACTTCGTGCTGAACATTAGAGTCAGCTCTTATGATAAGAGGCACGCAAATCTTTGCAGATGTGTTGAATGAATGCAAGCATTTTAAAGGTGTTTTTCGTTTTAATTTTTATGAACTTTGTACTTCAATCTTTGGAGAATCGGCCGTATATTGAAGCAAACAGGACCAATAACCAAATAGCGGTTACTGATAATTTGAAACTATTGTTGATCAAATTGCTAACCGACCGACTGCTAGTGCATTTATCCTACTCTTGTTAGATCACTATCAGCTTTCTAAAGGTATGGCTGGGCGTATGTATATAAATAAATCATCTCGAACTTGACTATTTTGTGTGTTGCCTTTATTTGTAGTTTGATTTTTGGTTTTAACAGGATTCGAAAAATATTATTTTCGCTGTTATAATATAATTTAGTGGGGAATCTGCTTCGAAACAAATCACCAAACTGCTCAGATGAATCAATATCTAACCACCCTGGTGATATCTCACCTGGTGTTTATTCTAAGAATCAGCTTTCAATTAGCAGCTATTTAATATTTTTTTTCCTATGGATTTAATGAAATGAAAATACTCATGATGATTGTGCACTTTGGTTCTCTTTATTGACTGATCCATATTATTGCAAGCAGAAGTTATCATTACAAATAGTTCACTGTCTGAACTCAAGATATGGTCAGATTATCACCAATGAGCGTGCTTGCACCAGTTTCAAGTTACCAGAAAGCAAATATTGATCTCGGTTGTGCGTGATGCGACTGACCAGAACTACTTTTAGATTTTAGCACGATTTGAATCAGTTTCAGATTTTCATAATTCATTGTTAGTTATAGCCTCGTGATTAGAATCATATAATTTATTTGTTTAGCATTGCATTGATAAGGAATAATTAAGCAATATATAATGTATGTACTTTGCCGGGTGCTATGTTTGATTATATGACAGTTTTGTGTATTTGATTTGTTCGTGTGATCGATCGCCCCCTTTGAATTCGAATCAGAGATTTGTCAGCTTAGGTCAACGTATTATCAGTGTATTTAGCGCAGTTTGAAAATCTCTTCCGTTTCGTTGTTTCCTAGGACTTAATATAATATTGCGTCAATATTCACGCGATAAATACGTGAAAGAAGATGAAGGTCGATCTGGGCCGTGAAGGTTCTGAGAATGAAGCTCAACAATTTAAATGGAAGTGGTGTTTGAAATGTTCCCCCCAAAAAACTTCAAAGGAATTGATTTGATAAAACTAAACGATTTTTTTTCCTAAATACCACTCACTACGGTAATTTATCCTATGAAATAAAATCAAAGAGTATTTTCATATGAACTTTGATCGGCTCTTCTGATATTTCACAGTGCACAGTTTTATAATTAAATCGATTCATCAGTTTATTTGTAAATAATTATAAATTGCAGAATTTTTGCACTGTACAAGTCTGCGTGTCTGGTAAACACACAACTTCCGATACGTTTTGTCAATGAAAAGCAGCGTGTGTCTCAGAAATTTTCCTGAATGATCGATTTACACGAAAATGTTTTGCTGACGTTAAATATGACACCGTTGAACTTTGCAACAATAAACGCGTGACTAGAATGTACGTGCAGATGTAAAAATCCAGATAACCAACCTTTTTTTTAGTCAGAGTCGAAAAATATATTTTCAGAACAGAAAAATAATTTAAGAAAATCCTTGCACATGTTACTTGCGCTAAAATGATTTTGCAATACATAGAGTACAGGTAGACAGACAGACAGACAGGCAGATAGATACGTATAAGAAGAAGTAACTATGTAGTTTGGTAAAAAAAACTTGAAGGACAAGTAATTTTTTTATGAAAAGAATCTACGTTGAGTTTAAAGATACTTTCAACAATAGCAAGAAACTGGTTTTCACGTCAGGGAATACCGATCCAGAACTTTTGAAATGCGGAGATTGTATGCCTTGAGTTGTATGAAGAGGTTTAATATGTGAGGGCGGTTAGATGTCGATGTTATAATGGTATTGATCGATGAGATTTCGATGTCGGGGCATTGACTACCCAAACTTGATTTGTCCGAAAAAAATGGGAATGCACGTAACAACACTATCAAGTTATATATTTTATTTTTAGGATGAATGTGATGAACCTGTTGTGATGATACCCCAACAGAATTTTCCTTGCCCAAAGAGATCAAAAACACTCTAGGAATATATTCTCAAAGTCATCACAAGTTAATCACGTCGTAATCACATGTCATCGACTTCATTCGTCCTACTCCTTTTGCGAAATGTATATTATTACATGCACATCCAACACATACACTTTTTGCAAGCACATCGCTTCACTAGGAAGAAGATACTTTATCCAAATAATAAACAACAGAATCAACTTTTATTCTATATTATTGACACGTGCTGTATGCTTTGGTTTTTGTTTGGATCCTGTTTCGATTTTGATATTTGGATCCGATTCGGAGACATTTATTACGTCTAGAATAGATATGATTGCAGTTTTTATCAGTTTGCACTGACCTACTGTACGATGTAACTAGATCGCCATTCCTTGGAGCAGAATATTGTATGTAATACGCGATGATAGAGCTGATTTGATGACAGGGCCAATTTAATGATAGTTTTGAGTAAAGTTTGTGTCCTCGTTAGCAAGTTGTTAGAAGCTAAGAAAACACTTTTTTCATGTGGATCAAATGTCGTTTCTGGGTATGAAATACAAATCAGGTCCAATTCGTACGAAATTGACTGTTTATTTGAATACCCAGAAAGACGTTATTTTGCCTACTAATCAAATCTACTGAATCTTGATGTATTTACTATGTAAATACTAGTTGATTGTAAAATCCTTGGATTATTTTTTCGATTCCAGGGAGCAATAATAATCATGTTTTTGAATGATTTAAATCAGATTGTAATCAGATTAGCTTTAAGGTTATTCAATTTTGTCATTTATATAAATTCATGTATAATTAGTTATTTAATCTATTTTTAAAAAAAAAACATTTGTTTTCCTTTCACTTTCAGATAAAATGTGCGATCAAATTAGTGACGCCATTCTAGATGCTCACCTAAAACAAGATCCGAACGCTAAAGTCGCCTGTGGTAGGTATTCTTTATTATTAAATTTTGCGATATAAGGTACGCACGCCCGTCGTCATGGTCTGGTTTTTCAGTGTCGTGCCAATTATTGTTTATTTACAACATCATTCAGCATCGATGATGTTTGCAAACATAAGAATTTTTTAATGGTGAATTTATTGTAAATGTTTATGTGACATACGATTCTGCGTAAATGACACTTGTATTTGTAACAAGTCGATACGACGACAGATTGTTTGTTTGTGTGAACGCGACGACGGGAAAAGATGGAAAGTGCAAGAGATTGATATGTACTTGCATTAAGATATCGTCTTATTTAAAGTTCGCGGCGGGCTTTGAGATAATGACTGGTTTGGGTGTATTTTTAGATAGTTTAAAAATGCTCTATATGTAATACGAACTGTATTTTGATGTGAGATAGAGTGGATATTCTGTAGATTTGACCTGGATTTAATACGTTTGAATGCATTTTGATTTTGGGAGAATTGTTTATGAATACTAGTACGAAACCTCGTCAAGGTTTCATCAGGATAAGAGTAGTCATTAACATTCCGCACCAGAATATTGTAGCGCTGTATGTATCTATTTATAATCAACAAAATTTTGAATCCTTAACTTGGATTCTTTGAGTATTTAAGTTTACAAAAGCTGTAAGCCAGAAAATTCTCGATATACACTGAACCAAGAAAAGAAACTTACAAAATTCTACCTAAAAATATCACAACTCCTCAGTTTACACGATTTATCTCAATGCAGACACAGGGCGTAATGTAATGTGTAAAGTTATATATAAAAGCTCTGGCAAACATATTCAATTAGCAGGCACAATTCAGCGCGTTGTCCCCTTTCTAGTCGACAGAACATACGTACATAATTTCGTTCGTGCACATATTTTATGTTAGCATTAAGTGAAAATGAATTGTTATAAATCTTACATTGAATCTCATAGTGTTATAGTCCTGAGTATACAATGCATTTGGTGAATTCGAGATGATATTTTTAGTATGTTTAGGCTAATATATACCGAAGTGAAAAGGAAAGTGTTAATCTAAGCGATTCTTATCTGAAGCTTTCTTCTGGCAGTCTTTATTTTAAGTTGCATGTTCATTCATGTTATAGTCTCGTTTGTTCAATGTAAACAATAAGGAATTATATACGTTTTTCCAAATTAAGGAGCCGATTCAAAAGCGACGAAGAGCATTAAGCTGAGAGCAGACGAATTTTGAGTTTTCCTGGTTCTATAATGTATGTTTCAAATTTTTCAAATAAACAAAAAAAAAAAAGATGTTCGTAGATTCAACTAAAATATCTTTTAGTTAAAATATTATTTTGTACATACACGGCATATACAAAAAAAAAATCAAATTATCACTTTTCGATATTATTTTAAATTATAATATAATATTTTATAGATAATATTTTAAAGATTTTCGCCTTAAAATGATCATCTTCTCTTTGTTTGAAGATATTTATTAGTATTTCTTTAGCATTTTTGTCGCTTTTTTTAATGACAATATTTTACGTGGCATTTTACTTATACCATTTTGGTTTTGTTGAACAAATATGGGCCAATTTCTCAGGGTTCTTTCATCGGTGCAATCAATTCTGATTTAGTCTACAGGGACCTTTTTGCTACTTTTTGTTTTAAAATAGACCAAATATTGGAATGCATTATTGGCTGTTCGCTGGTGTCAAAGACTTTGATGCCATTGCTCTACTTAATCAATATTTGTGTTTTCAGGGCAGTTAAATATTGATAGGCGATCCTTATTTTGTAGCTTCCAGCGTGTGGGAACCCTAGTTGGACTCTAGATCCGAAGAGGCTCCGCACGCCGAGATTTGTGAGTAAACCTAGCTCTGAGTAGGTACCTAAGTCAAAATAGGGGCAAAGTGAGTTGTGAAATTATTCACTTCATATGAAAATTATGCTCTAGCAACTCCAAAGATTTGTGGTGAACTTTTATTATTTCGCCATCTGCGTAAAATAGGAAGAGTCTCTTGATTATACTACCGACCAAATCATAGTCTTGGTTTTTGATTGACTGGCTAGTGTACACAGAAAGGCAAATGCTCTTCACTTTTGGTTTTAGACTTAAACGCATCATGGAGTCGTAACTGACTAAAACCTTATGAAAAATAGGAAATAATTGAAACCAGAGTCTTATTGAAAATAATTGTTCCTTTTGTTTGTACCTTTTTCCAATCGGCTATACTGACGTGAGATATTCAATGATTTGTGTTTTTCTAAATGCTGCAGATATCTTCAAACAACATGAAACATAGATACAAATGCGTTTATTTGACACGTTGAAAATATTTGTGGAAGATAGGTTTTAAGCAGACATGACTTTTTTGTAGGAACATGCAACGAAATAATGTTAGCATTATTTAGCATTTAATCACTATTGTTCTCCCAAAAATCGAAAACTGACAATTTTGGTTGTCATTTTCCAGGAAATGCAATGAGAGCGTTCCCGTACTTTTCATTCTCCATAGCATGATTAGTAAAATTCAGGAAAATTCAGTGACTGAAAGGAACAGACCTAATGAGAGCTAGACAGCGAAGCAAGCGAATTCATGCACAATGGTGATCCGTGATAAAATTAAGAAATCGCCGCAATGAAAAGCACTGGTTAAATTTAAGCATTTTTGTAGGGGTTTGTAAATAAAAGAAAGATTTTCACTTAGATCAATATGTTCAGTCGGTAGTTTCATACATATGCAATTATTTTCACAGGTGAATTAAAATTTAAGAATGCTCGGGCTTCCTTTTTCATTTAATTTTGTAATTTTTTTTTGAAAAATGTCCTGATTTTCAATTTAAATTGTGTAATTGTTAACCTTGATTTATTTCAGAAACGGTAGCTAAAACTGGTATGATTCTATTATGTGGGGAAATCACATCGAAGGCTGTAATCGACTACCAAAAAGTTGTTCGTGAAACCATCAAACACATTGGCTACGATGATTCATCGAAAGGTAATTAGAATTGTATTTTCTTAGAATCTTATAAGATAATAATGAATTTATTAATGACTAATTTAATATTCACTCAAAAAATGGAAAAATAATAAACAATTCACTTGATTGACGTACAAAAATCTCCTATCTAAAATATAATAAAATTATAATGAATCATAACTCCGATTTAATGCCGTATAAATTTTGATTTCTCTTTATTCTATGTTGTACCCATTTATTCAATCTACCTTCTACGATCCATGCCTTGATTTCAAACTATTTGAAACAAATACATTTTTGTATTTCGAACATTTTGTGACGACGATCCTAAACGTGTTGATAATCATAATGCGAATAATTAGGCTTCGATTGGAAAACAACAAATCTTTTGATTGCAATTGAACAACAATCTCCTGACATTGCGAATGGTGTACATGTTAATCGCGAGGAAGATGATCTTGGTGCAGGCGATCAGGTATTTAATAAGAAACGTGAAAAAAAATCTGAAACTTTAATGGAAGCTTACAGTTATATTGCGTTGATCATATTTTGTTTGATTGTCGATCTCATTAATTGTTTGATACGGTCTAAAACTCATATAGAAATGATAATTAAAGGGGTGATACGTATGATTGAACCATTCCACTTTTGAGCGGGATATATTTTTGATATGAATTTGAAAACTGTGAAAATGATGGTTAAATGTCTTTCTAAAAATCATACAAAATGTCTCATTATTTTACTCATCTCTTCCGAATGTTTTGCAGCACAGAGATTCATAATCCATTTGCATTGATGGTTTATATTGAGAAAAATTCCAATTTTTAAGCGGCAAAGCCACATAATTTAATATTTATTGTTTTAAGATATGCAACTGTGCACGAGCATGTATCTTCAACATGGGAAACTGACGAACATACCAAATGGGGGTTCATTTTCTTAACTAATATATAAACATAAGATACTAATACAAAAAGGTCCATAATTATTAAATTAGAAAGCTAAAAACGAAAGCAGGATGGATGTACAAAATTCAATCGCAATTACAATTAATGTTAAGTACAGTTTAGATGGAATCCATGACGTTCTGAGTAATTCAAATCTAAGAGTCTCAAATTTAAGATTGAATCTTGACTTGTTTCCTCTTTGAAAAACTTTCAAAAATGAAACATATTAGAAATAATAATTTTAAAACGAAAAAAATCCCGAATTATTCTCTAAGTGATATAAATATCGCAAACAAACGAATCTATCTGCCATGAACAATATATTCTTGATTATTTAAAGGCTTTGACTATAGTACATGCAACGTCCTCTTAGCATTGGATCAACAGTCCCCCGAAATTGCAGCCGGAGTTCATATAAATCGTCCTGAAGAGGAAATCGGTGCTGGCGATCAGGTCAGAAGAACTGTTAACATTGTCTCTCTTGTTGCTACGCACACACTTCTGTTTCTACTCTTTCCTGATCTTCTGTTGTGTAGAAATTTTCTGTGTCGTTTGAAGTTAATTTTAATTTTTCTATTGCTTCCAGAAGATCGATGTCTTTTCATGTGTATCGCTTTGTAATTTTCTAGTGCAAACGTGTATCTCAAGCAGGATGATATTCGGTACTAATTTTAGAATATAATTTGATCGAAATCGATGTACAATAATTTGCATTGAACTGAATATCATGCTAGCATGCAATATATGCTTAATCGAATTTGTATATGTTTATATCCTCTTACATCAGGCATTTTTGTGGACTCGGCACAATTAACGTTGCAATTGAAGATAATCGATTCATACTTTTTAATCCTTTCTGAATAATCTTGATTGTATTCCAAATTTACATAGTTCGTAAAAAACTGGGAAGTATTTGAGTAATTTAAATTAGTACATTTAAAAAACAAATATATATTAAATTTTACTATGAAAGAATATAAGTACATATCAGTGAAAATAGAACCAACACAACAGTCTTCAGATCTTGTGTTAATTGTGCCGTGTTCTATTAGATGTATCCTTGCTTTGCATTGTTAGCCACGTTTTTTGCGTCTATAGAAAACTGATTAGGATAGTAGCATGAAACAACTGCGACAAGATAATTTTCAATGTTACTATCCTAACCAGTTGTCGACAGAGGCACAAAAAACGTGACTTTTATTTGTTTTATGCCTTCCGAATTTCACTAACTACACGCATGCTTTGTTGTTAATATTATTTGTATTTTCATTTCTTCTATGCCTAATACTTTTTGTACGCTTATATGCATTTGTGACACGACGCATACATAACTATGAAAAACGTTAAAAAGATCATAAATAATTTTGTTTACAAAATCACCTAGGGTATAATGTTTGGCTATGCGACTGATGAAACAGAAGAATGTATGCCACTTACGGTAGTTTTAGCTCACAGATTAAACCAAAAAATAGCGGAATTAAGACGAGAAGGCGTGTTTTGGTGGGCGAGACCCGATTCTAAGACACAAGTAAGTACTTATCATTGGAAGTACATGTCCATATTGATGTTTGGCATATCTAGTAATGCAAGTTTCTTATGAGCATCTGTTAACTACACAAAACAAAGTGAAACTTGCTTCCAAATTCCATATTTATCAAAAGATTATTTGTTAGATGATAAGCTAATGTTTTCAAACATCATATTTATATACAACTTATATTGTAAATACTGTAAAATACTGCATGTATCAATGGGAACAGATTCACTGATCGTTTCGAATGACTATTTTAGGTAACTTGCGAATATCTTTTCGATCAAGGCGCATGCGTTCCACAACGTGTTCATACAATTGTAGTATCATTGCAACATTCTGAAAAAATCACACTTGACGATCTTCGTTCGGAGGTGATGAGTAAAGTAATCAAAGAAGTAATCCCTTCACAATATCTCGATGCCAACACAGTGATTCATATCAACCCTTGCGGACTGTTCATCATTGGCGGACCGATGGGTGATGCTGGTTTGACCGGTCGTAAGATCATCGTCGACACATACGGCGGTTGGGGTGCACACGGTGGCGGTGCTTTCTCCGGTAAGGACTTCACAAAAGTCGATCGTTCCGCAGCGTACGCGGCCAGATGGGTTGCCAAATCGCTTGTCAAGAACGGTTTATGCAAGCGGTGTCTGGTGCAATTGTCATATGCTATCGGAGTCGCAGAACCTCTGTCGATCACAGTATTCGATTATGGCACCTCAAAGAAGTCACAGAAAGAACTCTTGGAAATCATTAAAAAGAACTTTGATCTGCGACCGGGGAAAATTGTAAAGTACGTATAATATTCTTAGTTTCGTTTGTTAATAATTACCAACCTGTCACATGATGATCGAGATTTACATTATTTGCTACACAGAAAGCGACGCATGTAGAAAAAAGCCTCTGAATTAGAACAAGCTCCTTAAAAAAAATATAAACTAGCTAGCAGTCTATGTTTTAATATTATCCCATTTGAATTTTTCAACAGAGATCTGAATCTACGCCAGCCCATCTACCAGAAAACAAGTACTTATGGACATTTCGGACGAGAGGGTTTCACATGGGAGCAAGCAAAAAAATTAACAATAGATTGACTAGATGCTGATAGCGCTGAGTGTGTTCAGCCTAGTTCTAAAAAGTTTAAACACTCGTAATATTCAATTTTTTTTAAACTGTCTGTACATCGTTTTCGTTTTTTGAAATTTGATCTTTTAAAAACAAACAACAAAAAAATACAACAGCAAGAAAGTAAAGAAAATTCTTGATTTTATGTGCGTATAGTGTTCTAAACATATTAGTTTTTATTTAATTTTATTAGATTTTAAATTAAAAAATTTATAGAAATCTATGATATTGTACATTTTTCTATATTAAATCAAGGAAACAAAAAAAAAACAAAACCACCCAGTCTTATAATATGATCGAGCTCTCTCTTCTCTCTTTCCTTCATATATCTATATTTCATAAATTCCGTATTGTGATTACATTGTGTTCTATATTTGCTGGGAATTGTTGTCATCATTATAAAACTATACATTTTAAAACATCTCGTTGATGCAAAATTTGACCATAGACATTTCGAGACAGCGATTGAAATGGCACTAAATTTTGTTGTCGCCATGCCGTATATTGTTTCTGTAAAAAATTGAATGTTTCGTGTTTGAAAAGATTAAAAAAGTCATCGCTTAAACTTTTATCTAAGAGAATATTTTTATAGGAAGAAATCGCGAAAGCTTATTGAAAGTATAACGCAAACAGTAAGCCAAGCCATCTTGAAAGTCGTTTTTTTAGATTTAATTATTTTATTAGTCTTAGCTTAAATATCAAAAACAAAACATAAAAATCTGCAATCAGCAAATGAACATTTACAATCCGAAAAATAATAAAAAGTGAGTCACGATAGTATAAAAGAAATGCAAAATCAATACATAGTAGTCGGGGGGTTGAAACATTCATTTTTATAAGGTATTAATAAAATTGCCACTCCAGCTAGACATGCTGGTCTGGAAATGAATATAACATAGAAGAAAGTCTGCAAGCTTATGTTAAACATGACTGTAATAACCTTTGCTACCAACTAAACTAAAATATTGAAAGTTCACACTCATAGCAAGTACTTCCATCCAATTCTTAAAAGATTGTTATAATTTATTTAGTGAAAATGTTTCTATCTAGTAAGCAGGGCACAAAATTGAAGTTTCGAAGGCGGTGCCTCTATTCATATGGCAATTTATAATATGTAATACAAACAAATAGCATGTATTTGTTTTAGCATTGTTTTTAACCAAAATTGTAGAAAAAAATCGCATAATTGTTCAATAAAAAATAACGAAATGCACAATATTGTCCAAAGATCATTGTATATGTATGTAGCTTTCATGTTTTCGTTGATATCTTATAATTTACATGATTAACTAAAGCCCATAAAAACACACATGTGAGCGAAAGAATGTTTTGCAAACATCTAAAACATTGATAATCTCGTCGAGTGTGAGAGATTAATTTTTATAAAACTATGTTTAAAACAAAATAGTAATGGAAATAAAAATTCGGAACACAACTATTACTCCTAGAAAAAAATTTGGTTTTTCTGTCATCTTGGAGACTTAGCTTGAAATAACAGTGTTTTGCAGAACTACGTAGCTCATTAAACCATCTGTTTTTTGAATTTTTGGGAACTGTTAAAAGATTCTTGCGTATAGAGCTCCATTTTCGATACGTAATTATTTCGAAGGTCAATGTAAACACAGATAACTAGCTGCAGCACCTTTCGCCATTGGGCTTGGCTGAACAGTGTTAGTTTTGGGTGTACTACCAGCTGTCAGCAAGAAGTAACTGTCATGTGTTACGTAATCTGATAATCGTCTTTTACTTTTCCACAAATTATCAACTTTCCTGCCTTGGAAACAATGTCCTAGCACTAAGTAGTTTTATATGAAGAATCGTTTCTCCCCATCCGATAGGTTCTTATCAACTAATGTTTTATTAACTGCAACCTTCAGACATTTAGCGAATCCTGGATAGTAAAGCAAAAAATTTCCTACATATCTCACAATTGAGAAAACGTTTTCATGTCATAAAACTATATAATGTCAGAAGGACATTTTTTCCAAGGCAGGAAAGTTGTGATACTGAAACCAGTGGGAAAAAACAAAGATGCAATGCCGAGGAGTGTAATGCTGCGATAACTCCTCGTGGTTCACCCCGGATAATGCAAAATGTCCAACAACAGATGCTATTCCTATGACTTTATGATTTTGACTAACGATTTGCAATATTCGACAGTGGCGGGAACGATTTTCATGACACATCCTTGCT
Source organism: Nemotelus pantherinus (assembly GCA_963978885.1). Classification (NCBI taxonomy): domain Eukaryota; kingdom Metazoa; phylum Arthropoda; class Insecta; order Diptera; family Stratiomyidae; genus Nemotelus; species Nemotelus pantherinus. The sequence goes on along the minus strand of OZ022266.1, from coordinate 62,950,373 downwards.
TTCATGGTTCACGGCACTACCGACGATACGGAAGAGGCATTTGGGCTGGCGGTTATGACATTCTGGACCAAGTCGCTTTATGCGTAGTACCGTCAGAGTCAAATCTGAGCGAGAACGTCTCCGTTTCGTTTAAATCTGGCAGGTTTCGACGCTCGCACCATCGAGTTGTGGTGTAGATTCTGTTGGTATTGTTCCCGATTTGCGTTGACCTAGCTCAGCACAAAATCTTAAAAATGCTAGTGTCAACCCTGGCGTGACCACCCTGCATTGCAAAGACAATCACGGGGCTATCAATGCGACTGCACACCCGGGCGGAGACAGCGGCTCTGAGCTGAGACTCAATAACACTGATGACAAATAAAGGTACAGCAACCAGAACAACAGAAAAGGCAGACAGATAACAGGACTTTTGGACGATAGCGGCGATGCAGGGCGAAGGAGGCACTGCTGTCGACCGTTTCGCGTTTGTGACGAGGCCGTGTCTAGAGAATCCCTCTTCCGTCAAAGACTCCAACGCGAAGCGAGGAAGCTACCTTTCTTGCCTGTTCAACCGAAACACAGAGAGTCAAAAATGCTAAGGCTAGACGCAGTGCTTTGGAGACTCCAAACAGTCACCCAGAGAAGAGTGTTGAAGCATACTAACAATGCATTTTTTTAGACTTAATACCGAAACTTGCCAATTAAAGTGATTGGCTTAGGTCCCACCGAATTTTACACTCGGATCGCTGGATTTAAAGTCCAGAGTGCTAAAAATCCACCAGTTTATTTATTTTTCTGGTCAGAATTGTTTAAAAACTAAATTGAATTGAAACTCCATTATTGCTTTCGGAAATATATATTTCCTCTCAGCGAAATCAATTTCCTGGCTTTGTTTTTCACCTTTCAGAGATGTGAAGGTGAAGCTTTCTTAAAGCTTTATATAACATGGTTAAGATATTTGCTGATTATCGCACACGGTATTAAATCTGATAGATACAGCATACTTTCTGGCGCAATTGCACAGATTATTCAGATGAAAGATGAGTCTCAGTTGAAAGATAAGTCACGACCAGTATTCCCACTTTTGATACATTTGTATCATATTGATACATTTTTATTTGAAACTTATATTTTTAATAAAATGATACAGCAACTCACTGAATTATGGCAAAATGATATATTTTGTCATCCAGTAAATAAATTCAAGTTTTTTAATTTTGCTGGCATGTGCCAACCAAATCTCTCTCTAGCAGTAATAACTGCCAACTTCAATCTACTTTACACTCTGAACTACGAAAGATATCTAATATGTGATGACTCTGAGGATTTGAAGTTTTCTAGCTATTTAAATAGTAACGAGAAAATGAATGTTGAAGCGATTTAGGACAAACCGAGTTTGGTTGAAAACTATTTAGTTGAATCAATGCCATATGCCGCCTTTCATGTTGGCTCTAATAGTAATACCGTATAGTTTACATGAAAACGAGATTTTCCTGTATTAAACTTGGATTGTTCACGAAGTCTTTATACATAGCTCTAGTTCGGCCATTGTTCGAATATGCATGTATTGTCTGGCATCCTACCTTTCATGTCCATAGCAATAGGCTCGAATCGGTGCAGAAGCAGTTCTTGCTTTTTGCGTTGAGATATCTGTATAATCCTTACGAATTTGATAATATATCTTCATACAGATACATACTAAATCTCTTAAATCGATCAAGTCTATCTTCGCGGAGGATATTCATATGCTCCTGCTTCACTTTTGATGTTATTAGGGGCTTGATCAATGTTGTGTCCCTGTCCAATAAGATCACCTTCAACGAATCAATAAGGCAGACGAGGCACACACGTTTACTGAATGAATACCGACACCATACAGAGCCAATCAATAGATGTTGCAAAATATTCAATAGCTTCTCAAAAGACTATTCCCAAACCATTTCCCGACCTAGGTTTAAAATTGCTCTGGCTAAGGTGCTCACGTCATGAATGCCCTATCCAATTCCATACCAAAGATGGTTATATTTTTAAAATTCTTTCATTATTGTGTATTGTACAAATTTATATAAATTGTTAAATATTAATTGTAAGTGTTTTTTGTACGCCTTGTTTGGTTGCAAATAAATAAAATAAAAAAGTTGAAAAGAAATTACAGGAATTTTGGGTAGTAAGAAACCAAACAATGTTTGGGTGCCACTGTATGACACACTTACCCAAAACATCCTTTTATTCATCAAGTATTTTGATATCATCAAGTATTTTGATAGCTATATGGTTCCTTTTTAAGCCGAAGAATTATTTTTTGTTTTTGGAAATTAAAATCAGTGACTTTCCCTAAAAATAATCGTGAAAATTTTAAGTGCATTCGCGAAAAACCCTCATTTTGTAATAATTTTATTTTGTGTAGCTTCAATATTAATGGCAATATAAAGATAAAAAAAGAGGAAGCAATTTGTGATATTTTTATTTTTTAGAAGTTTTTTTTTATATTACTTGTAGTTTCAGTACCTCGACCCAAATATACTTTTAGGAACTTTTTGATACATTTTTACCAATATTGATACACTTTTTGAAGAAATTTGATACGGCGGAAAATTTAGGAGTGTGAACACTGGTCACGACACGGTGGAGTACTTTGTATTTTTTTGATTACTTATTTTTCTTTGTTTTTGATTAGCAAATCAAAATTTTCCTGCGGTGAATGAATTTGGATAGGATTAGTTTGGATAGAGCTGTTGGTCATTACTAGTTGATAAGGCTCAAAGCCAAATACTGTTGCTTTCAGTACTTAATTTTGCAGTGCGTATAGGAAGGAATGCATCAATTTACAATTTAATCTTATTTAATTCGTTTCATGCAAAATTTGATCTTTCAGGAAACCTTTAATTCAATTTTTTATTGAATTTTTCGTCCTAGGAAGTGGCTTACTACATTTTGAGATCAAAATGTGCCTGTGATAGAAAATACTAAATGAAAAAACTTATTTTAAGTGTAAGAAACTATATAGTTGTAAGGCTTATAAGCAATATTTCAATAACGATTCACTATCTATCACTCATTATTTCACGTACGAAAATATTAACTACATAAATTGGGTTAATTTTCATCATAAACTAACGATATACATATGTGCAGAGTACGAAATTTTGTTTGAAGTTAATACGTAATTATATGCCATTGTATAACATGCAGGTGCAATTAATTTCAAACCGTACTCATCATTATTGCCGGTATACTCGGAAGTAGTACAAATACATATATAAAGGTTTGCGGTATTATGCTTCCCGCCACATGTAAATTCAAAAATAAACAGAAGAATTAAGGTTCAACAAGAAAGAAAACATCTGAATTGAAATTTCATTCTATAATTTGAAAACTATGTTGCTGCTATCTTAATAGATTCTGACGGAACATGTACTAGTTTCTTACCAGCATAAAAAATGGCTATTGTATTAAATCATCATTAATCCAATACTGCTCCAGAGGAATATCTATTCGAATGATTGTTTGTAAATCGTAGTTTGTATCTCTGACAAAAATCAAAACTGTACTGTCTGTAACCTGGATGATACGAGGTTAACTGACTGCCTAATTTCATTACTCGCAAAAATACCACATACCTACTTACATTTTGGCCATATCAGGGAACTAAATAAAATAGGTCAACTGCAGATAAATTTTACGAGACGTTCAGTCATTGATTTCGAATTTGAAATGATCGAATGCATGAATTAAGTATCGTTGACTAGATGAGCTAACAAAGATACTGACTTGTAGATAGATTTGATAATAATCACAACGTTCTCGTTACCTTTCTTTTGTAGTTTTTATTCGTCAGAAAGGGAGTATTGTTTAATCAGAAGATTGCGATCTCAGGTGACACTGCAGCACGATCGACGAGTATGATGAAGCCAATTAAATGCTTCATAAACTCCAATAGAGGTAGGTAGTTACATGCATAGATAGCGCGTTATTCATAGTAAACACAAACTAGTTGTCCGATACGATTCGTATTTGAGATAAGCTTAACTTGAACATTGTATGTTTATTCACACACTATTAGTTTGTAGTAGAGAAATAAGTGCCCAGATAGAGCTTAAAAATTTAGAGCTACATATGTGTTTTATTTAGGTGCTACAATGTCTATTTTAAAGATGCATAGCTATCAATGTAATTATTCTAACGATGATGTGTTTATCGGAGTTAATATACTAATAGTTGTAAAATTGATGCTTGTTAATATGAAATTATTATTCTTTCTAAGCTTATTTTCACCCAAATTTAAACTGAAGTTATTAATAAATATCCAGGCAGTACGTATAAAATAGTAGGTAACAATTTGTTGCAGTCAAGTATGGAATTAATGATGAAAAATATTAACGAAAGTATAAATCTGTTTTCACACATTTTCGAATTGTGATATTTTCGATTAAATGGAAAGTCTGTAAATTGAGTATTAATAGTTTTGACTTGACTTGAAAATATAAACACAAATTTGTTGTTGAAATGAATACGTATTCAAAAAATTCGGATTGTGGCAGTAGCTGCTGTTGTTTCAATTCGGAGAAATTAGAGCTGTAATCTCTTTAACGAATATATTTCAGGGTTATGACAGTAGTAAGTCTTTAATTCTACTTAAACGAAGGTAGAAGCATGAAACGAATACAGTGAAAAAGTATAGGCGGCTATATACGTTTGTACATCAATATTTCCCAAAATTTTGAGTTCGCCGCACGTTTTTTCCTTCCTCCTTAAAGTTTTCGAAAGATTACTAGATTTCTATATCAAACAAAGACTTGGATCTCAAGGTCTATCGAGAGCCCAAAACACGTACATAAAAGGGAAATCCGTTGAAACGGCTCTCCATAGGGTAGTTCTCGAAATAGAAAAGGCACTCCGCTACAAAGAATACGCTTTGGGAGCTTTTCTAGATATTGAAGGCGCCTTCAACAATGTGCACACAACAGCCATTATGGAGAGCCTCCACGCAATCAACACTCACCCCTCTATTTGTAGCTGGATAAGCAATATGCTTAAGCAAAGGCTCATAACAGCTGAGTGGGCGGGGTCACAGATCACTAGGAAGGTCCATAGAGATACACCGCAAGGAGGAGTTCTATCCCCTCTCTTATAGACCCTGGTTGTAAATACAATTTTGGATAAGTTGGAACGCAAAGGACTCACGGTTGTGGCCTATGCTGATGACATTGCGATTTTAGTCTCGGGCAGGTTTCCGCACACAGTCGGCCAGCTCATCGAGTATGCTCTGGGGCTGGTTGAGGAATGGGCGAACACCGTGAGCCTCGGCATAAAACTCCAATAAAACTGATTTTATACTTTTCACAAGGAAGTACAAGATTCCTGAATTAACCCCAATCAGGTTGAGCGGCACCACAAACTAAGTACTTGGGTCTTATTCTGGACAGCAAGCTCACCTGGAAAGCGAATTTAGAGGAGAGAGTAAAGCGGGCAAGCAATGCGATTTACGCCAGCAGGAGAGTGCTGGGTAAAACGTGGGGTCTAAGCCCTGCTTTAACGCACTGGATCTGTATGGCGATAGCCAGGCCTATCGTTGCTAACGGATGCTTGGTCTGGTGGCCAGCAGTGAATAAGACTACCTTTGCCAGCATGACGAACAGAGTTCAGCGGCTTACGGCTTTCTGTACAAAAAAATCATTGGTCGTACAATTTTGTAGCGACTGCTCGTATTAACGCGGACTGACTGCAAGCAGCTGGTCGGCATCATTACTGGCCACTACCTTGTAGCAGCTCATGCCATGAAGATGGGACTCCTGACCAGCAACACCTGTAGGAAGTGTCAAGAGCCGGGAGTCCCAAAAACAATCCAACACCTTCTGTGCCACTGCCCGGCACTAGCGAGAACCAGGCAGCGCTGCTTCGGTGGATTCCTCACATGTAGCAGAGCAGAGGCTGAAGGACATACTTCAGTTCGCAAAAAAGTCCGGGGATTTCGATGGCCGTTTGGGCTGAACTTTCCTTCTCCGGGTCCATTTATCTGGTATCGCTACGGACCAATGGGTCTATGTGTGGCCCTGTGCCAGCCAGTTAAACCTAACCTAACCTTTTTACAATATCTTGAAGAAAAGTGATTGCCTTCAAAATTGAATCTACTTTAGAATTTTTGGAAACCAGTTTTGTATTCGAATTAATTACCAATTTTTGATCAGTCTGTGGTAGAGCCTTGAAAAAAGTGTAAACTATATCTTCGACAATTCTATCATTATTTGGACCATCACTATCATTGTAGGTCATGCTTTTTTCTGGGAATCGAAGAAGCAGGAACACGAAATTAGGAAACAAAATAAACATGTAGAATTAAAAAACATAAATAGTAAAACATTTAATTTTTTTTTTCGAATACGTATGGGGTTAAATTGTCGGTTAATTTGATTTATTTCTACCGCAAGAAATAATTTAGAACCAGATAGAGAGAACTTCGTCTCTTTTCATGAATTTTAACGTATAATTAGTTCAGGAGTACAGGATGGAAATGATTCCGATTCCGTTTTAATGGAGATCACTAATTTTATACATCTGGCAATACTTGTATTTGAAAAGTATAAGAGTAGGCTTTCATTTTTAGAATATTAAATATGGCGAATTTTATTTAAAAAAATATCATTTGTGAGAAGTTTTATCGGATTATTTTTTTTATTTAAAAACAGTACTAAGGAAAACTTGTTTGTTTGCAGAAATTTACAGTGAGCATCAACAGAAAAAAATAACTTATGAAGAATGGCTTTGACATTTTCGAAACGACGATTTTAAGGCAGAGGTAACCAGCATGGGCAGTTTTCAAAAGAAAAAAATTTAAGATGTGCAGTTGGAAGCATTATTCGATGAAACTGTATAATGAACATAAACAAAATTGGCTGTTGTACTGAATGTAAAACAGCAATGTGTTTCACATCGTCTATAGAAGACGAGTTTGGTTCAAAACAAGTACAATGCAACAACTAAAAGGTGCGTAAGCGGTAAAAAATATTACGCTGAATAATACACATCATCTGCGTACACACTTTAACGGTCATGCTAATATTACTTAGTTCGCCGAGAAATTCACACGATTCATTGCTTCAAAAGACTCAGTGCCCAGTCTTAAAACAGGGGTATTTATATTTTTTCGGGTACTTCTAGAATAGTCGATTGCAACCGCATTCTTCCTGACTACTCGGGATTTCCCTTGTCCTATGGGACTTTGTATTTACTTACATGTGCCAAATTCTCGTCTCAAGAGAGAAACTGAGAGAGAAGCCGCGTGCGTATGATTGCAGTGGAACTTATTGCCACGTTCCACATGCGCGTATAATTGCAATCATTGTAATTTGCTTGTGCGTATTTTTTTTGAATGAGAATGTTTGCTTTAGTACGTATGCACTATGTGAATTTTTAATTGAATTTGAGCTACGAGCTGTGGCAAGGGCTGCCAGAGACTGCTGATTCGACGGTAGTGAAATTCGTGCTATATTTTATATATAAATTTGGTGAAGGTATTTTTAATTGGTGAAGGTATTTATTCCATAATAGTTTACAGTATTGTTGAAATTAAATTAAAAAAGAAAGACGAACTGCATTACATTTTAAATAGAAGTATGCATGAATTTTCTCATCAAATTCGATTTATAATAGATCTTTTTTAAATTATCAGTTCAGTTATTTTATATTTACTAACTGTTATTTTAAAAATATAAAAATATATTTTTCGTTACGGGAATATTGTTATTTTACTGTTCGTTTTTTCTAAGTACTAGAAAATTGAAGTTTTCTTTATTCGTGAAGGACTATAAACATTTAATTTGCTTAGTTACTGTTATTGTTATTGTTGCTGTAGCTATATTTGAAAATGCTTTATTTACATAGCTTGCTGTTGCAGCTTCGCTAATTTATATGTTTGCCAATATATAATTTTTGCAGCTATCTATTTAAAGAGAAAATAATTATATATTGGGAGCATGGGAATTAAAATACTGATAACAATACAGTATATGTACTCTCACGTCCACGTTCGTAATTTCTGGAAGCTTTTCTATCAGCAATGCCAAAAGTAGCTAACAAGAGGGGATTTATTAATACGTAACAAATTTGAAGAAAGCATAGCGAAAATCAGCTACCGAAATGAACTAATTGCTTCCCTACGGTAAACTATCACGCCACTGGCTTATCGTCCTTTTATTCGTGAAGTCTACATGAACTGATTTAGATTCATTTAGTTTTATCCTGCATTTCCTGGTCCCGTTTTCTATTTGAGTTATAGCTGTTTGCAATTTCCTTGTTGATTCTTCATTGTTTTCTCCAGTAGCCATTATAGCCGTATCATCTGCGAATGTTGCTTTTGTAATGTTTTCTAGCGTTGGAAGATCACTTGTGAACAAAATGAACTGGTCCAAGTACACCGCCTTGAGATACGCCAGCTTTTATTTTTTTCAATTCCGAGTAAGCTCCATCCTGATTAATCCTAAAGTATCTTCCTGAAATGTAAGATTTCAATATGTCGGCGTACTGCTTCAGAAGAAGCGTTTTGAGCTTGAGGTTTAATCCTTCATGCCAGGCTTTGTCAAAAGCTTGAGCTACATCCAGAAAGATAGTAGATCATATTTTTTTTACCTTCCAGCGCTTTTTCGATGACATCCGTTATTCTGTGTACTTGATCCATTGTAGAATGTTTGTCCCTGAATCCAAATTGGTGATCCGGTATTAAACTTTTTCTCTCAATGATTGGTTTTAATCTCTTTAGAAACAGTTTTTCAAAAAATTTTAGGATAATGCTTCATGTGGTGGCTTCCCAGGTTTAGATATCATTATTACTTCTGCCACTTTCCATTTTTTTGGTACATATTTTAACCTAAAGCAAGAGTTCATATTTCTTAACCTTTTTATTGCTATCGTAGGTATTAGCTTCAAAACATCTCCTGTAATTAAGTTATATCCTAGAGCTTTCTTTGAATCATGTTTTTTGATTAATTTGATTATCTCTTCAGCTGTCGTTGGTTCTATGTTTTCATGTTCGTTTTGTATAGTGATTTCTTCCACTGTTTCGCCATCTGATACATCATATGAAATATGCTTTCAAGGAGTCCCTGCTTTTTGCTCTTGAATTTGCACTATTGGTCTTCTTAATTTCTTAGTTGCCTTCCAGGGAGAATATTCAGTACTTTTGTCATTTGTTAATGATTGCAGGTAAGCCTGCACTGAATGATTTTGAAATTCTTTTATTTCCCTTCTCAGTTGTTGCGTGATGTTATTTAATTTTGTTTTCCTACCAGGAGATCTGGACTGATGCCACTTTTTTCTCGTCCTTCGTTTTTCCGCAAGAAGTTCTATTATTTCTGCCGGATAAGTGTTTCTTTTAATTCTTTTTTTAATTTCCGGAGTATTTAACCATTCCAAACTTTGGATGACGTTAATAAAATGTTCTACTTCTTCGTCCACTTGTTCATTTCTTAATGGGACATCTTGTTGTGCTCTTATGTGAATTTATTTTGAACACTTTTACAAAAAGTGGCTAAGACGATAATGAACCATATTGCCAGCTAGTAGCTGAGAGAAAATACTAGGAATTAATACACCAAATTTACCACGAAATCCTACAGGATTTTTCAGTCCTATTGCTGAATCTAAATATTTGCAAAACTTTGTATCTTTGTTTCCAACAAATTTCCGATTCGACGTCAAATGCAAGGCCAGATTCATTTCGTTATGCATCGAATACTATACTTTCAATTAAAAATCTTTATCATCATGCTATTTCCTCCCTGCATATGGGTACGAAAAAGCACACACTACCATGACGTAGTGATGACATTGAATGAAATGATGGAAAATACTAGGGAATAATTGACGACATGAGTGCATGGACCTCCTGTTGGTCTTTCAAAGTCAATGTTTATGTCCGGACATATTCGTCTTGTTGGTCGTTCTCGATTTTCGCATCATTCTTATTCTAGAAATCAAATTAACTCGTCGGCTCAGACTCAATATGCGAAACACTTACAATTTGGGTGTATGTGCAAATGTATCTATGAATGTATTCACAGGTAATGGCGAAGATAACATCCGGTTAAAGAACGAAATGGTCTTACTTTAATTGTACTAGCGTGGATACGAATGTATAGATATGGTTATGATAATATTGTGATTATGTATGTGTTTATATATGAACATAGAGGACCGAGTACCAATGATGACAGTAGAAGATGTGAAATTTCTGTGGGAAACGGTAAATAGTTATTAGTTTAATGTTGAAAGATTATGATCGAGCGAGCATTTCCTGAAAGTGCCAGCGACTGACAGAATGAGGGTCTACCATGGTATGGAGCTGGTAAAACTGTATTTGAATGTTGGATTGCTAGTAGTATCCACTATCAAGCATGTAGATTTTGAAATGTTTGTCCGGGAAAGTGATGAAGGTTATGGAGAATAAGAATGAAATGATTTTGGACGAAAGTGTAACATTTAATTTTAATGAACTGAGTGGAGCATAAGCAGTCGTGTGCCATTTTATATATACATGATGTATTCGTTTGATTTACACCCACGAATCGTGACATAAACTGTATTAATGGGGAAAAAGTTTCAAAAATTACAATGTATGTTATAGAATAATTGCTGTAAAATAATAATACTGCAATATTAAAAAAAAATACAACAACAAATGTAACAGTAACATTCAATGTGAAAAGTTATTTGTGCTTTGAATTACGTGTGTAAAATTATTTGTAATCCAGCGAAGTTCATTACCGCTTTTAAATAAACCATACCATAGTTCAGTTTAATAGCCAGGGTGATACAGTTATTAACTATGACAAGGAAAAGTGAAATATCCTTCGAATTGAGAACGGTAATGGTACCGAGCTCATGAGATCCTGTAGTACTTGTGGGAAGAAAATATAAATAAGAAAAAAAAAAGAAGGAACAAGAGGAACGAAAAGAAAGGCCGCAGCGAGAGATGGTGTGAACCTAATTCCAATAATAAAGAAAACATTTATAGCTTACAAGTTACAAGTGCCTTCAATAAAAACAAAAGTGAATGTGAGAGTGTCTATAGAACAACATTTGCTGGACGATTAAAAAAATAACATTAGATTATACTCCGTTCAGGAAAAAAACCACTCATCTCACTCAGAAATAGGCTGAAAAATCTGAAATTTGTTTGGAAACATATTTTGAAGTCTGTGGATTTTCAGAGACAGATAACTGTGCATTTTCATTAGATGGCACATATGACAAGCGATATTTTTCTGCCACACCCAAAGAAAAAAACCCACAGGAGAGCGCATAAATAAACACGTTATTCAAGTGTAGGCAAAAATGTATGTCTGATACTGGAACCGGGGCTGTCCAAGCCCTCTCCAGTCCAGATTTATATAAAATTGAAAATATATGACATATTTTAAAATTTGATATTCCCGAGAAGGTTGATAGGCCAGCAAACGATACACAGAACGAGATAATATAGCAATGGAACTCTATCGGCGCCATAGCTTGAAAAAAATTTACGGCTTCAAAGGGTTGGGGCTGTAATTGCAGCCAAAGGCGGACAGACAAAGTAATAGAAAATGATTGTAATGAAAATATCATGACGTTTTAACTTACTATGTTTTAAATTATTCGATTTTTTAAAGTACTAATGAAAACAATAATAACAATTACTTTGCACATTAAAACTGATAAACAAATAATTTTACACATTATGAAAATCGTAGTATCTTTCAGAAATTTTTAGACTAGAAGTGAATATGACTGTTTGATTATCCGAACTTAATAAACTATTGTTCGCATTAAGCTTAAAGATTTTCTTATGTGCAGAAATTTTTGACAAAGTTAATCATTTCGTTCTACTTGAAAAACTCAATTTATTCGCCATATCACTCCTTCCATTGTCCTGCTTTGCATCATATGTTTTAAGTTGCATGAGTAAAGTTGTTCTAAATGGTTGCTCTTCTTACAGTTTTTATCACTCTTTCGGTATTCCACAAGATTCTATACTCGGGCCTCTACTGTTTTTTTTCATTCAATTCGCTCCTGTATGCTACCTCAATGATTGTGTAACATGACAATCTGATCTGTTAGAGTTAAAATATCAAGAATATTTCTCTCTCTTAATGTTTCCAAATGCAAATACGGAGGTTGATCAATAAGTAATGATAATCGGTTGTTTCCAGTTCACATAAAATTCCAAAAAAAAAGTTTTTTACTACTACATATGCTCACTATAATCCAGTGAAATTCGACATAAAAAAGGCGAAACTTCGGAAAAATTATGGGAAAGCTTTTTGGTGTGAACCTTGGTATTGGCGTGCTGAACAAAATGTCAAAAGTCCCCATCGATCCGAGTGCAGCGTTACTTTTTATACGGGATCAAAGGTCACCAAACGCATCTCAGTAACGGTCGTGTCTTCACAAAAATAATGTATATGTAGCTTAATATGTAGCTTAGAAAATTTCCTACAAAAAGATTGAATAACTTTTTCTCGTAACCATAATCGTTTTTGAGATATATTGATCTAAACATTTGTAACTAACAGTATCCTTTTTCTCAGCGGCATGTTTATATTATCCAATTTTGACTACGACTTCGAAAATTTGTGAGTTTGTTTTTCTATGTTTAAGAGGCCCATAAAACAACATGTACACAAACTTATCTACCAGACTCCAGGGTAGGTGGAAAAATGCGCTTCGAAAAGACAACCCCCCCCCCCTTGCCATAAAATGGTATTCCTGAGCTTCCATCCCCAATCTTCAGGAATGAGCTCGTTGCCCACAGTTAAACAAGATAACATTTCACTAACGCCAAAGGAATTCAAAGTGTCGAGCTCGGCGCGGAAGGTTAAGCATGAGTTTTTTGGGACGCTGAAGGAATTATCATAGTGAAATATTTGGAAAAGGGAGCCACTACATTAGGCTCTTTCTACGCAGACCAAATAAGAAGATTGCGGAAGGCTATTGAGGAGAAAAGATGCGGCAAACTGCGAGCCGGCGTGCTGTTTCATCAGGACAACGCACCGGCTCACAAGGCTGCAGTTTCGATGGCTGCAATTTAAAAAACAGGATTCGAATTTTTACATCTTTCCTTGGAACACTTTTTTTTACATCATCCAGTGACTTTTACATCTTTCCTCGGCTCAAGGAAAACCTTCGGGGCAAGAAATTTTAGGATGATAGCGAAGTGATGGCCGCTATTGAGGCATTTTGGGAGAGTCAAGATAAAGAGTTTTGTTCAAAGTTTCTCTAAGTTTTGTTCTAAGAGTTTTTGTTCTTTTTGTTTTGTTCTTTTGGGTTTGGAAAAAAATGGACTAAATGTATTAGCTTGTTAGGAGAATATGTTGAAAAATAAATATATCTTTTAAGCTTAATCACCTTGGTTTATATTCATTATCAGTACTTATTGATCAACCCTCGTATAACGCTGGAATGGACTTTGACCATTCTATGATATCCAGATAATTTTTAATGCTTACATAGTCAGCATTATGAAAATCATTTAGAGTTTCGTTATTTTTATTTCATAAAAAAGCTGGTAAATATTAAATGTAACCATTTACCATTCTGATTAGAAGCCGAAATAACCTGCTGTAAATCATTGCCATAAAACGAACTGATAAGGTTGATATCAATGGCGGGAGATTTAGATTATCATTTTCATCGATTCAGGTCTTCCGATATTCGGACGATTGAAGTCGCCGAATACGATTATTTTGTTTTCCTCAATTATAGAAGCAATAATGGAGGATATCGTGTCAATTATAGTATTGTAAGCAATTTAATTACAAAGGGGTGGCACATAAAAAATTCAAATGTGCACATAATGTTTGTTTAATAAAGCACTGACGAATTTATGCTCAAATAACTGGCAATGATTAGTTAAAATAGGCTCGCTAGAAAAAGAGTTATGTGTGGTGATAAGAGCACCATCTAAGGTGTGATGGTGTTCTTAACCAGTCTGAACATAATCGCGATCGGCTCTATATACGGTCCAATTAGAGTCAACGATTTCCTCATTTTGATGTGAGTGGTTCAACTACGTCTCAGATATATCCAGGATATTGAAATGGCAAGGTGGAGCGTCAAGAAAAAGTTTACTGAGTTTACCTTTTATACCGTCGCAGTTGTGATAGAGAAATCTTGGATGACTTTCTCGTTAGGAATAACATTTCTTTTGATTTTTGCGGTTCCAGCGAGGCGTTTCCCGAGAGGAAAACCGAGTCGGTATAGTCGTTAATTACTTTAGCATTGTGATGACTCACACCGCGGTGCGGACCGCCCCTCGGCTTCGGAACCGAGTCAGTAGACGAGAGAAATTACCCACCGACTCGGCTCTTCGAGCGTTTTTCGATTTGTTCATTGCTGCGTAGTCCGATCGAGCTGAAATTTTCTGGTTGCATTGATGAATGCATGGGATATAGGAATGAAAATCTGATAAGAAAATTGATTTTTGAAGAATGGAAAGGCTACAGTATTGGAAAATGAAACATTTGTGGGCACTTATTTTCTAAAAGTAGGCAATTACAGATTTTCAATGAAAATTAGTATTAGAATCACTTTGCCCAAAATGCATATGCATATATATACTTACATACATATGTATATACATATATATACATATGTATGTATACACGACTACTTTTTTCACAAGCATCTATATGATACTCCGACGTAATTTGTAACTGAACCGACTCGATAAACGCTTCTGAAAACCGCTGTGTGTGTCAGCCGACGCGCCAAACCGAAGTGTCTGTCATTGGCCTTATGCATGCTACGAAGCCATAACGAGCACCAGTTTGGTTAGCATCAAAAACGAATCATATATATTTTATCTTCAGAATTACATTAATAGCGTACTTTTTATTCATTTTTATTTATTTTACTTGATCATATTTGTACCTTTTATTTTAGCTATACTTTCAATTTTGTAATTGAATTTTATCTGTGAAGTTGAATTACATAAATAAATAAATAAACCATTGTTTTATTCATTTGACATCCTGCAGATAATGAAGTTTTTGATTTGCAAATACAATTGCACACCACTGTATATGATGGCAGGAGAATTAAGAAACTTCGTTCCTTTTGCATCAAATTAAAATTTGTATTCAACTTGATAAATACGTTAGTTTTTCTTAAGGGGGTATTCTGGTCTAGAAATTTGATCAAATCAATTTTTTTTTGTTTGCATATTTTCAAAGTTTAGACCTTTGAGAATAAGCTTCTAAAAGGATTTTCGGCAATTCGAATTATTTTTTGACTTACAGTTATTTTTGTGACACGCCAACTAAACCAACAAACGCGATCAACAACGAACTAACCGGTCCGAGCTACGAGCTTCTCAAGTTTCTAAAGAAGTTCGAACTGCGCGTATGGCTGAAGGAGCTTCCGAAAATCTCGCTCTTGAAGTTGAAGAAGGAACATTGTATGAGACGGAGATCTCTGATTAAATCGAAGTATAACATACCATTAAACGACTCAGACTGCCCGAAACGAGACTCCAAGCCTTAAACGCGTTTTTGTCGAAACTACTTTTTTCGATACGGTTGACATGATATCTCTAGTTGTAATGAACCGATTTACGTGAAATTTTGTACAAACCCTCTTGACACTATTGGTTATCGTCTGACGTAGGGATTTTTAAATTTTTTTTTAACTATTTATTAAAAAAATTTTCTACTATTTATTTAAATTGAAAAAATGAGGCATAAAACTACTTTTTACTAATGTTCGAAGAAGAACATTAGTATTAAAATCACTTTGGCCAAAAATTCATATTTCTATATATATATATATATATATATATATATCATCAAAAAATTTCAGTGAAAAAATCTCAGGAACGCGCCATCCGATTGAGCTGAAATTTTCAGGACACATTGGTGTATATGCAGAATAGTGCCAGGTCTCAGAAAAAGTTAAAAATCTTTAACCCTTTGGCGCCGGCGGCCATTTTAGTGATATTTTTATTATACCTATTATTCCGTACACAAATAAGTTTTGCAAAAATAAAGTTAACAAAATAAATTTCGAACGTGTTTTACATGTGAATCGGATAATTTTTTGGAATTTTTTAACCCCATGTGTGCGCTGGGTGTCTAAAAAGAGATCGGGAAAAATTGAAAATTTTTAAATTGCGATAACTTTTGACAGAGCTTTTCAATCATTACCAAATTTTTAGAACATATTGGTATTATTTAGTTGTAAACTTGTGTAGCTTTTGATGAGCGTGCTGGCAACCCTGAAGCTAGGGCAAGCACTGAAAGTGAAAACTTTCAAATTATCGTCTCTCTTGAAAAAATGCCGTTTCTTCAAAAAAAAGCCACTCATATGTAAATATCGTGCTTTGTTAACATAGACAAAAAATAAAATTTGATATGGTATAACGGGCACGCCTGGTAACCCTTGCCCAATTCACCTATATTTTTAGCATCAAAAACTTCTGTTCACGGAAACTCACGATCCGATGAGCAGAATTAATTGAAATTTGCAGAATGTGTTGGTCTTAAATAGGACCAGGTCTGATAGAAGTAATTTTGAAATGCGGGCGATTCTGTGCCAGTGGTGCCATCTTGAAAAATCACTAAAAAAGATAACTGTTTTTAGCCCTATAAATTCTGATTGAATCGTTCGATTTTGACGAAATTCACACAATAGCTGGACCTTACTTTAAACCACGTTTGCTAGAAATTTGGTTGAAAAATTCGGTTGGAGCTGCCAGCTATGATAATTTTGGTGTCTTAAATTTGAAAAAATAAAAATTTGGAAGTGAAAACATTCAAATCATCGAATATCCTAAAAATGTCCGTTTCTTACAATAAAACCAATCTGTATACAAATCTTATGCTTTATCTACACGTTCAAAGTAAAACTTTGGAAATCTCATGTCGGACAAGAACGGTAACCCTCTCCCAGTTAACCCATATTTTTAGCATCAAAAACTTCTGTTCACGGGAATTCACGAACCAATAATCAGATACCATTGAAATTTACAGAATGCATTGAACTTAAGTAGAACCAGGTCTGATAGAAGCGATTTTGAATTGGGGCCAACTCTGTGCCAGTGGTGCCATCTTGAAAAATTACAAAGAAAAAAAAACTGCTTTTTGCCCTATGAAATGTGAATTAGTAACCAGATTTTCATGAAATTGACGCAGTAGCTGCACCTTACTCTAAACTCTGTTTGATAGAAATTTGGTTGAAAAATTCGATTGGTGCTGCCAGCTATGGTAATTTTGGTGTCTTTGGTTTTGAGAATTCGCTCAGGAAAATAAAACTTTTTGCCCTATAGCTGCCGGTGCAGTCATGAAATCAATACGAATTTCATACAATTAACGGAACCTATTATAAGCATTATTCAGGCCAAATTTGGTTGAAAAGCCACGATAGGGTTGCCAGCTATTGTTGGTTTTGTGTTTAATTGCAATATCTTTATTAAGCGGTTTTATCGTAGAATTTTCAATTGGTAATGATATTGTAGTGACAATAAACAGCAAATATTAAGCTCTCGATTATTTGAAAAAACTTCCTGTAGGTAACCCTAAATTTCTTTATACACCTATAACTTCGAATGTAATATAACAACGTGAAGCAGATGTGATATATTCTTGGCTTTGATACTGGCAGAAGGTTGCCAGCACGAGTCGGTTGTGCTACTTTTGTCTCAATAAATGCTTACAGTTAGTATTCATACCGGAAACATGTACAATGAAAATAAATAACCAATGTTTCAATTCCCAAAGTTCTGCAAATTTTTCGGATCGCAGCCCCAAACACCAACTTCAGTTACAGTGCTGCAGGCACTGAGCATTTTCTTCATGGATGTTATATGAGATGCTGCTTTCAAAGTTTGGTGAAATAAGCAACTGAGAACGAATATAATTAACAAGTGTTTTTCTTTCATAAACTTTGAAACCCATGCCAGTGGTAATATCTGAAACCTTCCACCATATGAGTTATAATGCATTCTTGAGACCAAAGTAAAACGTGGCATTTGAAACAGTTTGGCCGTAATAAGCAGCTCATGTGGTGGAATATGCACTCAAAACCTGCACGATTCTTCTACTGTTCTTCGAACATTAGTGTTTCTAGCGGTTCAGGTGCGCTAGAGTTTTTTTTTTTTAAATTCTATTATCAGATAAATTTCTATTATCGGATACGTCAACAAATACAACATGCCATTGTTTTTCTGTAGAGGTTATATTTACGAAATATCACTTTTGGTGACATTTGACTCCGTGTAAAATGTAACGCAGCACTTGGATCGATGATGAATTTTGACATTTGGTTCAACACGCCAGTATCAAGGTTCACACCAAAATTCAGCTTTCCCCCAATTTTTCTGCAGAGTCGCCTTTTTTATTTCGAATTTTGCTTGACTATTCTTCATTCATACGAAATGAAGTGGTTGATGGAGCAATATAGATTTTCGTACCAGGGCAATTGCTCTTGTGGATTTCGGTATTGAATTTTTTGAAGGTGAAAAAACACAAATGGAGGGGAATGCAGCATACAAGGAAGTAAAGTAATGAGTAGAATGAAGTGATCTAAATTCATTCATCAACATTAATGCTGTGAAGTACGTAATGCAATTTTTGCGCCCCAAACAGGGATCGTGTCTGTAACTTTTGCTGTTTCACCGCAAGTGAATATTATATGCGAATAGGGCTGCTTTGAAACTTAAAAGGCATCTGTGAGAACAAAGTTGGCATTGAAAAAAAAATAGAGCAAATAAGAGAATAAACTGCCAATTGAATAGAATGGACTTTGAATATTTGTGCATTTCGATATTTTTGTTATAATGAACTAAAGATGATCGAAATATTTGTGCCCCTTCTCACCTGCGCCCGGCGCAGCTGCTCCATTGGCTCCAGAGGAAGATCCGGCCCTGGTTGTATGCACTACTTTTCAGTTTTATTATTTAGTTGAACCAATACAAATTGCTATTCGGTTTCCATTTTCAGTTACACGTTTTTCGAAATTGCTGGCCGCATGATGTACACAGTCCACTCCTACGCGATACCATTGTACTTGATGTTGGTCATATCTCGGCAGCGATTAATCTTTGACTGCTTGTGTGCTCTACCTGCCATAAGAAATATGGAAAGGATATCGTACCTTAATGAAACTTGTTTTTTTGATGATGGTTTGAAGTAGTGATGGAAATAGCGGCCGGTGGATAATGTGTGCTTATAAGCTAAATATCCAATTGAATATGGAAAACTAAGAGAAATGGGTTTGAAGTTCAATTTATTGTATATATTGCATATTGCTTCTTGTTAGAGATGGGTAACACGTGAGTGAAGCAATCGCGATGAAGCAATCACTAGCCCCCAACACGTGTGTCGACACACTCTATACTGAGCGAGCTGCTTCACTGGTGAAGCAATCACTACAGAATGAGCGAGCTGAGCGTTTAGTGAAGCAATCACTTGCACTCAACAAGTGTGTCGGCCGACCCGTTTGTGTGCACACAGTAGAGCTAGAGATGAGCAGCACAAGAACGAAGCAATCAGTTGATGTGCTTATGAGTTTGTTTATGAGCTCGTCGGAGTTGAGCGTTTGGTGAAGCAATCACTAGCCCCAACACATGTGTTGGCCGACAGGTTTGTGTACACACAGTAGAGCTAGACATGAACAGCACATGAACGAGGCAATCAGTTGATGTGCTTATGAGTTTGTTTATGAGCTCGAACTTGATTATGAGCTCGACACTTTTGCACAGGAGCAAGTCAATCGGTGCCGCGATTTGAATTTCGTAAAGGCTGTAGGTAATGCTTTACAGTGCACTCATGCCGTGGTTGGTTGTGATGAAGAACATATGTGCACTTTATATGTGCATATGATGAAGATTTTGATTGAAACTTTCTTCCTGTAGACTTTCTCAATTTTTTTGTGATTGGATGCAGTGAGATTATCTCAGGAATGCGATGTCCGATCGAAATGAAATTTTTTAAGGATATTGATGAAGTATAAGAGGTATAGATATTGGATAGGGATATTCGAGCAAATTTTCAGAAACAATTATATTTTGATGAAGAAAAAACCTCAAAATACGAGAATGGGCGAAATGAAAATGGTTGGGTTTCCCGCTTTTTTTTGGATGATTATCGCTGTAATTATTTGTTATATCTGGGAGTTGAAGTGGGTTCATAATTCAAATAAAAAAGTTTTTGATTTTCATTATCTCTTGAAGTGTATATTGAAATCAGTGTACATTTCACACAATTCGATGCAGTGAAGTTCAGTGAATTTAGATAAGTTACTTGTGAAAATTTGTTTCTAATTGATCATTAGTCTATAAATTCATTTACCATTGATAAATTTAAAATGGTAAACTTTTCAATTATATATCGTTTCGAAAAAAGTTTCTATGAGTGATTTTTTCTTCGCTGAGGTAACGTTTTAGAATAATGTGAGTGGGGAGTACTTCAAAGAAAGCAAATATTTTCCTCATTTATGTTGTGGGAGATGCGGCCATAAAATGTTCATGTGATCAGCATCATGTATATATATAAGAAGTAACAATGTTTATCATTCACAAATTTTGGAATTTAGACATAGTTAGGTTATAATTAGATATTAAGCGTATATACTGAACAGGTATTCTTTTGGGACAATCAGTACTTAGTATGAAATTCAAAAATACTAGGTTCGAGTGTTTTCGTATTTGCGAGTATTTTCGTACTTGCAAGTATTTTATTCAAATATTCAAAAAGTTTCTAGGGCAAAGGTAGCTGAAATCGGACAAAATCGGCCAATTTTGGGTGAGAGTGGTTTGGGACATAACGGACCAAGATCTATTTCTGGGATACAAAAATTTCAGTTTTGTAGGGGAATAAAAGGTTTTTTGGCATTAGTTTGGCAAAAACTGCCTTTACGGCACTTTCGATGATTGAGAATGGTCGAAGAGTACAATAGTGATATTTTAAGGGGGAGAAAAAATTTTTATAGGGTAAATTGGGTGAAAACGTCCATTTTCACCAAAATTATATTTTTGGTCTAGCATGAATTCGGGGACCTTTCTGAGTTGTTTCGGGTCAAATTTTCATACAAGTCTGTGAAAAAGCGGCCTAGTTTCGAAGATACGGCAAAATGAAATCCGCCGGAAAACCGCCTGGAAAAACTGAAAGTAGCACTTAAAGTGCTAAGGAGAAAAAGGTTGAGATCCTTTTTGGTTCGCCAGTTGGCTTCTCCGGCTGTGCTGAGGCTCTCCTCGAGACTGCAGGTCGCCATGAGGGTGTCTCCAACCCTACCGGGGTTGTAAAATTTACGACACCGCGGGAGTTAAGATGCCCCTGGATTCATATCCAGCCTTACCGAAGAGGTTGATCCCCTAGTGTGTGCATGTTTGATAGGCGAAACATTTTGTTTTTATCATTTCTTAATAAAATTTTCGTTTAACTTCATGCTTCAGTGAGGCGAAGTGGAAAATCGGCTGTTTTAGATTAGCCAAGAAAAGTTTGGTATCAGAGATCGATCGATGAAAAGCCATATAGATGGCAACAGGATTAGTTTGCTCTATCTGAGTAAATTTTTTGACTTTGGTAATTTGAACGAACACAGGAGATGTTTTGTGCATATAATAAAATGAAAATCAAATTAAATTGATTGAATTTCATCGTTTTTCTTTAGGCGAAAAGATTTGCCAAATAAATGGCCGACCATTGGAAAGTTACGGACAAGCTGCGCGGACTAATGACTCAGTATCCTTTGAAAATTATCTTGCACCATCACCATTCTGGCTTGGGAACCTTGTGTTTGGAGGGTGGGGGAGGGCATATCATACCTTTTCTTTACATCACTGCAAATCGTATGTATAGTATATATAGCATACTTCAACAAATACTTGCTAGTATTTTTGGAACATGTATTTTTTTGTACTTGTACTAGTTATACCTAGTATGTGAAAATCCTAGTACGACCCGACTCTAGTTATAATATGGACCAAAACATGCATTGGAGACCTACATACATATTTCCTCTACTTTTCTACGAAAATAGGTTTTTCTGACGGACTAGAGTTTTTTAATTTGTAATTCAAATCAACTATAGTTAACTAAGCTATCAGACACTTTCTTTACATTTTAAAATCTTTTTAAAATGTTCAAAACAAAAAAAAAGACACTTATTAAAATAAATACTGGGAAATTTTCTGTGCGTTTAATTTTCTTTGTCGCATTTTCATGGCCATGTATAAGCGGTAAATAGAAAAAATACTAATCATATGCATAATCCTTTTTCATAACTACATTTTACATCAATCAAAAACGAATTGACACCATTGATTGACTCACACTGATTGACTCATTCAAATGAGTGAGTCGAAGTGTGTCGACACACTAAACTGAGTCGTTTTTCCCATCTCTACTTCTTGTCTAGTCGATTGTAGGAAAATCATTTCCGTTACTGCCGAGTTGACAATTTTTAATTGATTCTCAGCAGTCATTAACATTTTCTCTAAATTCTGCCAGCTTCGGCATGCAACATTGTAATTGATACTCCTATTAAATCTGAGTACAAGTCTCACGAGCACGAACGTTACACATAATCGCAATCGCAACACAACACCTGATCGTGAACTTGACCATGCACAAAATGACCACGTTCAATGAGAAGATCCCAACAGCTTCGAAAGGGGCCAACTGGACGATTTACGTTCACTGGGAGCGAAGCACCTGAAGGAGTTTTGCATCGGGCCAGATTAATCTCGATCAAGATCGTGATCAGCATCAGGCTGAAGAAAAGTGATCGTGCTTAGAGCAAATCGAAGATGATCGATAGACGACGGTTAATTGTGCACTATCTGGAAATGCTTTCCCATGCGGAAACTGACGAAGAAGCGATTCGGGTCGGAGAAAGGGAAAACGTACGATCGCACTGAGTTGTATGGAATGGTTAAGGAATTAGAGGTCTAAGCTAATTCGTGAGTTTGCGTTTGATTATCTGATTATGCAATTAAGTGCAATGTTTTAGAATGTGTTGCGATGAAATTGTTTGTAGGTACGTGTTTTGAATCGGGGCTCACCACAGTATGCATCACTGCATGCTGCCTACACTATGCCACCTTTAGTGACTGAGAGCACGAAGGATATATCAATTGATACATATATTATGTAATCGATTAGATTGTATCTGAATGTAAGTTAGTCTGTCGTCGGGCGGTGAAGTACTATCGCTGGAAATTGCAAGATCTCGTCGCAGAGGCACATTGCGAACGATACCAGTCAGTCGAGAACGCCACATGTCTGATACTTGATCTTGACTTGGCGATTTACTTTGATCGTGATCGAGCTATTCAGAGATTGGGTGGCTTCGGCATTGGCTTCCTCTGACACTAGCAGCATCGCAACTACAACATGACTAGGTTCTTATCGAGATTGCTTTGCGCTTCTTTCATACGAAAGAAGGTACATTGTCAAAGATATTGCTGTGGATGGCTTTGGATAGATAGGTAAGTTCATGCCTCTCGGGTGTTTGTTTCAATTTTCCAATACGGGTTTTATGGTGGAACAGAGATCGTTTGCGGGTTGGGTGTATGAAATATGGTTGCAAATATATACCTGGATATTGATTGGCGGGGAGGTTGTGTTCTTTGATTGATTTTGTAAGGTATTGCTAGTCATCACGGTAATATTACCAGTGCATATGGACGGATGAATGCATCGTATGGTGTGTAATTTAGATGAGCATTGACTGCCGGCATCATGTTCATTGTCAAATGAGATCGTCACTGTCATTTTCAGCTGCTACGATCAAATTATAATGCTGATGGTTACAACAGTTGATTGAATTGTACTAGTCGTAAGGCGAGAAATGGTAGTGATTCTACGGTTAGAGAATGCCGGGCGAAATTAATAATAATTTGGCCAGTACATGTAGAAAATATTAGAACAATACAAACCATTGTTCCATCCACTAATAACCTCAACCGCAAATTTACATCGAAAACTGTTGCTCGAACTGCCGTTCTTTCCCCGGTCTCAAAGCATTTCCTTCAATCCGCTGACAAAGTGGTCAATGTAATACGATACTGTTCTTCATAGGTAGGCTTTGCTTTTCTATTGAGAGTCATTGTTTCGACATTGGTTTGAGCTCTGTCAATCCACCGATTTATCGATTTATCGACTTATTCCCCAAGGTATTGTACATGAGTAGAAATTCACACAGGGAATTGAACAATCTCAGCACAAAACTTTCCTAGAAATTTGTAAGCATCTCTATATTACCTAGTACATTAAAATAAAATAAAAGCCGAACGTATCTGAAAGGCCGCAATATCACTCGGGTACTATATTGATATTTTTCTTGATATCGTCACGTATTCAATGCCACACACATGCGAATTGATTACGAACGCGTTATTGCTCTGTGTCAATCGACCTACAGCATAGCGAATTGCTAGAAGCGCCATTTTTTTCTCAATATCAATTTGTTGAAACGGACCGGGAATTGGAACAGGTTCGGATTTTTAATGTTAATCAGAGTTAGCACATTTATTGGAGGATCAATTGGTTTGATTTGGTATGGTTTGGCTTGATGCGCAAAGGATTTCTTAGAGTAAACGGTGTTTTGCGGGTTCTAGGAACCAATACTAACTGTAGTTGTGGAATAGAAGTTTGAATTGAGCTCCGGGGAGCCTATAATGAGATTTTCTGGGAAGAACTCATGTATGGTGGACAATCAATTAAGATAGGATTGGTTTTTTTTCCAACTGTAATCAATCGAGTATCAATTAGTAACTAGCTATACGTGGTGAAGTAATGGGTGATCATCAGACCTCGAATAGTTATGCACGTGCATATTTTGGATTTTTTTCTTCTCGTGCATAACTATTCGAGCTCTGCTGATAATGATTCATTGATACTTCTAATGATAATGATATCAAATACCAGATTCAAATTATGAAGAAGAAGCAGACATCAAATTACAGTTATTCGAAATAATAAACCTAGTTTGCGTTGTGTATTCCTGTAATTTATTTGCAAGGATATAACAAAATAAACTAATATATATAATTGGTTATTCCATCATTCATTTAGGATAAGTGTGATTAATTTCCTGATTGCTTTAACACATGGTTTGACTACCATATCTGTTTTAAGTTGACAAAGCTTTATTCGTATTTGTTGGAATGCATAGTATGTTCGAAGAATATTATTGATTTCAGTGTAAGGATTTCCAACGTCAGAGGAAGGTCCTCTACAGACCTTGGTGTTGGCTGAACGATGTTGAACGTACCCCGAATCACGAAAGTATAGATACCAACGTCGTCGATAAGAACCTGCGATGTTTTTGGTACGGTCAACAACGTTTACCGTGAGGAAACACGAAGTTTTGGTAAATGTCTAGATGATGGGTCGGTCGATCGTAGGGGGTCGACGGACCCATTATCAAAACATATACCGTATTGATTTTAGGTGGAGTCAGAGAGGTGGATGCGCAGGAGATGGGGGTAAAATGACAATTTCTTTTACCTTCATATTATTCAAATATGAAATGCGACCTCAACTCTCCACCTCCCCTTTTAAACAATCTGAATGAATTCATCCGACCACCCTCTACCCTCTCCGCGCTCTGTGCGCAAGCATCCGACCCTCCCTCTAGGAGGTGGTGGGAGGTTGGATAATTCCATTCAGTTTTTAACCATCAAAATGTAGTTCATCAGAAAAGAATGATCTGGCGATCCTTCATCGCCTGCGCCTTCCCCTGCTTGCCCCCACTTTTAAACGATGAAAATAGTGTCATTCAACCTTCTCCTACGCCCTCCGACCGATGGTTCCATCATCTAGACAGCACTGTTTCCTTGAATTGCTCCCAATCTTTAAGGTATACAGAAACATTCTAAGCAATATCTTGATGTTATCAGGGGAATTATCATAACGGGATTGAATTTTTCTATTTACAAATTTTTTGCATTATTTGTCTTTGCTTATCAGTATTGATTCGAGTTTCAACAAGCTGCAATTATTTGTATTTTTGGGCATAATTTGACATCGCGACGAATTTCTCGATTTTTTATTTCGTTTTCGCGTGTTAAGAGAAGCAGTTTTGTCCCGGAAGTGCAGAAAAAATGTCCGTGTAAATCGCGACACCTTGATTTTAAGGTATCCTGGAACGATTTATAAGCAGATTGGATACGGCGAAAAATCAGGTGCACATACAAAGTTTCTGCGATGTCGAGTATTTGGATTTCCGGTACTTACTATACTTAAATTTGAAGGACATTTGCTGTTTTGTTGCTTCGGAGCCAAACGGTCATCGGCCGTTTAAGTTTTTGTCGGGAAATATGCTGCTTTTGAATCAGTATGAAGAAAAGCAAAATCGGCGGTCCCGACACTATTGTTGAGATCGACGAATGCAAGCTGGGTAACCGGAAAAATTATCGCGTGAGACAAGAGAAGCACTTTTAATTCCCGTTGACACGCGAGACAGCAAAATGTTATTGTCAGCTAGTAGAGAAAATATTGCTGATGGCACGGCCATATATTCAGATTGTTGGCGTACATACGACTCTCTGGAACTGTCAGGCTATCGACATATGACATCTGATTAGATGAATTTTATGGATCTGGTGACTGGCGCCCACACTCAGAACATCGAGAGGTTCTGGAGGGATTTGCGAAGTTGCGTTCTACGTTTTGGTCGTAAAAAAGCTCATTGGCCCGGATACATAGTCGCATTTTTATTTCAGCGCCATTTTGACTATAACAACTTAACCGAAGGCTTTTTCAATGTCATGGTAGCCATGTACCCGCTTGCTGATGATGACTACGTCGTTGCTTCATCGTTCACCATTTCGTAAAATGTAATAGAGCTATTTTAAATTTTTATCGTTCTATTTGAAACTACTTATCGTGAAGAATTGTTATCCTTATTTGTTATTACGATTGCCAATTAATTAATGCCACTATTAATTACATATTTTTTACGTTTTGGATGTACATATTTTTAACACCTCTCAACACATCTCCTGCTGATTGTTTGAAAGTGGGAGCAGGGAGTTTGAGTTGCTTTTTAAATTTGAAAACTATGAAGAAAAAATATCGACTTTTTACCCCCACCCCCTGCGCCTCTACTTTTCCGCCCCACCCAAAAACACTTTTATACTCTTAAAGAAGGTCAGCCCTATCAGCTCCACCCTTTTTTAATTCTCTCTGACCGACGGTTCCATCATCTAGACCAGTGGTCTCCAACCCGGGAGCCACAGAACCACATGTGGCTCTCTGAACGATTCCGAGTGGCTCTTCGAACGATTCACCGTTGATTTTTTTTCGAATTTAACTCTTCAGAAAATGAAATATGAATAGATAAATGCGAAAAAGTTGAACTTGAAACCATCGAGTGACTACTCGTCAATTAAGAATTGATGTTGAAAAGTATCGAAAAAATTCAT
The DNA here is from genome assembly GCA_963978885.1 of Nemotelus pantherinus. Classification (NCBI taxonomy): domain Eukaryota; kingdom Metazoa; phylum Arthropoda; class Insecta; order Diptera; family Stratiomyidae; genus Nemotelus; species Nemotelus pantherinus. Next base: position 62,922,997 of record OZ022266.1, on the reverse strand, counting down.
GCTTCATATACACATATATAAATAACCGAAGAAATTAATTCTATTATTTTTTCGTTGTTTACTTACTTATATATTTCAATTTCCTATTTTTTTCAATTTTGAATGAATATTTTGATATTCGCTTTAACGAAGATAAAAAAACAATGATCAAATTCGTTTCGTTCAATATCTTGATATTTTGATTGATGAATTTGAAACGCGTTTTTTGATTTCAAAAACCATGATCTTGCATTCAAATTTCTCAAAAGTCCATTCGATTTCGGTTCAGGAAAAGTTGCAGTTATCGGAAATTTTTGTAGTTAAAAAATCACACCTTGAATTTGATATTGGGTTAATTGCATAAGAATGTCATTTGAAAAATTTAACGTATATTGAAATGTGGAAACGACTAATTTCAGAAAATTCATTTTTGGTTTTGAATGATGTTCTGCCAATATATGAATGCATGTTTAGTTCTACATATGTATGTGAATGTACATTTTCAAGTCTTGTACGCCGTAAGTTTAAATATCGTACAATGATATCTCAGAAGAGCTTGGAATCAGAGATTCGTTGTGAATTGTGCAAGACTGAACCAGATTTTTCAAAAATGGCTAAATCCAAAGAATCTCAACCGTTTCATCAAAATAAAACAAAATAAAGAAGAAAGTCTATAATTCGGAGCCACTAACTTGGCTCTTCCAAAAAAACAGGTTGGAGACCACTGACCTAGACATTTACCAAAGTTTTATAGCGGACTTAATACTGAATACAATCACATAAAATTCCACATACCTTAATCTATCTTTATTGACCACACAAAAGATAGATGCATACCGCCGAATTCGCGCAAAATCGACACTTCGACCAAGCCGGAATCAAATAAATTTCACACTTTCCTTCACACACTTTTCTTCAAACAAATTACTAGATTTCACTAATTATACACTTACGCACGTGCACATTCACAACATATCGATTAATTCTCCGTAAAAACTAGGGGAAAAAACATTTTTTCACAATATACTATTTTCGATGGTTCCCGATCGCGGATTTACACAGAACTGTCAAAATATCGAGGACATGCACCACTTGGATCAACTAATCGGATTGAATTCAACTTTCTTTCAATCAAACTTCATTGTAGTAGATCCTGAAAATAAATGATTTTGTGTTCCAGATGAGTGTTTTTTTGTTATTTCAATTTCAATCATTGCGATTATGAAACTTTTTAACATATTTTAGATGCAATTGTATATTTTTAGAGGTTTTTAGAGGATTATGTAATATAAAAATCTTAAAAATCTTCTCACGGATCAGAAGGGCAGCGATCTAAGGCTGCGGATAAGTATGCATTTTTTTTGTGTTGCTTTAATGTGAAATCAGCTGCTCCCCGAAATAATTTCTCAATATGTCTATTATTTTACGCATTGTATGAAAAGTGGCACCATCGCGCTGTAATCAAACATCACCGAAATCACAGAACTGAGTTTCATGTAACAAATTATCTGCTATCGGAGCGCGATAGCATCCTCATTTTTGAAAAAAAATATAGACCGATGATTATGTTTTCGGAGCTACTGCCAGTTGCTCTTTAACTCCCTTCCTTGCAGTGAGGGCTCTTGCGCTTTAGCTTCCTCTCTCTGGTGTGTTTTGTCTGTTTATCGCTTTCACTATGGATAGAGTGATTTATTTATTCACAAATCCATTTACAGGTAAATTACAAATAGGATAGCTTAGAAATAGAAGCAGAAAATAACAAATAGCAAATAAAACAGATAATAAAAATTAAGAAAATTTGCAATTCAAAGTCACGGATGACAAAACAGGTAATATTACTATAATAGGTAATATATATATATAATAGGTAATATTACTTTCGAAGGTGAAGTGTGGAAGAGGGCTGAGTTGGAGGCTGTTATGGATACGTAAAGGAAGTAAAACAGGAAGACAATGAAAGTAAGTATCTGTACGTGCAAATGGCTCTTCAAAGAGAACAGAGGACTTAATTTGCCTCTCACAGTGCCGTTATCATTAGTTAGCATAGCCACAGATAGCATTTATCCAGGTGAACTTTGCGCTTTGCTAAGAGAGGGAGATTAGGAGCGATAAGCGTCCATCCTAAGGCATGTAGGGAAGATTATATTTAAAAAGTAAGGTTGGAGTGAACCGTCGCTGAAAAGATTCAACAGCATCAGAAAAGTATGTGAAGCAAGAATAACAGACTTGACAACAGAATTCACGTTTGAAGCGAACTAGATGTAAAAATGCTAAAAGATGGTTGGCAGGAACTTATAGCAAAGCCAGGAAAACCGTGAGGCACCATTAGTAATGGCAGGAACAAGAATATTAAATTTAAGTTTATGATCGAAGGTGACTCCTAGATCAGTAAAATGTTCAAGAGACAAGAACGGATTCACATGTCAAATAAGGAAAAGCATATGTCTGGGACTTCAGAGAATATGACATGGCAAAATATTTGGAAACATTTAACGATGGATAATTAGAGCTACAACAAGCAGTAAGATTAATATTGTTATTCTTATTATTATTGAAGCGAACTAGATGTAAAAATGCTAAAAGATGGTTGGCAGGAACTTATAGCAAAGCCAGGAAAACCGTGAGGCACCATTAGTAATGGTAGGAACTTAAATAGTTATTGTTATTCTTCAAGAAGCAGATTATCATCTGAGCTTTCGATTGCCCGAAATGATTTTAAATCATTTGCGTAAAGTAAAGAAGATGACGATAATACATTTTAAGGTCGCTGATGAAGAGGTTGTGTCGAGCCTTGAGATGCACCAGAAGAGGGGGAAAACGGTGAGGACAACACGCCAGAGAGGGAGACAAAACAGGAGCAATTAATTAAGAATGAAGATATCTAAGAAAGTAAAGGCTCACAAATACCATAGTGGTTTAATTTGAGTAGAAGAAGCTCAAGATTGACAGAGTCAAATACTTTAGAGAGATCCGTATATATAGCATCATTTTGACAATTCCGATTTTACGCCGAGGCTACTGCATGAGAAATTTCAATGAGATATGTAGATGTGGACCGACGTTCTATTATACAAAGCCATGTTATTGAGACACGAAAGCATAGCTAAGAGAGTCATAAATTTTGTGAAACACGAAACGCTCAATTATTTTAGAAAAACAGAGAAGAACGGAAATATGGCGATAATTTGAGGAGACGTTGCGTTCACCACACTTGAAAGTAGGGAAAATGTTTGCCAGGTTCCAAGAAAAAGACTTATATTAACTAAAATTGATAGGGGAGCATATAAGGAAGATGCAAGATTTTTGACAAAAAAAGTTGGGAAGGACATCAGGGCCAAGAAAGTAAATGATATAAGATATTCAACTTCATGAAGATTAGTAGGGAGTGAAGAAAGACAAGGAGGGAAATCGAAAGAAACATTATAAGAAGGGCGAATCATTGAGTCAGAGTATACAGATGAGAAAACCACTGCAAAGAGGTCACATACATTCTGAAGATGAGCAGCAGTGATTTTATTAGTTGTTAGGGAGTCAAGTATAGGAGAAGACGATTTTAAAGAGCGATATATTGGCTAGAAGTTCTTAGTGTCATTTGAAATCAGAGAAAATTCAATGTACAAAGAATAGTTGCAGCACGTAAAAGTTTTGAGAAAAAGTAGGCGATGTCTTTGAATTAAGATTCCTATGAAAAATGCGTACTACGTAGTGAAAAAAATATAGCGATGGTAGTTGAGAGTATATGCTATGACCATAAACAATCAATTCGACACCGTTCTCAACAACTTGGTCAGTTGTATACAAAACAAACGGGCGTATTTTAAGTGAAGGTAGACTTACAAGCATAAACAATCCAACTCGTGCAAGAATTGAAGCCACATACCTTCGTTTACGTCGAATTTTCAGCAAATGAGGTTTGACATAGTTCAATGAAGATGTTACATTTAAGAACGTAGGCTGACGAAATAAGAACTTAATCAGGAAAAATATTCCAGGTGAAAGCAGAATTCAGAAGAATTCAATTAAAGCTCCAACAGCACACAAAGATCTCACATTTTCTCAACACTGAAGACCGATCATCCTCCTATCTTTGGTCGGAATATTGGTCAAACACTAAATATTTTCACAACTCGAATCAGCAGTCGCCAACAAATCCATCATTCCAGGTGGACAATTTGGCTTCAAAGCTCACCACGCTATCGAGCTGCAACTAGCTAGGGTAGTTCAACATATTGTAACCCGGTTCAATCAAAAAATTCGACGAGTCTTGTCATGTTTGACATTGCCAAGACATTCGACAAATTTTGACAAAAAAATATGGAAAAATTCGACAAAAAATGAATGAATTTCGTATTTCAAAACCTCTAATACAATTGATTCAATCATTTCTTGAGAGTACATCTTTTACTTCCCAAATAAACGGAGACTCGCAAGGATCTCCATTTTCTCCACTGTTGTTTCCACTATACACTGCAGACATCCCGATTGTTCCTACAACAAAAATCTCCCTTTTTTGTAGACCATACCTGCATCTACTATACAATCTCATCAGGCAGATTTTATAACCACCAATCTTCAAAAATACATGGAAACTCTAATGAAACCCTTCTGAAAGTGGAAGTTACGCATCAACGTGGAAAAAACGCAAGCAATCTTTGTGACGAGAATACGAAGACATAGTAGACGTCGAGCCCATAAAATGGAAAACAACAGCTAAATAGTTGGGACTAAATTTTGTCACAAGACTATCTTGGAATACGCGAATACAAAATTATCGAATAACTACCACCAGAATACTGAATCAACTGCTCCGACTATTTGCATCTAAAACGCTAAATATTAAGAACAAAGCCTTTACCTATAGGCAGAACAAGAGACCAACCACCAATCTGTCTCGCTTATTGCAGTGCTTAATTCTCTTGAAAATAAACTCTGCGCTGATTTCGTTTCCAGTCTTCCTGTTGAATAAGTAGCAATTTGTGTGTTCCTGTCTATTAAAGCCTCCTTGTTTGTAGCCTCAATATGTATTCCTTGCAACTCTCCCTTTTCTACGTATGAACGATTTTTTGCTGAGCTATCTTCCTACCTAAATATAATCTTTTCTTATTTGTCTGTCATCATCTATGGTGACTTCAATATTTCATCTGTCCAATAGGACTATGGTTTTTCCCGTATTGTTTCTTATAATAATATTTATATTGCTATTTTCTTTCCTTTCATCTTGTTCCCTTTCTCAATTTAACTTTGTCCCTAATGTAAACAGTAAGATCCTTGACCTCATCCTTACCAACACTGAATCTTCATTGTTTTTGCTATTTCCCTCCACAAAGCCTTATACGAACCTTGGCCCCCAACATCCGCTCCTATTTGTAGATATAGCCATTAATCTATCTTATCGTGCCAGATTTTCCAATAAACCTAGTTTCAATTTTAAAAAAAAAAAAACAAAAAAATTACTTTTTCGCGGACTGGACGTCGACATTGCAATGAAATTTTTTACTATACTCCTTGGTTGAATCGCCTTTTACAATCTATTCTTCCGTTTGTGTAAGTGTAACGACGCTCCTTGGCTTACCGAGAGTGTTAAACGCGATCTGGATCCCAAAAATGCTGCGCAAAGTAAATTTCTTAGTTCTCATTCTGACCAAAACTACGCTGATTTTGAGTGAGTGATTCCTCTTTCAAAATCTATCAAAAGAAGTGCTCCATTTTCCAGAAGCTGATATAACCAGGATTGATTTTTACACACGGCTCTATTTCATTTTGATAAACTCATCCATTTTGACAAACTTCAAAATTGATACTGTTTTTGACCAAACCTCAAAAATTCAATGAAAAAAACTCAAATAGATCAAATCTGCTGCCCGGAAGCGCAATCAAAACCTATCCATCAATTATACAGTAGCGTGTGAGTGCGAATTCAGGAAAAAACTTCGTATCATTTTCACATTCCCACAAAAATCTCAGTTACACCTAACTTAATTACTTCGCATAGTTACGGTAAGTGATTCGCTCCAACTTGTGTCCTCCATCAAACTTTTATGTGCGCAAAAAAAAACTATTCTTCCAAACAAAAAAAAAACAACAAAAAATACAGGAATAAGTACCAAGTATCGTATCAACAACTGAATTCTAATCATCACATCGCCTAGTGAAAAAGTTCTACTCCAGCCAAAGAATTATCTCCGTGCAACAAAATACAGTCATGTCAGTCACTCGCACATGGTAGCAAGCGATCGAAGCAGAAATCAGTCTTGCAGAACACACAGCTGGTTGTTGGTGGTTGTTACGACACCACTTAAGAACAATCTACAATAGTGCGCCCGATCGATCCATATACACCATACCTATCCAGCCAGCTAAAACTACAAAGTAGCAAATGGTCAAACGCACATACTCAACTTGCTGACTTCTAGATCGGCCGGCTTCTTCTTCGTTCGGATGATATAGACATTTTCCTTCGTTTTGCCGTCTTCATTTTGCGCTGCTTTTCTGCTCGTAAAGTTTTTTTTGTCTTCACTGCCTCGGCGATGGGATCGAATTTTGCTATTTTCTTCGAGCGAAAGAATGAAGATGAAAGAAAGAAGTGCACCGCTGAAGAGTTTTGAAAAAGTTTTTACCTTTTGTATTATATAACTTTCTTTAAAAAGCTCTTGGCGCATCTTTTCAGAATTCAGTCGTAGTTCTGCACAAGTCGAGTACAGTTCTACTCGGGCTACAGAGCAGTGTACGTTGAACGGAACAAAAAACGGAAAGAAAATGTTGAGAGTTGTTGAAAAAGAAAGAGGTTTAAATTTATGATTGAAATTAAACTCTTTGAAAAATTAATGTGTGTGAATAATTTTGAATTTTAAATAATATTTGTGCATTTAATTGAATCTCCAGTGCAAAAGACATTTTCCTTTGAAAGCATAGTTCCAAACGTTGTAACAGTGTCGGACTTTGTGCGGTCGTGAAAATAAGTTTTAACCAATGAATAGTTCAATATAGATTTGTTTGAAGTGTGAATGCATATGCATTAGTAATTTGTAGATATCAGTAAAAAAGTGTGAAAAGATTCTATGCAGGATTCAAAACGTGACGCGACTTAAATTGACTTTAATTGTAGCTGCATTGTTGGAAAAAGAAGCAAACTTGGCAGATTTAAAATTTTGTATTTGGAAGTGGTATGTAAATGAATGTTCGAACCATAGTTGTTTAAGGTTTAATCTTTTGTGATAAAAACTTGATTAAAAAAAAATGTGTTGTTGAAGTGATATGAAGATTTGTGCAGCTAGGATGTAGACAATTTTTTCAAGTTACTCGCTTAAGTCTTTTGTTTTCTTTCCCCTCGAAAATCGATTTTGGTCATTGTATTTTTTTCAGCTGGAATAGTTTAAAATTTCCCAGTATTTTGTGGATTGCAAAATTAAAAATATTGGTTACTTTACTATTTTAAAGCTTTTACCACACCATAGAAGGTGATTATTTTTAGAAAAATTCAAATTAACCCAAAGTTATTGGAATAATGGCTCGGCCAACGGAAAATTGTGACCTTTTAAGTTCGAAGTTTTCAGTGCTGAGGTTGGTAGGAAAGCTGGCTTTTCAATTAAGCTCGAAAACGAAATTGAGAATTCAGTTGCTCGAATCTACAAAAATCAATCCCATTTATCTGACAAACTTTATCAGTTAAAGGGTTTTAAGCAAAATCTTCGCAATGAACATGTAGGAAAGCATGCAAGAAGTAATGAAGTATTATCTTATGTATAGTGTTTGCAAAAATAATGAATAATAAATAATGAAAAATCATTTATGGCATAAACGCTCATTATTATTTCTTACGCATGCAAAACACATTTTGTTTAGCAACCGATGTTTCGACGATTGTTTAAGTATTGATTCATAAAAAAACATTGCAAAATTTAAAAATTCAGATTGTGACACGAATCTAAGCTTTGATCTCTCTGCAAATAAAGGAGGTGAATACATTTGCAGAAAAATAAACCTAGTGCATAGGAACCTTTCGAAAAAATTACTTTTGAAGAAAATTTAGCTCCAGATTTTATACGTTTGATATGTTTTGAATTGAAGCCAGCCTAACCTGTGAATTTTCTTGTGAACTGATGAGTGCATTGAATGCTTTTTATAAGAAAATTGATTATTTTGTTAATGTCGCTCGAAAAATTGGTTATTTTGTCAAAAGCTTACCGTTATTTGGGGATGAGGAATTTTGAAGATATTATACGAACAGAGTAGGCATAACAGTAAATTTATCCATACGTTTGCAGTTTTTTTGAAAAGCGATATTTTTTCAAAAGATTTGGTTAAAGCATTTCCCAGCTGAAAAAAAATCTTTTAGGAAACGAAAAAAAACTCATTCCCAAATGAAAAAAAAAATTTTCCAAATGAAAAAATTCTAATCCCAAATGAAATGAGTTCAAAGCATTCATGTTATATGATAAGATATAGTATTCTCCGGCTGAAAAAACCTTTTCCCCTGTAAGAGTAGAATTGTACATATTTGAATATAGTTATTAGATCTAAGTATAGATGTCGCTAGTGACAGTAAGTGAAGAATGAAAAATGTCAAAGAAGAAGAAGAAGAAGTCTTTGTTCAAGAATAAACGAGATATCGGCGTGAGTACGCGTGTTTTAATTTCGGCCTAACTATAAAATCCAGTATTATAAATCAGGTGTGGGGTCCGAAATGGCCTTTAACTCTAATAATCGGAACGAATTGATGCAATTATTAAAGAAAAGTGGAGTAAAAGTGCCGCCAGCCGCAAGTGTGCAGTTGCTGCGTCAATTGGCAGAAGCCACTCAGAAGGGGACGCCATCACCAAAAACTAAAAAACGGACGCCGCCGCCGCAGAAAGCTGATGCCGAGACGCCGCCGGAGCCGCAGCAAGAGGGACAATTGCCAATGAAGCCGCTGCCAGATGATCAAACACCGTCGCCGTATGCCCAAGAAATGCCGCCGCTAGGAGCTGATGTGTCGATGCCGCCGCTGGAAACCGATGCCGAGAGACAATTACGAAGCATGATGCAAGTGCCGCTGCTTGAGGAATGGTCACCGATGAGTTTACCGCTGCAACACGATCGCGCGTCGCCGCCGTTCGCCGAAGAAATGAAGTCGACGAGAGCCGAAGTACCAACGCCGCTGCAAGAAGTCGATGCTAGGACGCCACCGCAGCAAGCCAGGAAAGAGCCGCCGCCATATGACGAAGATATGCCACCGCTGCGAATGGCACATATGTCGCTGCCGATGTCTTGGCAATGGCCTCAGAATGCCCAAATTCCGCTGCCTCATACCAATCAGATGTCAGAAAAGCCAGACGCACATATGTCTGATAAGATGGCCGAGCTGGACTGTGAGCTGATGATGCTTAGGAAAAAGGAGGAAATTTTACGATTGAAGACAGAGGTCGAGCAATTGGAAGCTAAGCGGGCAAAAAGCTCGGTAGTAGAAGGGAAAACCAAAATGACACTTAGGGACATAGGAGATGTCATTCCGGCATTCAGTGGCGACAAGTCATCGGTATACGACGTCCATAAGCTTATAGCCGATTTGGAGGCATTATTCAAAATTACCGAATGCAATGACATTTTTAAATTTATGGCGCTGCGAAGCCGATTGATAGATGCAGCACAGGACCATATGGCTGGAAGCACTGCGGTGACTTATGAAGACCTGAAGAAGGAGTTAATTCGCGAATTTGGCCAAGTAATGACCACAACGGACGTAATCGAATTACTTCAAGGAAGAAGTTGGAGGAGCGAAACTGAATCCCTGCATCGCTATGTGCTGGTTATGCAGGGTTTGGCACGTCGTAGCACGTTAACTGAGCAGGAATTAATTAACCTAATGGTGGATGGAATGAGACTTCCGCGGGAAGATGCCACATTGCTCCTGGCGAACAGCAGGACGGTGGAGTCGCTGAAGGAAGCCGTAGTTGCACACGAGAAGAGGATTATGGCGAACAGACAAGCCAGACAGAGGGCCAGAAGGACTGATGTTTCCACCGTCACAACTGGGCAGTCGGCAGGAAGGTACAATAGAGGCCAAAGTATGCTGCAGGAAGTCCCTAGGATGGTTACGGAAGCACCCGAAGACCTGCGGCAGACGCGCTGCTTTAACTGCTGCATGTTTGGGCACTACCAGAGCAAGTGTCCATATGAGAAGAGGCCGCTGAATTCGTGCTTCAGATGTTGGGGCATGGGCCACAACCACAGACAATGTAGGAACCCGCCGAAGGAATTGAGACCGGTGAGGAGTCAGGTAGCTGGTACGACGCACTTTCACAATTCGAGGTCAGACGACATAGACGAGGATGACGACGATGCCACCATTACAGGAGAGCCAACGACGGTCAGTGCAATAAATTATGTAAGTTTATTTTTTAGAATCAATTGTGGTCAAACTAAATTATTGTCTTTGTTTGATACGGGTAGCCCCGTTAGCTTTGTCCGAAAATCAGAGGTCCCTTATGTATTCCGAGAACGACGAGTGAAAACAGAACTGCGAGGTATTGGCAACAAGCGTATCGAAGCCCTAAGCGAGATTAGATGTCATGTAGAATTTAGAAATGTAAAGCGAAAAATTAAGTTACATGTATTACCTAATAGTGCCTTAAGCATCCCGCTCATTTTGGGCCGAGATTTTTTGAGAACTTTTAAGATAAGATTGTGCCAAGTAGAAATAAATAAAGAAGTAAGAAATATACTAGAAGAATGTGAGTCTGTATTTCCGTCTAGTTACCCAAAAACCACAATTGATTCTGCATTAATTTCTTCTGATAAAAATAAGAAGCCCATGAATGTTGGGGAGGAAAAGCCCAGTTCCGCCGCCACTATTCTGTCAGAAGGTAATGTTGAAGGAAGAAGCGCTAGGCTAACTGGGGAAAAGTCTGGTAGATGTTCATCTCCGCTGCTGATAGGCGCTGTTATAGATGAGGTCGAAGATTATGTTTCAGAAGATAGTTTGAAAATAGGGAATCAGCTGTCGTTAAGTGAGAGAATAAGAATTAAAGAGATAGTCTATACTAATTATGTCTGCTCATCAGAAACTGAGGTTGAACTATATGATTATCAGATGCAAATCAGATTGTTGAATGATACGCCGCTTTATTCGGCCCCTCGACGTTTGTCTTATAAGGAAAGAGGTCTAGTTCAGGAGCTTTTAGACGATATGTTGGCAAAGAAGATTATTAGGCCAAGCGAGTCGCCGTATGCTTCGGCAGTTGTTTTGGTCCCTAAAAAACAAGGGGAAGTCCGAATGTGTGTCGACTATAGGAGCTTGAATAAGGTTACCGCCCGTGACAATTACCCACTACCGCTGCTAGAGGATTGTATTGAATTCCTAGGAAATAAGAAGTACTTTAGTACGCTCGATTTGCGGAATGGATTCTTTCACGTAAGAATGTCACCAGAATCAGTGAAGTATACTTCTTTTGTTGTGCCGCAGGGACAGTTCGAATACCTTAGGATGCCTTTTGGTTTGAAGAATGCTCCATCTGTCTTTCAGCGTTTTATTTCAGAGATATTCAAAGATTTTATTAAAGAAGGCAGATTGATAGTTTATATGGATGACTTGATCATTGCTACCGAATCGTTAGACGAGCATTTGGAGGTATTGGGGAAAGTGTTGCGTCGGGTACGTCAGAGGCAATTGGAGTTGAAGTTATCAAAATGTCAGTTTGGGTTTGAAGAATTAAATTACTTAGGGTATTTAGTGTCTAAGGAGGGGATAAAGCCTAGCACCGACCATATTGACGCTATATCAGGGTATCCGATGCCAAGAAACATTAAGGAATTGAGGTCGTGCTTGGGACTGTTCTCCTATTTCAGGAAGTTTGTCCAATCCTACGCTGAACTCGCGAAGCCCCTTACCGCATTAACGAGAGAGAACATACCATTTGAAATGACGGATAGGTGTCGAGAAGCTTTCTTCCTGCTGCGTAAAAAACTAACGGAAAGTCCAGTATTAGCAATTTATGATCCGAAGAATGAGACTGAGTTGCATTGTGATGCCAGTTCTTTAGGTTTTGGCGCCGTTCTGCTTCAGAGGCAATCGGATAATAAATTCCATCCTGTGATGTTTTTCTCTAAAACAGCTACTCCCGCTGAAAGCAAATACCATAGTTTCGAAATGGAGACACTCGCCATTATATATGCTCTAAGAAGATTTCGGGTATATTTGGAAGGGATATTGTTTAAAATAGTAACAGATTGCAATTCGGTGAGGCTTACGTTGGAAAGGAAGTTGGTGAATCCCAGAATTTCTAGGTGGGCACTGGAGCTGCAGTCTTATGATTATATCTTGGAGCACCGTCATGGTATTTCCATGGGACATGTGGATGCTTTAAGCCGCTGTCATGAACCAAGTAGATCGATTAAGGAGCCTGAGGTCATGGATATGACTGTTGCCGCTGTCCAGGGAAGGAAAAACGAAAGTGTCCCAGAAGTCCGATGTCGATTTGTCGCCGCTGTCGATGAGGAAGAGGGTAGTCTCCAAATACAAATTACTCAAAATAGGGATGCTGATATAGTTAGAATCAGGGATGCCCTTGAGGTTGGATCGGTGGATAAGTTTGAAATGCAAAACGGATTGGTATTTAGGAAACATAGGAATGGACACCTTGGTCTTTACGTTCCGCGGGAGACTGAAGACAATATTATGAGGCTAATTCATGAAAAGATTGGGCATATGGGAGTGGAAAAAACATATGAACAAATCAGACGTAATTATTGGTTTCCAAAGATGTATGAAAAAGTAGATAGGTTCATTAAGAATTGTGTAAAGTGTATTATGTACTCTGCACCCGTGAGGTCTTCAGAAAGCAATCTTTATAGCATCGAGAAGAAACCTGTGCCTTTTGATACGTTGCACATAGATCACTTTGGCCCCCTACCCTCAGTTAGGTCCAAGAGGAAACATATTTTGGTGGTAATTGATGCTTTTACAAAAATGGTTAAGTTATATCCAGTTAACAGTACTAGTACTCGGGAGGTATTGGCCTGTTTGAATAGGTATTTCGAATATTATAGTCGGCCCCGCCGTATCATTTCAGATAGGGGAACGTGTTTCACGTCCTTAGAGTTTAGCGAATATTTGAAGAAACGGAATATAGGACATATTAAGACCGCTGTCGCATCTCCGCAGGCAAATGGCCAGGTAGAAAGAGTGAATCGAGTTATTAAGAGCATGTTAGGGAAAATTACTGAGCCCCTTGAGCACGCAGACTGGACGCAGATGTTGTCTAGGGCTGAGTATAGTTTGAACAATACGCGGCATAAGTCTACGGGTTATAGTCCGAGTGAACTCTTGTTTGGTGTATGTCAGTGGGGACCAGAGGTTGATGAGATGACTGAATTTATCGCGGACATGACTAACGACGGGGTAAAAAGGGACTTAAAGCAAGTAAGGTTCGCTGCCCAAAATGCCATTGCGAGGTCCCAACGGTATAATGAGGACTACCATGCCAAGAAGAGTACAACAGTGAAGCGATATAGAGTCGGTGACTTTGTAGTTTTACGCAATATTGACGTGACCGCTGGGAAAAATAAAAAATTTATACCTAAATATCGCGGCCCCTATGTAGTGAAGCAGGTGTTCCCCCATGATCGTTATAGAGTAACCGATATTGAGAATAGCCAGATTACCCAAAGGCCTTATGATGGAATAGTGGAGGCTGCGAAGTTGCATAGATGGAAGGAAGCAAGCCTGAGAAGAAGTTAATGCCAATAATTACATTAGTATTGGTCGTGGTCGACCTGCTGTCAGGTTGGACGAAATGTAAGAGTAGAATTGTACATATTTGAATATAGTTATTAGATCTAAGTATAGATGTCGCTAGTGACAGTAAGTGAAGAATGAAAAATGTCAAAGAAGAAGAAGAAGAAGTCTTTGTTCAAGAATAAACGAGATATCGGCGTGAGTACGCGTGTTTTAATTTCGGCCTAACTATAAAATCCAGTATTATACCCCAAACGAAAAAATCGTTTTCGCAAGTGAAAAAATTATAGTCTCAGGCGAAAAAAACCTATTCTCAAATGAAAAAATATTTTCTCCAAATGAAAAAATCCTAGTCATAAATGAAAAAAACTTATTCCCAAAAGAAAAAATGTTTTTTCTAAATGAAAAAATCCGAAACCCAAATGAAATGAGTTCAAAGCATTTATATTATATGATAAGACAGATTTACATTTTTTAGATATGATTAAATAGATGAGCAAATATAGCATTTCCCAGCTTAAAAAACCCTTTGCGCAAACGAAAAAACCGTTTTCCCAAGTGAAAAACTCCTAGTCCCTGGTGAAAAAAACCTATTCCCAAATGAAAAAACCCTAATCCCGAATGAAAAAAACTTATTCCCAAATGAAAAAATCTTTTTCCCAAATGAAAAAATTTCAATCCCAAATAAAATGAGTTCAAAGCATTTATATATCTTAAAGCCTGGCACCCAACAATATTAAGTTAAAAAAAGCCATTTTTTCAACTTTTTTCCTTTCAACAATTTTTCAAACAAATTAAAAATTAATAAATTAATATAAAATTTACATAACTTTGAAGGCGATATTTTAAAGTACATACATCCTATAATTTTTTTGTAATAAAACATTCCATAGCGGCAGAGCAAATCAGCATAGAACACGTCAGGGTGTCGGACACCCAAGTGTGCACTTTACGTGATTCCTAAGAATTATGCACTTTAAGGGATATTATATGATAAGATAGATTTACATTTTTTAGATATGATCAAATAAATGAGCAAATAGTTGGAGCGATACGCCACTGCCGACCACAATGCACATTCCTAGGAGTAATAGGCAGCGTCAAAGTTCCAACAAGCGAGTTAGCCAAGTGCGAAAAACCACGGTCATCAACATGTACGAAAAAGGCTTCACCGTTAAGGATGCTGCAGAGGAAGCTGGCATTAATGTCAACACAGCTAAAATGATTTTGGGGACATACAAAAAAATACAAACTGATGCGCTAAATTATGTTTTGGATATTTTTGTAAAACTTCTGGCTGCAGCCGCTAGGTTGCCCATACATTAATGGTTCTGACATAATTATAAGTATTATTATTTAGTTGAGTGCATTTGTTTATATAATTGAAGTATTCAATTATATATTATTATTGCAAATCAGAATAAAGATTTTTTCATTTGGGAAATTTTTTTTTTCGTTTGGGAAAGGGATTTTCTTATTTGGGAATAGGTTTCTTTCACTTAGGATACGGATTTTTTCATTTGCGAAAAGGATATATTCATCCAGGATTGGGTTTTTTTTTTCATTTGTGAATAGGATTTTTTTCAGCTGGGAAATGCTATATTTAAAGGTTTTTTTGCATACCTACTGTAGCTGAAAAGTTGCCTATATATTCATCCCAAATCACACAAACCTATTTATTTGAATCATCAATATGCTCAGTCAATATTGCGATTTAACTAACTTCCCTCCTTTTTTACTCCGGTGTTGTTGCAACAGACTGAGCTCTGTCGAGCTTATGTCAGTGCAGCATAATTGTTTTTAAGGGCTCCTCTACAATTTACCTAGCGTGTCTCTTCTAACCAGCTAGCTCAGACTTTTGTGGTTATTTGGGCAAAGGAGCTCTTTCGTGCTACGGACGGTAATGTCACAAGACACAAAAATATACACCATTTTAAATGGAGAGATGTATCCGACGAGAGGAAATACTATTTTTTTAACTAACGAAACTACTCGATAGCAATCATACCAACAATTTATAATTAATTTTTTTGATAAAAAATTAAAGCAATACCAATAACACAAACAAAAGAATATAATAAAAACAATTTACACAAAATAAAGTACTGCACATAAAATTCATGTAAATCCAATGGTGGAGGCCTAACTATGCCCCAAAAAACCGGGATTAGTTTATACCAAATTATACAGTCTATAACAAATCATAAAATAAATAAAAATCATGTATCTTAAATATAAAACTATACATTAGAATGATTAAAAGAAATTATATTTAAAAAAAAATTATGAATACTCCACACGAATAAATTCAATTAAGTATTCAAAAAGTTATATTTTACTACCATACTCGTTATTGTATTGTAGAGTTTCTAAAAATTTATAAACTAGTTACTAAACATCTAAAAGAAAAATATCATTAAAAGCTTTTAATTAAATTGAACAACCCTTTTCAATTAATATTAATTAAAAATCAAATTAAAAAAAAAAATATATTCAGTTGTACTATATGTGTATATCTTTACTCGGTAACAGCCAACTTCTAACCCAACTTTTTTTTACATCTGACTTACAACACAAATTTACTTAATTGCTAGTATAGACAAAAACAATAAAGTGGAAAGTGTGGATTGTATATAGAAAGATGTGTGTTTCTGAAAGTGTATCCACAATACTCTCCTGCCAGCATTTCACGCGTTACCTTATGGCGTAGCGTAGCAGAAGGGCACCTTTGTGGTTCAAACAGCTTGAGTATGGAGACGTATGGAGTAATGAAACTTTCTTTGCTGTGTTTGGTACTTTTTGTGTAGGGTTTCTCTGTTCCTCAAGAAGGTCGTCCGTATAGGATGACATGTAACAAGGCTTGAGCCTGTTAATGGAAACATTGACGGATTCGTTTCTAATGTTAAGAGTGTAATAGTTAGTACGTCTGGCTAGGACTTTGAAAGGGCCGTTTTACGGTGGATGAAGTGGTGGACGAACAGAATCGACTCTGACGAAAACGGGAGAACAACAGTCGAGTTGCCCAAACATGAATTTCTTCGGTGTTGTGTGGTGTTTTGCCGAAAGCTCGGAAGTAAAGTCGATTTGGCTAATTTTGTTAGGATTTTCATGACGAAAAACTTCAGGAAGAAGTAGGTTTTCTCCGTAAAGGAGCTGTGCTGGTGACGTTGTGAGTTTTTCTCCGATTAAAAATTTGAATCCAAGAATGATTAGGGACAGTGCTGTTTATTTGTTTTAGTGTACAATGCCATCTTTCAAGGAAACCGTTGTTCTGTGGGTGATATGCTGTGTTATGATTGCATTCGAGGCCCAATAGTCAAACAAGCTAAGCGTAGAGGACTGGCTCAAATTGTCTGCCCTGGTCGGTGATAATGCATTGGATAACTCCAAATCGAGCAATCCAAATGCTCAGTAGAGCAGAAGAACAGTCATTGGCAGTAATGCTGGCCAAAGGAATCGCTTCAGGCCAACGAGTGAAACGGTCGATTATGGTTAGACAAAATGTGTATCCCTGCGAGTGTGCTAGGGGACCAACTATGTCGACGTGAATGACCTTAAAATGTTCAGAGATTGTAGGAAAATTCGATACAGGTTTGCTTACATATCTGACTATCTTCCATTTATGACAAGATAGACATTCTCGGACCAAGTGGTAATGTCTTTGTTCATCGAAGATCAGAAAAATTTGCTTGAAATGAACTTTTTTGAAGTATGAATACGAGGGTGAGCTATGTTGTGTTCCAAATTGAATGTTTATTTCCTGAACCTAAGAGGAATATAAGGTCGTATGGTTGGGCTAGACGTTTCACAAAAAATGTCGACGTAGGTGTTAAAAATTGGATATATATTTTGAGTAAATTAGGATCTTCTGAAACTCTGTGTCTAATTTTTGGGACAATGCTATTGAAGCAATAACTAAAGCTAAACTCCCCAATACGGCTAACGACCTAAGAAAATATTTTGGGACAGTCAACTTTAATCGTCGCTTCCTCTTCATACAGCTGAGATGCAGCAGTCACTCATTGCCTAATTTTGCGGCTCTAAAAAAGATGGCGCTAGGGGCTTATGCAAAATAAAGAAATAGAAAATATTTATTAAGAAAATAGAACATATTTACGTATTCTGCTCTATATTGGAATATCTTGGCTCTACGCTTAATACTGATTCTATGATTCGTGCAATTTTTGGGAACTGATAATTAGCTTTTCTCTTCTTTCACTTTTTTTTCTAGTCGCTTTAGATCAGCAACTGAAATCTTTCAAATTAATATACAGCTTTCGCTCTTGGCTCATCATTTGTCAGAGATTTCCTGATTAGCCTCGTTCTGCGTTATTTGAGATCACCAAATAAAATATCTTCGCCAACCCGATTAATATCTTATTCCACAATGCCTTCAGCTTGAAATTCTCTAAACTCTTTTCTTTTTCGCTTTTTACTTTGATTAGATTTTTCCGCTTCAAGTCTAAAAGCTCAATCTCCAATAAATCAAAAAGTTTAGTTTTTTCACGTAATTTCAAATTCACCAAACTTTTCTTTCCTCTTACTCTAATAGAACCTTTTCACACCAGCTCTAATGACTGAAAACCATCTTCTGTTTTTTACCTTGTCTTTCAAAACTTTTGCCATCCCGCTAATATTTTAAAAGCAACTCTGTCCCAACCAACAATCAATTACCTGCCACCCTTGAATTTCCGATCCAGCGCGGGATTTTTTTTTATAGTAAATAAGAAGGACCAGGTTACATACCCTTCTTTACTTCCACATTTTTTCGCCTTTGAATGCCTTGATCAGATCAGGACAGTCTAGATGATTCTTGGACTGCCATGTGTTATCGTTATTGCTGAAACTCTTCTAATTTGGGAAGTATTTCCGTTCCGAACTAGCCTGTCTACGATTTTTTTCTTTTTTCAACAACATATGTTAAGTAAGTTTCGGCATTGTTGGGTCCTGAACCATTTTTTTTTCTTGACATTTACAAACTATAATTATCACAAAAAAAAACAACAAGTGGAATAAGCCAGAATGAAAAGAAGAAACTGCGTTACGGACGTCCAAATGCCAAGCCTCTTTCTCACAAATTTTTCGACACTCTCCGTAAATGCTCTTTTATTTACGTCGGGTATGTTATTACAAGTGGTATCTGCACGTCTAGAATTATTGCACTAAATAAGGAACGATTTCTGTCGAAGCTCATTGAAATTGCTCAATCAAAGCGCAAAAATGGCAGCTGTCAAAAGTGACATATGTGAGTAGAATGAATTCATGTCATTTAGGAGTTCACGATGGACTGAATCTTGACAATGAATTTGTGTTGTCAGCTGATATCGGTTCACAGTTCCAACATGTACCTCAAGGGTCTATTCTTGAGCCTTTGCTCTTTAATTTATTCTTCAACGATCTTCTTATGAATGATTTGCCAGTTTTTCATATTATGGATGCTCCTTCTGATTATCTTGCTATTTAAAACGACTTAAATCGTCTTGATTCTTGTTGTGGCTGTAATTACTTATCTTTGAACGCCGCAAAATGTTCTACCATTTGCTTTTGAGATCCTTTGTACTGTTTGTGATATCACATTCTTAGCTGTCAAACATTTGAATTCCAGGATTGCTGGTTTTTTATATGTGTTTGTCGTAATTCCTTTGACATCTCCATTTGTGTCCGTCTTTTTCTTTCCCTTGTTGTCTGTTCTATCCTGGTGTATTGCTTTGTAAAATTGAGTTCTCGTTTTTGCTGCTTGTCAAAGATGATTGCATTGGTGTTGCCTAATTTTAAGTATAACCTTCTATATTTAAGAACTTACATTAATGAATATTTTCGTTTTCAAACTGTTTTGCGGTCATTTTTCTTAATCTTTGGCATGTTTTTTTCCTGAACACCATCATGACAGTCAACCATACTGTTTGTTTTGGGCACACAGAAGACTATTTTCACTCACTTGTTTTGCGTTTACCGAGGAACTCATAATAATCTTCAGCTTTTTTCTCTGCCACTGTCTATTGATATTTTTAAAAATTTACTGAGTAGTGCAGTTTTTTTAAATCTTAATTCTAGTAAAAGAAATTTTTACTTTTTAGCATACTTTAGTTTTGTTTCTTATCTTTTCATTATAAACACATAATTTCGTAACTAGTCTAGCCTGTAACTAATCTAGCCTGTTAAATGAATTCGTTTAAATGAATAACTTAAATTAGTAAAATGAAGAAATTCCGATTTGAATCCGTTCTGCGAAATAAATTCAAAACTTTGTACTTAACTCTCTAAAAATAGACCAAATTGATTTTCAGCAAAAAATTGAATTGAATCGAATATCCATCATCGATTTCGCGACTACGAATTTCACTAACCTCACATTTACCATTCTTGCTCATCTTCGAACTCTCTAGTAATTAAAATCAATATTTGGACATCTACTACAATATATTGCAGCTATTAATCTTCATCGACTTTCCCAAACTCCTTTTCTATCGCCGTATCGAGTTATTAAAAGATCTGCATCTGATATGAAACAAAAACAACTGATCCCTGGTCGAGCGGAATTTCAAAATTAATACGGCCAAACACGACTAAATTGCAAAATCTATGTCTTCGAACCCGCAGATTGCTGTCTCATCTACAACTCAAATCAAGTTGGTATAATTGCATTTCAAATTCTACTCAAAATTACTCATCGTTTATCATTTTCCTCCCATCTAATGAATCAATAGGGCGCTTGGTTGTTTTCGTGTAGCCATCGTTGTCGGCTCATTCATTAGTGATCAAATAAAACGCCATCCGAATTTGTGAAAAAAGTTGCGGTGAAATTGATTCAAGCATGCTACTATGCATACATCTCACCATAAACAATGCGTGCCTCTCGTATCGAGCAAAAAAACTAGCCAGGACCGAAATCATCTATGCATACGCATTATCAAAATTTCGGCAAGAACTCATTATATCGGTTCATGTTTACCTTTTTGGAACTCGAGAATGCGATGGCTGTTCCATTGATCAATTAATGCTTACTATGTGGAGGATGATTACTTATGCTGATTTTGAAGATCGATTATCGGGATTGCGGTATTTCCGATAGTGCAAGTCTTATTTGGTTTTTCTTATTTTCTTGGTTTCTTTTGATTTTACATCTTTTCTCTGGTCTATAACTTAATTTGGTAAGTTCGATTTAGATGATGCCGAATTTCAACTAGCGAATAAGGTGTGGTTTATGAAGAGAATATACTTTTTTATTCGCATCAATGCGCATCCACACTTGGAAGAGAAATTTTTGATAGATCGTATTTTAATCGTGTGTCTTGATCTGTTTTGTTGGTTTAGTAGAAACGGTGAACTTGAAATATGAGTAGAGATTGAAGATTGCAGATTGAAAAAGATTATTGTATTTGCAGAAGATTAGATTTTTTTGAACTCGAACGCTCAGAGATATAAATGTATTTATGATTGGAGTAATGCACGATTTTTTTAGGCCACTTACTGTGTCGAAGTGAAATACAAACACGAGAAGTGTGTTGGGCATTAATAATAATTTAGCTATCGATTAGGTACACAATATGAATGCATTTGTGTGGAGAGAAGTGTGAATGAAAAAGCGCGAAATGTATGAATTGATGAATGGCTGTGCTGAAAGATTTCAGCTGGCCCATTTATTGAAAAGATTTTAATCATTCATTTTTAATGAAAGAGGTCGGGATTGACTAGAACTTGATATGTATTTCATTAAAGTTTTGGAGTTGTGATGACCAAAAGAAAATTAGATTTTGAAGAACGAAACAAAATTTGCATATTTTGTTTGTTCGCAGATTAATTCCTTGTATAAATATTTCAAGAGGAATCACCTATGCATCACCCATGCAGTAAAATATCAAATACCAAAAAAATTATAGATATGTTTATCAACAAATTTGAATTTCAAATTAACTTATTTGAAAAGCTTATATTTTTCTAATCTGTGAACATATCTAAATCTGATTCATTCCCGAAAAAATCCAACCCAGTAAAATTTACCCTGGTTACACCGTTTCACTTCAGCTCACATTTCTAACGTAAATTCACATGTATGCATATTTGCATTGCTGATTTATCACCATTCAGCGTAGAACGGCGGAGTTTATGTGTTATTTTATTGGAAGAATTTTAAATTTCTGTGGTTGATAATGGTCGAAAAAATAGACTAACATCATTGTCATGGTTATGTTGAAAATACAATAAATATTTAGAATAATTTTTTAACAAACAGGCAATAATCTAATTTTAAATGGTTTAACACATATATTTAATTCGATTAAATCCTCATGTGCATTAATAGTGCATATCGAATGGCATAGATTCGAAAGCTTAAATTTTGTAGAACATTTGTAATAAATTTACCAGTAGTAATTTGTCTTTTCTTTATTAATTTACGGTAAACGTAGTGTTTGGTTTAGATTTCATTTTTCCCCCAAATTCTCTTCGAGTGAGCTTATTTGGAAAGAAACTGTATAGACAATAAATCAAATATTTCTATGGCGCGAGCAAAGTAAATTAAAATGAAATGATAGTCTAGATATTTTTATATTATTTGGTTTCTAATTTCAAATATGTTAAAGTATCAAACCAAATCTATGTCTCATTTGTGAGTCTGTAAATTTTTGCTTTTGAAAGGTCCAAAACTTTGTACTGCTTCATTTAGTATTTGAATAAAGAAATAAATCAAACCAGTTTTTTTTCTGTGATGCTAAGGCCCAGGAGATGCAATATAATGCTATAGCGCAGCCTTGGCATATGGAAAGTTAAGGAAAAGTATGGAGGAACAATAGGAGTTAGCGGTGTAGGTTTTGGTTAAACAATTGTGGCTTCTGGTCAGTGGGGAAATAGCAGCTGGTAGGAAGATCGTGAAATTTAATGGCGTTTAAATACTCAGGTGCTCAAGGATAACACTTCATATTTCGGTAGAAAAATGGTCATAGCAATAAAGAAGAGAAAGGCATCTCACATTACATTAATGTTCAAGGGACTCAATAAATTAAGTAATAGTTGCATGGCCTATAGGCTTGAAAGCTTTGCGTTGGATTTTGTGTAGTTTCACTAAAGCAGTGTGACCTGTCCCAGCCTATAAATGGGAGTTATACTTAGTCTTGTAGATGTGCGCTATGTCTAAGCGAGTGAAGCATACTCAGTGGCAAAAAACCTACGAATAAGGAATTTACCATAATCATGAAAATGACTGGATTCGCTTATCCAGAGACAAAAAAAAATTTCAGGTATAAATTAGGGAGTTTATATAAAAGTGGGAAAACATTAATCATAGAAATGCCAAAGTACGTCTAGTTGAGTATGGAACAAAAGCCCGAGATTTAGGCTTCTTTCTAATGTGTTGAGTCCAAATCGAAGGTTACTCGGCAAGTCAGATGACGCGAGGAGACAGTTTGTAACTGACCTAAAATAATGTTTGAAACTGGCAGTCTTAAACGAAAAAAAAAACAGTGGAAGGAAATGAGGTACCACGCAAAAATATGGACAATTTAAAGTTCTTGGCTCTGGAAAATCGATTCGAATCAGCGTTGAAATTACGAGCTGAGTTATAAAAGTTGATGGAAAAGGCTTACAGTACCAGGACAATTCAAAGGAGGCTGAATGCTGCAGCTTCTGAGCAAGCGGATGAAGCAAGCTCGTCTCCAGTTGTGCAAAGTACGAGAAGACTGGGCCTTCGAGGATTGGAACTAGTCATTTTCTCGGATGAACTGAATTTCTGTCTAATTGGGCAAGATGGAACACCGCGAGTGAGACGCAGAGCCGGTAAAAGATATTCGGACGAATATATGCCAGCGACGGCTAAGCATTTCCCCTATGTGATGGTTTGGAGATGTATCCTACATAATTTCATAAGGTCTATTATTTTTTTTGAAAGATCTGTGAATGCTGCGAAATACAAAGAAATTTACGAGGAAGGGGGAGTTCCAACAACCGAGAATCTAACGGCGGATGAGACCAACAGCTTTTTGTTACTAATGAGCTTTTCTCTTTTCTATAGGTTACACTGAGGAGAGAAACCATTGACGGAGCGACTACACTCAGAAAAATACTTCTATTTTTTGAAGTAAAATGAACACATTATCAAAGAAAATTGGTAATGATTCTGCGCCAAAGAAAAATTTCCTGAATCCAAAGAAAGAAATTTCTTCATTTCAAAGAACTGATATTGAACTTGCCCTGAGTAAAATTTGGTATAGTTTCAAGAAAATATTTACACAATTCAAAGAAAGGAATTTACTCATTTCAAAATCTGGCATCTGGCATAAATCGGTTCACGTACGATCACCGAAGTTAAGCTGTGCTGGGCGCGATGGGGGACCGCTTGAAAGCATGGCATGTTGTTGGCAAGCAAAAACTCTCCCTTCCTTCGTATCATAAGAGTGGCTTACTTTGAAGGGAGTGGGAAAATAAAACATAAGTAAAAAAAAATAGAGTCAATATCAATTTTTCCATTTTTCCTTTTTTTACGTGCCTCTTTTTTTCTTATTTTTTGAAGCGCTAGTGTTATTTATTGCCTAGTCGCCACTTAAAGCTATAATGTGACACTTAATCAATAGAGTTAGGACATATGAAGACGAACAAAGTCAGTCATGAGCCCGGCGGAATTCGAGCCCGCGAGCGGTAGATCGCTGCTTTGGACTGACACGTTAGCGAGCTAAGCTATCGACCCCTTATTTGTATAGACGAAATATTGATAGAAGTCATAAAAATTATCATTTTTTTCGTCGAATATTGAAGCGTGGTTGTTGTTGAAACATGTAAAAATATGTTCGCATTGTAAATATAATTTACTAAATTCATAGACATAATTTACAAAATTTGAGGAAAATTACTTACTTGAAATAAGGTGAAGTAAAAAGGTATCCCGTTGAATGTAAGAAATTTTTACATGATATTTATACAAATTACTGATATCAAATAAAAGTTTATTTGATTTGTGGAAGATTTCCCATCTCGTAAACAAGTAAATATTTTCTTTGATTTTCGGACACATATTTTTCTGAGTGTAGAGATAGAGCCGTGGTCAAAAAACAGTTCCGACTTGAATCCCAGATCTTTGGTAGGTAATGGGGTCAAAAAACAGGGGAAAGATAGCCGCGAACTGTAAAAAATTTGAAAAATGTATTAAGAGAAGTGTGGGAAGAATGCATCAATGAAGATTTGTAAAAACATTAGTATGGCAGCATCGTAAGGCGATTGAAGGCTAAAGGCAGATCGATCAAATATTAATAATTGTTAATTATGTAAAAAATCACCAATTTTCATTCATCTTAACTTCTTTGCAGTTATTATGTGTTTGCTCTTTTTACTTACATGACAGAAAAGATTAGGAAAATAAGTATATTACTTTTTTTTGAAAAAGGTACCCCTTTTCTATTTTTTCATGAATCAAGCTCTCTGAAGAGTGTCGCAATATTGTGGCGACTATTTAAGAAACATATTGTTAAAGAAAAATATTTTTTATGAAATAAAATAAACCTTTCAAGAAACAGAATGAAATATGTAGCAATTTCAATGGAATTATCATCTCGTAGATTTTTTTTTTACCGCTGGATGTAAGTATATCTTGCCCCTCCGAAGGAAACCCAGGCATTCCATGGAATTTTTCGCGCTAAGGTTGGTTACTGGATATGTTAAAACCTTTTAATTTTAGCGAGGGTGATTCAGAAATACCTACACCATGAACGAAAATAGTGTACCCTGCAGGAGAAGGATAAGTCTTGAATAAAAGAAGACAGCATTGGGTGTTAGATGCATTAAATACAACACGATTCGCTGAACCCCAACCGATAATTCTCAAAATGCTCATACTTTACGAGGTAATCATATGATATCTGCTAACGAAGTAGCGTTCCCGCTAGAGAATGCGAGTAAAACATAAATAGTGAGAAAGAGAGAGAGAGAGAGATAGAGAAAACAAAAAAAAGTATGGGAGTCAAGGGTGCTTTCGTCGGCAAAACTATGAATCGGATTGAAAGTTAACGAAAGGACGTCATTCACAAATAAAACAAAGAGAGTTGGTGAGAGAGCAGTACCTTGCGGCACTCCAGTATCCAAAACAACGTCAAAGTAGAGATGTTCATGTAAAAAATATATCGATATTTTTTCCGATATGATATATCGAAACTCTATATCGATACTTTGCGATATATCGAAATGTAAATATCGATTTTTGCGATACATCGAAATCGAACCGAAAGTAATACATATGCGATTATTTATTTTATTTCCATTAGGTTTGATCTTTGGTTGGTTTGGTTGGGTGGCATTACTTGCTGAATATAGGGATTTGATAACTGCTACAATAAAATTTAAATACTCTATCAAATAAATTATCTCATTATTCTAAAGAATGAGCACATAAATTATAGGATTTCTGAAAATTTTACGAAAAGTGCAAATGTTGGCAAAATATGGAAAACATTTTTTAACTTAGCGACATTCATCCAAATAGAGTAAATGAAAAATATTATTAGTTAAATTTGAAATTTGCTTCGACCTTTGGTTTCAAACAAAGAAAACAAAGGGAAATATTTGCCCACGTCATCTATCATTACTTTGACTTCTCTTCGCGGCTGTCAAATTTCGCTCATGAAAATAAAGACATTTATTTTATGATGGACTGGCTCATCTCAAATAATAAGCGAAAGGGGAATAAAGAAAGTAAATAGACTTTATGATATAACAAAATATTATAGAGGGACATTTCAAATATTTTAGGACAAGCATAACATCATATCTAAAGTTTTGCAACATCTTTACATGTGAAAAATTGTATTTATTCTTAAACTCATTTTTGAACTTAACGTTTCCTAACCTCCACCCACAGTGATGAATTGACCATATCGGCCTCGAAACCGTTGTCTGTAAAAAATTAATGCAGAAACCTCAGACTAAAATAGCGCCATTCATAAGGAAAGACAAGAATTAGAAGACAAGAAAAGGTAAATAATTAAAAGAAGAAATATAACACAAATCAATTATATAACGGCTTGCTTATTTTTGTTCCTTTCTCTTGGTCGATCAGCGATTAGCTCGCGTTGCGAAACGAAAAACGAAAAATTGTTGACCAACTCTTTTACACGGGCACAATACGATAGTCTTGTATCGAATAAAATATATCGATATTATAAATCGATATCTGATGATTCGATTATATCGGGTTGATTCGATATATCGGGAGTCAAATATCGATATTTCTTAAATATCGATACATATTAAACACTCCTACTTGAAAGTCCACACTGGTACGCCCAGAACGGCAACCATACTGACAGTTGTGATGATTTGACTCAAGAAGGTCCATTCGTTTTGAATTGACACATCATTCAAATACTTTAGACAGAACCGAAGCGAGCTCGACTGGTCGGTAGTTAGAAGGATCGCAGAGATCTCCCTTCTTAGGTATGATCTGCACGAGTGCAAACTTCTATGCCAAAGGAAAATTCCCAGTCGGGTATAACACTTACGAAGCAAAATTCTTATAGTTAAACATTTCAAGAATTTAGTCCCAAAATTTGAAGTCAATCAGAGCAAAACTCTCGAAGCTATTGAATACTTAG
The DNA here is from genome assembly GCA_963978885.1 of Nemotelus pantherinus. Taxonomy (NCBI): domain Eukaryota; kingdom Metazoa; phylum Arthropoda; class Insecta; order Diptera; family Stratiomyidae; genus Nemotelus; species Nemotelus pantherinus. Next base: position 62,895,736 of record OZ022266.1, on the reverse strand, counting down.
TCCCATCTCCTCTATCATTGTAGCTCCGACAGCTCGGAGTATAGTAGTCATTTTTTCAAAACCACTTTTTAAAAGTCCGTGTTCACTGCCATTTAAAAACCACATTACCGATTCATTTCAAACTTGGCACACACTTTCTACATGTAAAACACTTTCCCCCAAAGATAAGTTTTAGAATTGTTTTTTACATTATGGGGATTTTCCACCTACAAAAAGTCCAAATTTTTTGTGAAAAATAGCAATTTTCACTTCATTTGACCACCAAAAATTCAAAAATTGAAATTAGAGAACGTTGGCGGGAGAATTTGATGATACTTTGACTAAATTTTAATGTTCTTTGGTTTCGCATAATTTTCAGCTGAGATACAATGAACTCCGCAAATCGTCTTTTTCCATAAACGTTCTTGAAAAACGTTAGCCACCGTTTTTTTTGTCGATATTTTCGCATAAAAAATTACACAATGTTATTGAAATGATAATTATTAATGTACAAAAGGTTTGAATAAATTTCTTCTATCCATATTTCTAAAAAAACTTCGTAAATAAAGTGTTTTTCTCACGCTGAAACCCTTATTCCTCCCTCAACCATCTTTGCTTTTTATTACTAATGTTCGAAGAAGAACATTAGTATTAAAATCACTTTGGCCAAAAATTCATATTTCTAAATATATATATATATATATATATATATATATATATATATATATATACATATATATATACATATATATACATATATATATATATATATATATATATACATATATATATATATATATATATATATATATATATATATATATATATATATATATATATATATATATATATATATAAATATAATCAAAAAATTTCGGTGAAAAAATCTCAGGAACGCGCCATCCGATTGAACTGAAATTTTCAGGATACACAAAAAGTTAAAAATCTTTAACCCTTTGGCGCCGGCGGCCATTTTAGTGATTTTTTTTCTATGATAATGCCAAAGCTCAGGGAATGCCCTTTGAATCAAATGCTTAGCGATGGCGGTAGGGAGACACATATGGGAGAAGCCGATATCAATTATTCCATTATTCTTTTAAGTGCCACATTTATTTCTTATTTTTCTAAAGCGCTAGTGTTATGCCTAGTCGCTACTAAAGCTTTAATGTGGCACTTAATTAATAGAGCGCTGGTATTATGCCCAGTCGTCGGCTATTAAGACAACACAAACGAACAAATACAGCCATGGGCCCGGCGGGATTCGAACCCGCGGGCAGAAGATCGCTGCCTCAGACTGACGCGTTATACCTATCATTCTGTCAAAAAATAACTTTTGCAAAATTAAAGTATCTGCATTAAATTCTGAACATGTTTAAAATGTGAATTTGATAATGTTTTTGAAATTTTTAACCCTATGTGTGTTGATTGTCAGATCATGATGAAACTTACAGAACATATTAATGTTGTTAAGTTGCACACTTGCATAGTTTTTGGTGACTATATGAACTGGGAAATTACAGAAAAAAGTTATAATGCCGTAGCCGAAATGAATTGATTATGCTCTACTGTGAAGTTCAATATTTTTGACTCAGTGCTTTCACTTTAAAAGTGTTTTTCCTTTTCATGTAAATGAAGCGCAAAAGTACACTAAACGTACGGTACGTTTAGTGTATATCGTTTGTGTACGGATTGTGTACGAGTACACATTCCGTATTTTAGAGGATAAGGTTTGTGTACATTGTACCGTACTGTATTCAATCGTAGCGTATATTTGCATCGTGTCTGTTTCGTTCGGTACATCGGTTGTGTACATGTACGCAAACATTATAGACTGAGGTAGGGTATGTGTACTTTTCGCGTACAGTACGCTTAAGGTTCGGTATTTTTTCGTTCACTGGCTTTATCTATACAGTCAAAGTACAATTTTGGAATTTTCATGTCGGACAAGAACGGCAACCCTTTCCCAATTTACCTATATTTTTAGCATCAAAAACTTCTGTTCACGGGAACTCATGAACCAATTATTAGATACAGTTGAAATTCAGAGAATACATTGGACTTAAGTAGGACCAGATCTGACAGAAGCGATTTTGAATTGTGGGCAACTCTGTGCCATCTTGAAAAATTACAAAGAAAAAAAACTGCTTTTTGCCCAATGAATTCTGATTCAGTTACCAAATTTTCATGAAATTGACACAGTAGCTGAACCTTAGTTTAAACCGTGTTTGGTAGAAAGTTGGTTAAAAAATTCGATTGGTGCTGCCAGCTATGGTAATTTAAAATAAAGCTTTTTGCCCTATAACTTCCAATGCAGTCATGAAATCAATACGAATTTCATACAATTAATAGAACCTATTATAGGCATTATTCAGGCCGAATCTGGTTGAAAAGCCATGATAGGGCTGCCAGCTATTGTTGGTTTTGTGTTTATTTAAAATATCTTTATTAAGCGATTTTATCGTAAAATTTTCAAATGGTAATGATATTAACAGCAAATATTAAGTTTTCGATTATTTGAAAAATTTCGCGGCTGGTAACCCTTATTTTCTTTATACTCCTATAACGTCGAATGCAGTCATCGGATCGAGACGAAATTTGCAGGGTAGGTTAATTTCAACGTGAAACAGATGTGATATAGTTTTTACTTTGATACTAGCAAAAGGTTGCCAGCATGAGTCGGTAGTGCTATTTTAGTATCAATAAATGCTTACAGTTAGTATTCATACCGGAAACATTTAAAATGAAAATAAATAACCAATGTTTCAATTCCCAAAACTCTGCAATTTTTTCGGATCGTAGCCCCAAACACCAACTTCAGTTTCAGTGCTGCAGGCACTGAGCATTTTCTTCATTGATGTTGTATGAGATGCTGCTTTCAGAGTTTTGTGAAATTCATGCCAGTGGTAATTTCTGAAACCTTTCCACCATGCATTCTTGAGACCAAAGTAAAACGTGGCGTTTGAAACAGTTTGGCTGTAATAAGCAGCTCGTGTGGAAGAATATGCACTCGAAATCTGCACGATTCTTCTACTGTTCTTCGAACATTAGTGTTTCTGGCGGTTCAGGTGCGCTAGAGTTTTTTTTTACTGTTCCAATCACTTTTAACGTATCAACGTATGTTAATGATTCCAGCTTGTGTTTTGAATTCGTTTCACTTAATTTTTGTTTTGTTTAAGTACGAATACAAGGGTGTCCTGAAAAATAGTATTCTAAGAGTTTTAACATATATAATAGGCAGAGAATAATTAACTGACGAATACGACCTAAACATATCAAATTCATTAGGAACGTTTGTTTGCACATTCATTTTGGCAATTGGGATCTAGCCTGTCAAATTAATCTTTGATAAATAAACAATTAATGGAGGATTTAGAACAAGCACATCACTTTATTAATTTATAGGGGGTTAACGTCCCTAATATTTGAGTTATCGAGATTTGACTGTAATTCAGGTTTGATTTAAATTTAAAATATGGTTCTTCAATTTCAAGCAAATACTGTATGTTAATTTAAAAATATTTACACCTGACACTTAGTTCATACTCCAAACGGAAAAAATCGCTAAAATATAAATTCAAATTCAAAAAATTAATCTCGCACATGTCAACAGCAAATGCTACTTATTTATAGAGTACTACATTGTCAACAAAATTCTCAAAATATATAGGTCAATGTCCATTTTACAAAACAAACGCACAAAGATCTCAATCATTAAAAAAAGTCTTAGCCACTGTAGATAACCGCAAAAATAGAAAACACACTTAGATAAATTACTTGAAGTGTCGCAGCTTGAATTCAATGCCAAAACGACAAAGATTCAAATTAAAAAGTGAGATTCTCAACAGTCAAATGTTTTCCCCATCATTAGAACATTGAAAAGCAAAGAAAACAACTACAACAAAAACTGCAAACATGAAAATTTGTTTATCAAATTACCTGGAAATTTACGTAAATTAGACCTGTGCCCTAAAAAAACAAACTTCATTTTAGATTTGTGTATCTGACATGAACAGAAGTTGAAAATTGTGTGAGAAAAGTTGAATTTCGATCTGTTGCTTGTCCAAAACTAAGAAAAATGACATGATTTAATTGAATCATTTATCTTTTTCAAGAATTCTTTAGATTTTGTTTTTCTTCTGAAAAAATGAGCTAAAATACTTCAATGTCTTGTGTAGTAACAGACAAAACGAAAAAAGATTTAAAAAAATCGAAACACTACAAGTTTGTTGTTCATATAGCGCCTTCTGAAATGTGCATGTAACATAAGACACAAATGAATAATTTTCCACACGATGAAATAATTACTTTACTGAATCTGGGCAGATGATTACTATAAAAACACTAAAGGTGGGAAGGAATGAATACTATTCTAGAAAATTAATATTGCTTCTGATTTGGTTTTTTTTTGGTGAAGCGACGTGTAATTAACATTTTTTGCTGCAGCATCGTGTAAAGATAATTATGGTAATGACTTAGTTGACGTCATACAATTTTCATGACGATTTCTTAATTATTTTGCGATTTTCAGCTTTTATCAATGTGTTTGTATTTTGTCATAAGCTCTGTTGGGGCGAGGTTGATTGTAGAGTAATTATTTCTAAAAGTCATCATTACAAATAGTAGAAAGTATTTATTACCTAAATATCTCGCCAAAGGGGAGCATATCTTGATCACCAAGCCATATTAGATAAACATCTTTTAACACTCTTACTACCCACATCACAGACTTTGACGTCTTCATTCGCTCAGATAATGAATATACTTATTACTAAGATTCTTATAGGAAAATCAAACATTATTATTAATCCGTACACAAGACCTATTAACATATCCATCTATTTTATTTTTTTTCTTCAGAACACTAACGATCCATCTGTACGACCACAAGCATCTCACTTCATTAGCAATGCTACATGGATAATATGAAGACCACCAATCATTATTAACTTTGCAGCAACTCTTCGATGCAATCGTCTTGTAACGGAACTCAAATCATCTTTTTGATCGCCGCATTCAAATTACAACCTAACTGCCTAGTTTAAAATATCTTTTACATGAATGCCGTGTAATTTATCAAACACAATGTTAGATAATATACTTCGAATAGTTTGCATACTAAGCGTTGGAACAATATTCGGAAAATTAGACATTGCTGTTGTTGCCGACAGCGATATTCAGAATAGCATCGATGACGAGCAGCGAATAGGTAAGGAGACATGTGTTTATTATTTTTAATTTATTTTAGATATTAGATACAGATTGCGATTTTCTTGTGAGATGTGAATAGATTGTGCTAATGAAACAGATAAATGTCACGTGAATCGATTTTAACAGGTGGTTGATATATTTTTGATAACTATTGTAAATCGTGTGGGCGAAAAGAATTCTACTATAGTCTTTGAGGGCAGTCTATACTATATCCAACCAATATTTTACGTTTATAAGGCTTTTCTGGCATTTTTAAGGTACTGTGAAATTCACCATATTGGAAAAACGAAAAGATCAGCCGTTGATTCACTTTTCTTTTAGAAGGATGTACTAGAGTATTACTTGTGATTTTGTCAAATCATCTACCTTATCCTCTTTATCAGCTGTGAATAATAAGAGCACTTTCTTCTTGTGTCAAACAGGTAGTTAACAAAAGCCATTGACCCGCAAAATAAAAATAAACTAAAGCAAAGACACAGCCCTCCTTGATTTTGATTTTGATTGAAAAACTTACTAGAGCTTTGTTTGCTCGAATCGTTCCAGTGATAGTGGGGCTCTTTTACTTGAGCTCAAGAGCCTGTGGTGTTTATGTTACGATATAGCCATCATTACATTTGACATATAATTTCCCTGTAAATATTATTGGTCTATGCCACTGAAAATCAGGACGGGTCAAAGGGGGAAACATCAATAAGATACAAGATTGAAAAGTTGAGAACGCTCTTAATTCAAGGAGAGCAATTGAAATCAAGTTGGGAACATTAGCGATTAAACTTCCAGACGGTTAAAAAGAAGCTGATCACAAGAAAAATGGTTCGAAGTAGTAATAGATGAATCAGAGTAAATTGAAGAGAAAAAACCCCAGCGCATCAGAATCGCTAGAAACACTAATGTTCGAAGAATAGTAGAGGATTTGTGCAGATTTTGAAAGTGTATTCTACCACTACTTACTTTTTCTACTTAAAACTAATACACCCTAAGTAATAATAGAATCTAAGCTTAATTTAATTTCGGTGACTTCATCGAAAGTTACAGCGATAGAAAGGTGTTTGTGTGTATGTAATGTGCAGATGTTCGAAAAATGTGCAGATTTTAGAAAATTTAAACATTGTTTACTAATTTTCATTGGCAATATTTGCAATGAAAATACTTAATGCAAGCATTTCTTGGAACGAACATAGCAAAAAGGTCTAGTGCTGGCAGCCCTTTGCTAGCACCGAAGCAAAAAATATGTCGCATCTGCCTTACGTTGAAGTCAACCTGCTCTGCGAATTTCGTATTGATCCAACGACTGCATTGGAAGTTATAGGGATGCAAAGAAACTTAGGGTTACTATTCGCAAGTTTTCAAATTTTCTAGATTTTAATATTTGGTGTTTATTTTCACTATGAGATCACTAAGATTTGAAAATTCTATGCCAAAATCGCTTACTAAGGGTATGCCCAAAAATACAAAAACAACCATAACTGGCAACCCTATCATTGTTTTGAAATTAAATTTCTACTGAATATTGCCTACAATAAATTTAATTTGCCATTTGAATTTCGTTATGATTCAATGACTCTACTGGCAGCTATAGGGCAAAGAGCTTTATTTTCGTCAGGAATTTTCAAAATTTAAGACACCAAAATTGCTATAGCTGGCAGCTCCAATCGAATTTTGCAACTAAATTTCTAAAGTAAGGTTCAGCTACTGTGCGAATTTCGTCGAAATCGAATGACTGAATCAGAATTTATAGGGCCAAAAGCAGTTATTTTTCTTAGTGATTTTTCAAAATGGCACCACTGGTACAAAATTGCCCGCATTTCAAAATCACTTCTATTGGAATAGGTCCTATTTAAGACCAATATATTCTGTAAATTTTTCTGTTTTTTTTCTAATTTTTTCTAATTCTGATTATCGAATCGTGAGTTTCCGTGAACAGAAGTTTTTGATGATAAAAATATAGGTAAATTGAGGAAAGGATTACCAGGCGTGCCCGTTGTAAAATTTCAATTTTTTTTCTTTGGCTATGTAGATAAAGCATAAGATTTGTATGTGAAAAGCTTTTTTTTCCAAGAAGCGACATTTTTTCAGGAGAGTCGATGATTTGAAGGTTTTCAATTTGAGCGCCTGCCCTAGCTATAGGGTTGCCAACATGCTCATTAAAAGCTACACAAATTTACACCTAAAAATACAAATATGTTCTGAAAGTTTCATAATGATTGAGTAGCTGTGTCAAAAGTTATCGCAATTCAACAATTTTCAAATTTCCCCGTTCTCGTTTTAGGCACCTAGCGTACTCATAGGGTTAAAAATTCCAAAACATTATCCGATTCACATTTAAAACACGTTCGAAATTCATTCCGCTACCTTAATTTTTGCAAAAATTATTTGTGGACGGATTAATATGTACATTAAAAATATTACTAAAATGGCTGCCGGCGCCAAAGGGTTAAAGATAATTGACATTTAGTGCGACCTGGACCTGGACTTATTCTGCATATACACCAATGTAGCCTGAAAGTTTCAGCTGAATCGGATGGCGCGTTCCCGAAAAATAGTCACTGAATTTTTTGATGATATATATATATATATACATATATATATATATATATATATATATATATATATATATATATATATATATATATATATATATATATATGTTCTTCGAACATTAGTAAAAACACAAAAATGATAAGAGACCAAAAACGCCGCGAGGGCGTTATCAAATGAGAGAGAGAGAAAGCAAAGAAGAAAGAAAAGAGGACTTTAGGGAACGAATCAAAAAATTTTTAGGTTTATTCGAGATCATACAATCTCGAATACAAAGCATAGACGAGAGAAGATCGCTTAGTAGTGAAAATTACTAGTCTAAAAGTGAGTTTGAAATTGGTAACAGTATAGCATTTATGTCCACAAAACATAGTGTACTGTCTCGGGAAACCAAGGAGCATCGTTAAATTTACGACAATCGCAGATTGAAGTGTATAAAAAAAATTTATTCGAGGAAAAGAAAATGAAATTTACTAGCAACACTGTCAATACCAAGCATTCAAAAGTACCTAATGTTAAGGCCAAGACTTAAGTGGTCAAAGCTAGTTTAAAAAAATTAGGCGGGGAAAATTAGAATATTTGCCGCGATTGGACAAATTCTCGAATATATTGACAGAAAGAAGGATGGTGGGAGCAAGAAGCATTGAAGCAGGAGATATTTCAGAAAAGAAAAATTTTATGTTAGAAAAGATGAGGTCAAGGTTCTTAGAATTTGCTTTGGCGACAGAGTTGAATTTAGCAAGCAAATACGAAGACATGTGATGGAGCAGTAAAAATATTATTCATCGACTCGATATAGCGAAAATGAGACTCCCATTTAATAGATAGTATACCGAAGACACCGTAAATGATGCTAACCAACGGACGAAAATTGATACGAGCGAAAAAGAACAGATCACAGGAAATTGTTCATATAGCGAAGAGGCGTTTCAATGTCTTCCAGTTTGGTTCTCATGGCACAGACATTTTGGCAGTACAGCAAAATGTTTTTAGGCTTAAGAAATAAGTATAAGGTTTCCATTTGTTAATATATTAAAAAATTTTAAGTTCTTCAAACAATTTGACTAACTAAGAGCCAACGTTTCTGGTTAGTAGCAATAGCCATGTTGGAAGGTAAAGTTGATTTAAAATAAGGCACATATCTCTTAGGCTGGCTATTTTTTTTCAATTTAACGCCATCAAAGATATGCAGAGTGTAAGCAAATTTATTACAAACATAGCATTTCAGTGTAGTGATGGATGTTTTATAAGCAAAACTTGATGGAATGTGAAATTACACGCAGACCCGGATCGTTATCACTATGTAAATAAGTTAGCAGAGGTCGTTGACAATATTGAAAAATATGAAACAGGTACAGTATTAGGTTACTGCTTAGTTTTCTTCGTGAGCCCAGTGGATCTGGTCGATGATGTCGTAGGCAGTTCATTTTCGTTTGCTGAAGCAATCAGAAACTGCGCATGATTTGATGAATGTTGATTTGCAGAACATTGACAGCTAACAATGAAGATATTATTAACTGCAATGGTTTCAGTTAGAGTGGAGAAGCACCGTAGATGAAAAAGATTTTTGCTTTTTGTAATCACAACTGGAAGATAATTTTATAGATTATCGTTCTAAACACCCAGTAACAGACTAGCATCCGACTAAGCAGAAGTTATCTTCGAATGTCACATGTTAATCGTACATCCTCTCAGTCAGTGCGTTGTTTCTGAGAACAATTGTTGCGAGACAGGTGTACGCGGTTCCGTCAACACACGATCGGAATATATTTATTTATTTATTTTATTCATTTATTTCCGTTTTAACAGGAGTGAGCCCAATTACAAAAACAGATTGAAAAATACAAGAGTTAATTCATTAAATAATTCATAAAATTACATTGAGATAGTTCAAAATATAAAAAAAAGGTGCATTACGATAGCAATACAATGCAAAACAGATAGGTTCGCACAAACGGTATTTAGAACACTGACAAAGATTTATATGAGTGATTAGTCACGCGAACAAAAGCTTCGAGCCAAGATCAGATAGCACACTGAAAAAAATCCACATAGCGCCCAGAGCCATGTAACATAGCGCATTATTTATGGTCCCATACGCCATCTACATAGTACTCTGAGCCATGCAATATGGCTCCCAGCGCCATAATCTCAGAATCTACATAGCACGTGGTCCCATGTTACATGGCGCAGCATTTATGGTGCCGCACGCTATGTACATAGTACCCTGAGCCATGCAGTATAGCTCCCAGCGCCATAATTACATGGCGCAGAAATTATGGCCCCACACGCCATATTACATAGTGCCATGAGCCATGTAATATGGCTCATGGCACTACAATTATAACTCGCAGCCATACTGTGTGAGGGGATCTATAAATGTCAGCAAGTGATACTTGAGTATCGTCGATAGATCGACAACATTCTCAATCGGCTAAGGGCGCATATTATTGAATGGCTCCTTCGGTGACTCTAAAAGCAGCCAGCGTCTGTTTGTTGCAAGCAAGTGGCTTCTCCGCGTGCTCATTTATGGTTAGTAGCACTGTTTTGACTGATTTGCTTCTTCAATGTACTATAGTCCTCCACGCCATGCAGTATAGTCCTACACGCCATGCAGTATAGTCCTCCACGCCATACAGTATAGTCCTCCATGCCATACAGTGTAGTCCTTCACGCCATACAGTATAGTCCTCCACGCCATACAGTATAGTCCTCCACGCCATACAGTATAGTCCTCCACGCCATACAGTATAGTCCTCCACGCCATACAGTATAGTCCTCCACGCCATGTGTTATAGCTCTCCACGTCATGCACTATAGTTCTCCACGCCATGTGCTATAGTCCTCCACGCCACGTAATATAGTCCGCCACGCCATGTACATGGCGTGGAGGACTATAGTACATGGCGTGTAGGCCTATGTACTTTTCGCCATGTATTATGGCGTGTGGCGCTATATTTTATCACAATCCCTAAATCGACTATGTACATGGCACCAGAAGTCTATAAATTATGGCATCTGGCGCCATGTGTTTTCTCAGTGCATAGAACAGTGGAGGAGCCTGAAAAGCTCAAGCAAAAATTCATCAAGTAACACTCGACGAGACTTTAAAGAGAGAATTCGGAGTAAGGACAAACGATCACTATATTCACAATAAGGTATGTGAAACTTAAATAATAATAGGCGCGTTTTTTGCTCCCCCTATCCATAACAGAACAATGCTAACCAGTGCAGACGCATTGGAAACAACAACAACACCTGTTATGGATAAGGGGAGTTGTTGTTGTTTCCAATGCGTCTGCAGTGGATAGCATTGTTCTGTTATAGATGGGGAAGCAAAAAAACACGCCTAATGACACGCAAGATACGATCCGAGTGAGGAGAAGGAAAACGTTAGACTAGACATTTTACAAATATAGCACATTTAGATATATTCGGAGTAAGAAATTTCCTTGAACACCACTCACTCAAAGCACAAAAATCAAGCTGCAAATGGTGAAGCGAATCAATCATTCTGAACATCTTTAAGTCATCAGCAAATAGAAGACAGGGAGAATGGATAACGAAAGGAAAATCGTTGATAAATATCAGGAAAAACAGAGGACCTAATATTAACTTGTGAGGAACCCCAGAAAGAGGCACTATGGGGAAGAAGAGCGAGAACTCACAGATACAACACAGCTACATAGGATTAGAGCCAGAAAGAGAGATAATCAGATACCCCATAACCTTGGAGTTTTAATAGAAGGAACATGTGGTCAACAGAGTCGAGAGCCTTAGCAAAATCAGTGTATATCACATCAACTTGCTTCTGCTGGCCTAAGGCGGAAGCAACCAAGTTAGTGAAGGTTAAGAGGTTAAAGGTGGAAAAGATACCTTTTACACACCCATACTGCTCAGTAGTAAGAAAAGGATGAAATATAAAAAATAGCCTATTGTAAGCAACTTTTTCCGAGTACTTTACTAAAACATGAAAGGAGTGAAATAGGACGATAATTGGATCTACAACTTGTGTCAACGGATTTATGTGTCAAGGAAATATGAGCAGAGTTCAAGTGGAAAGGAAAGGAGCCCGAGGAAAAGCTAAAACTAAAGATAATAGACAAAGGAACAGATACAGACGACGAAAGAGATTTGGCGAACAGGTTCGGAATAACGACGACCACAACCGACATTAACATCAATTTCTAGGAGGTTAGTTTGGATACAAGAGATGGATGACGGGGAAATGTGTGAGTTCATAAGACGTGGACGGATTATTTTTGAAAAATATAGAAGAAAAGTTAACTGCAAAGAGATCACAAATCTCTTGAGGATTAGCAGCAATAGCACTATCAAGGAACATAGAATTGGGGAAACAATCGGAATTTTTCAAGGAGTGGACAAAAGACAAAAAGGACTTGTGTTGATTTGAACAAAAAGAAGATTCGATATTATTGAATAAATCATGCATAGCCTGTTTGACGGCGATTTCGGCGGGTGGTCAAAGTTTTGAGAATTCGAGGTAGTCAATCTGACAACCCGAAGCACGGAACTTAGTACGAGCTACTTCTTTTGCCATGCAGAAACCAAGGAGCATCATTTGATTTGCAGGGACGAAATGAGGCTGAAAGTATGAAATCGGAGCGGGCTTTCATCAACAGTTAGTCCGTGGCAAAAGGAGTACCAGTTAGTTGAGTTGATTTTATTCGCCATCCTAACAAAGTCCGTTTTATGGCAATTAATACGCGAGGGCTAAGATAGAATTTTACTTTTCACAAAGGCAACAGAAATTTGTAGAGAAAATAGAGGATAGTGTAAGCCAAGTGGGATGCAGGGCATGTCATCAGCTTGGAGAGTAATGTTGTGTCAGGTAGTATTTGAAAGAAAAAAGTCAAGAGCTTTATTGTTGATATTAGGAGCAGTGTTCAATTGAGACAGTGAACACAAGAAGAAGAATGAAGTGGTCATTAACGAAATATTAGTAGAGGAAAGTATGGAAGAAAAATTAGCATTCCACACTAGATTCAGCGAGTTAAAGTCGATACATATCAAAAATGAGCCGAAGTGGAAACGATTGCTGAGGAAACTGGAGAGGTCGACAAAAAATCGGTCGCAAACACTAACAGAGGAATTACATGGAACATAAACTGAAAGGACAATCAGAATTTTAGAAGGAGCATTCCAAAAATAGGGTGAAACAGGCTTTGTTAGATATATTTTTCAGTGGAGAGCCCAATTTATGATACATTTTCAGATGCGCGCTTACGAATGCCTATTACTGGAGAACAAGACACTAGTAAAATTTATTTAAATTCGGAAGCAAAAAAATTCCTTATAACTTATTTCTACAGATAAACGACACTAGAAACCTAGTAAGCTTGTTAAAAGATAAAAAAAAAACGTTAGACGGCAGAAAATAGCCCGTAAAACTTATCTAGTCCGCAACGAAAATTTACATCATAATGTAATTTTTAAGTCAATAATGTTTATTCCATGAAAAATTAGAGCAATGGGAAACAATATGCATATTCATGGCATTTTGTGGGAACACCAAAATATCACCAAAAGTTGTGTGATGTTATAATCATGAGGCCGATGATCATGTACGCATCCGTGATTTAGTGGACTGTTGTGAAGGTATTGTATGCTCACAAGAAGTTAGCCACGCTGCAAAAGACTGCATTCCTGGGTATCTGTGATGCCATGCGTACTACTTCGTGTGCTGCTTTTGATTCGCTACTTAATTTGCCTTCTCTCGACACTCAAATTCAGAGTGTGGTAATGAGTTCTGTTCATATACTTACTCAGCCCGACATATCTCCTCAAGTCTCACTAGGCCTTCTGCCCAAGAGGATACTCCAAGATCTTCTTCACGGGCGGCTTGAAAACAAATATTAAATCTGTAGCTCGTGTATATCTGCATTCATCGAATGACAGGTAGGCCTCTTCTCTTAGAGAGCATGTTTCTGTTTTTCAAACATAAATTTTCGCTATCTTGAGAGCTGCTTGTGGATAGTTGAAGAAAAGTGGAGCGGAACACGTATTGCAATTTGCAGTGTTACTGTTACTTCAAAAATCGCCCAAGAGAGTAAGCACAATTCAGCTCTGTCGCTCTTTGTGTTAAGGGAAATGAAATTGCTGACGCCATTGCGAAGCAATTTTCCAGAATTAATTTCGATTCGAGCCACCTTCTGTTTGTCGACTGCAGCTGCATATGCCATTCTTTTTTTCAGAGTGCAACCATGCGACTAATGGACTCCTACTCAACAATAGGAAGAATGTATGCAGAGCCATGACAGGCTTACTGACTGGACACAACTGGCTACGAGAACATATTTAACAAATAGGTGTTGAACAAGATGACTCTTCAGATAATTTACTCTATGAATGTCCAGCACTTGCGCGTCTCAGATTTCAATACTTTGGCAGGGATGTAGCACGTATGAAGAAAATAGTCTCTTCTCTTCTATCATTGACCCTTGATTTGGTTAAGAAGCCTTGGAAGCTATGGTATGCGGGCGGTATTAGTAGAATAGGTCTTGGGAATGGGTCAGGCACCCCTTTCTAACCCACACACACAAACAGACAAACACAAACAGACACACACCCGCATGTAACTATAAGCACTTCGCTTGACTTGTTGTGGTAGTAATAAATATAAACAGAAAATCTGAAAAAATAATAAAAAATAAACATACCACCAATATACTTGGCAAACTGAAGGTTTTGGTAAGAGATAATAAGAGGTAAACAATAATTATCTCCTTTATTTTCTTCTTTATGATTCAAGTAGTCAAGAAATCTGTTCTCGAAAAACTTCTATCTTTTTAACAGACGATGCAAGCTTTTATCCTACATTCTTTATCGTTATTTAAATTTCCCCAAGCCAAGAGACTATTGTTATTCGCTCTTTGGTATTCAAGGAGAGATAAATTTTGATTTGTAAACGACATGAAACAATAACTCTACCTCCATAATGTCCATCCATCCTCCAAATAAATGTGCTCTTTTAAATTATAAAGCTGCTTTCTATCGTTATCTAGATTACTCCTATTTTCTGATCTATCCGTTTATATTACATGTTCTAGTTTATATTACATGTTTTAGTTCCTCCTGATCTTTTGCCGTATGTGCAACATCCTCATCACTCTCCTCTCCTGGTTGATGTTGACCTTAACTTCCATGCACAGAATAAATGTCCGTCTATTAAGCTTCTTCAAAGCTTTAAAGCTATTAAGCTTCTTTAAAGTTGGCTTTCATAAAATGTCGAAGTCAAAAACGGTTCGAGTATAAGTGTTTTGCTGAGATCTCTTAAATCTAGACATAATAATAACAGAAGACTGTCCACCCATCTGGATTTTCTACATTTTCGATTAATTTACTTATCATCATCATAGGCGTTGTCAACGGCGGCTTTGGGGCCGATGACATACATTTAGACACACACCTAAACTCTTCACCTTCCCTTCAGCAAAAGCAAGATCTACTCCGCTGTCGTCTGCCATGAAGGTTTTCCGATCAGACTCTTCCTCGCTCAGAGGAGCTGGCTGCTCAGCCTAACGGAGTTTACCAAGCCTAATTTCTGCATTTCCTTCATCACTTACGGAGCCAACGGTTTTCCCCTTCAGTACCTTTCACAGTACCTTTCGCTGAGCAATCAATTTGGTCATCATTCATGAGGTCTGGTACGGCTATGGTATTTTATAGCCATGTCTTTGCAGTTATGACTGAGTTTCAGAATTTAAAGAGCTTTGATAAAACGTTATAATTTTATCATACCGGTTCAAATTAACATTCACTTTAAAGATGACTTGGGAAACTATCGGCCCCAAAGACAGTTCCACTGTTAAAATCACATTTGTTTCAAATAAACACCAACTGAATTTATCGCGTTCCAAATGATCTAATAAATTAAGCCAAGTGAATAAAATATTTGCCTGCTTAGCATAAAATCAAAGCGAACTTTCTGAAAAAACAGTCATCAGTCAGTCATTCGAAACGACTATAAATTTCCAGTCGAACGCATTTAACGCTCATTACTGACGCTCGTATTTAACGCTCGACAAGATCAATCCCAAAAGCCATCACAAACCTCTTCAGGTCATCAAACTAGCCATTCGCTATTGAAGATCATTGACAATTTCGGTAATAAGCACACTAGAACCGTAAGCTATGCGCATAATCCTCAGTAGCGATAAACTAAAATAGATGAAACCATTCAATCGACACCCGCTGCTTCGGCTGGCTGTTCTTCAAAATGGCTAATATTTCAATTTGAAACGGTATAAGAAAATGATTCAGGCGCCAAAAGCGATGAGAATCCAACAATTAGCATAAATCACATGAAATACTGATAATTTCATGTATCATCGATTTGGCACGATCAACCCATTGATTCTAATCATCAATTCTATCATTTATATTACGAACTAAGTCTTCAGGTCATTAGCCATTTATGCAAATTTCTCGTTAATCTTTTACGCCACTCAATAATTAACATTTTTGCCGAAGAGATGTTTTGACTCCTTATCAATTTGTAAGCGCCCTCGAATATTGTATTCGAATCAAAAAAACCCCGAAAATAATCGGTTAATTGATTTTGAAAGATCCTCTGAATTATTTAGATGAATTCTTTCAGAAGAATATCTTCTTTGGATTGCTTTGAATCTTAATTAATTGCCGCTCAAGAGAATCATTTTTTTAAATTTGGTTTTTTCTTCGCTGTTTGCAAAATCATAATTTATGGTTGGGAAATGAAAGATGTTGTTCTATTGTATGCAGTATACTGAAAAAATGTAAACAATGGATGATGGATCGTTAAGATGTAATTCATCTTTTGTCTACAATACACATACCGAACAGTCTAAATTAATCTGAAGTGAATTTCAATTTCTATGAGAAATTTTATGTCGGCATGATACTAAAATTATAACTGGATTCCGTTTCATCGGAAATGGTCTTGAGTGCAAAGAAGATTCTTGGCTTTTGAGTGAACAAATAAATAAGTTCGGAGAAAGCCGAATAGTATGTTAGATAAATAATAGAACTTTTGTAAACAACCACGCTTTACGGTACTTTGAAAATCATTTATCGATTAAGTTAAACCAAAGCTCTATTTAATAAATTTGTATTCAGTAATGATTTATTTGATCTCATCTTCCATGAAATCGGTGAATCGGTTTTAAGGCTATCTCTTTGCACAGATTGTATCTATATTAAATTTCTTTTGACCGGTTAATACCATGCAACAATGTAACTTTCAGCTGCATGCATTTGTCATCTTATCCGAATAAATTGACTGAAACTAATTTCGGTTAGCTGGTGGCTATATTTAGCACGATCCAAAAATATCTCCCAGCATCAGATAATATTTTTGTACGTGTGATGGAATTTTAAGAAGACACTTCATTCGGGTCAACATAAAAAAAATGCGAAAGTTTTTTTTTTGTTCAGGTGGAGCTTAGTGAAAAAACAGTAGTTTGCAGATATACTCGTATTTTACGATTGTTATCTCAGTAGGGATGGTGCGATCAGTTGATTAACGAAAATTGATAGTAATCGGTACATCGTATTAATTTTTCATATTCGGATGAAACTGTGATTCAGTTATTATGGGATTTCCAAAAATGAAATGAAGCAAGTAATCATGCCACAATTGCATAGAATTAAAATCTTAATCTGCTTGGAATGTGCTGAATAATGATGATAATTTTTTGTTTTTGGTTTTATCATTTAATAACATTGGAAATATGTTCACGTGATGAGAACGATTGGTTTTTGCAATATCAGCAGATGATTTTCGAGGTCTCAGCTTGAGGAGTGATTTTACTGTAATGTTTGTGGTATGGATGATCGACAGTGTTGAGAGTATTTGTTGATGTTTCACGAGGAATATAGTTTGGCTGGTTTACTGTTATTGAGAATATTGGAAGAATCATTGTGTCAGTGCAAAAAAAAAACATGGAAAGCATTTGGTAGGTTAGTTTAACTGAAACAATTGTGTTGTCGGTTAAGTAAAGTGAGCACTGGAAAATACTACTCGATAAAAACCAGGAGATATTCATCAGTTGAATGGTCCAGATCATTTTTGACACTGTGACGTCCTGGGTATATTGTGACTCCTCAGCGTTATGCCACAAAGGATACCCAGAAAGCTTATGAGCGTGGATATATTTTCAGACTGGACAGATTGAAGGGAGAGCAGAGCCAAGTAGCTCTAATCTTCGTTTCGATAGTGTTGGACAGTTTTCGAGACTATGCTCTCCTGGCCCTTTTGCAAATTTGTCCACTATTAATCGTGAATCCGCAACAGACATGAGCGCCACGCGTTTTCGCTCGCAACATCCGCAACTTAATTAAGACTAGTTTCTGCAGGCTCAACTGCAGCGATCACTGCAACCACCAACCGCTCAAATTTTAGCCAGAAATCAATAACAAAAGCAGCAGCAGCAGCGGCAATAGCATCAGCGACAACAACTGCATCTACACCAACCACACACAACAAGGTGAACCACCACTTATGCAGCTGATGCACCTTGAACAGCAACCATTGCAACTACAACAAAATGTGGAGCCTCAAAACGTACAGGAGGAATTATCCTTACCCACAGCTTCTGCCTCTCAAATTCCATCAACACCATCAGAAACACAGACTAAAACTCAGCTTCAAATTATGACTCCAATGGACAAATATTCGTGTCTAGACTATCCTACGATACTCAGCCAGAAGAGTTTTTTAGGAGTAGTCCTTAAGCCACTCATCTGCCGTAAGTTCACAAAAGATGGCTTGCAAGATCGGAGGATAAGCTCATTTAAACTGACTTTTTCGTCGAACTTTTCGGTGATTGGTCTCCTGGTGTAGTTATAAAAGACTATCTAAAACACCGAGAGCGTCTACAGCTTTGTCAACGAAAAAAATAAATTTGTCTTTATGTTACCAATATGTAAGAGGCTAAGAACCAAGCTGCTTAAAGTTCAGCAATTGACATATGAAGCCCAGCATGATGCCATCTGCTGATTGGAGATGTAGCTAAATTCAAATATACTGAGCTCCCAGTTACTCTTGACAAACAAAATCTTTCGTTGTGGTCGAGATTTTACTACATCTTCTAAATCTTTTGGTGGATGTATTCTCATAGCTATAAACAACTTAATTATTAGCAGATCGTTAAAAATTCCTGTCCGAGTACATTTTGGCAGCATCTCTCTAATCATTTCTTTTGTTTACTTCCCTTGTGCTAGTAGTGTTGACGACTATAATGAATGTTTTGGGACTTTTGATCGTATAATTAATTCATCTTTTCCGAACTGTAAATTCATTTTCTGCGGCGGCTATAGTCTTCCAACTAATCAATGGCTTCTTACCGCTTTTTCATTCGCATCTGCGCTCAGGAACTATATGCACAGATGTCCGCTTCAGCAATTCTATCATATTCTCAACTACCTTGATAGGATCGTTGACTTAGTTTTTCTAACATATCTACCAATGATCTTCTTATTTCAGAATCCATGCTCTCTTAGCTAAAGATTGATCTCCATTATCGTCCGTTAAATATTGTTGCCCGTTTCCACTCCTTAGAACCTCTCAATCCACGCCAATGCTACAAATATAACTTCTTTAAAGGTGACTTCTCTGTATTTAATTCATTCCTAACCATCATTGATTGGAGCGGCATTTTATCAGAACTTACATTTCGATGACTGTATTGACTATCTTCATTACATTTTTGAAAATATTTCCTAAATATCTCCCCTGGTTTACTAAATGTTTTTTCTCACACCTATCTAAAATATCCAACCTTCTTAAAATATACAAACTGTCAGATTCAGTTGAACACCTTGAAGCTTGCCGTAAAATGAGAGCTCGCACAAAGCTTCTCATTAAAAATGAGCATCATTCTTACATTGTGAGCATAGAAAACGGTATGCGTTGTGGCAACTTCAAACCATTTTGGATCAACTATAGACAAATGCGCACCATTCGGAACACTCTTTCGGCTTCTATTAAGTCTGAGGATCAAGTTCATACTTCCTTTCAAAGCAGCTGTGATCTGCTTGCTCAGTATCTTGCCTCGTCGTACTCTGTCTCCTCCACAGTTTATCTTTCTCCTGCACTCTCTAGTAGATTACCGGCAAAATGTTATCCTATTTCTTCTATTACGCCTTCTATTGTTAAACCCATAATAGGAAAACTTAAATCTTTTTCTAGCATACATAGGTGTTTATGGATTTCTAACAATATTTTTGAAAATAGCGAGCATCATTATTAATAAGAGCTTTTCCAGGCGCCGTTTTCCTTCCCTGTCGAAACAGGCAGATTGATGTTCATCAAATTTTGAAATCAGATGATGTGTCCTCTGCAAACTATTTTCACCCAATACCAATTCTTCCATGCTTTTCCAAGATCCTTGAACGGTACCTACATTACTTTATCATAATTCAATACAGGCATCTAATTATAAAACAACAACACAGTTTCCTCCCAGGTCACTTAATATCAACAAACCTCGTAAACTGTACAAATTTTGTTGCTAAGGCTTTGGATGTTCAATTTGAAGTTTACACTGTATATATATATAGACTAATCTAAACCTTTTGATCATGTTGATCACAATCTTCTTCTTTCGAAACTATATAGACTTCGTTTTTCTTTATGCGATCGATTTTGCATTGCTCGATATCATTCCTGTGTGTCCCATTCTTTCGAGCCCAGAGCCGGTGTTCTACAAGGTTCTATTCTAGGTGCCCTCCTCTTCCTGTTTTATGTGAATGATCTACGATCGCATCTTTCTTGCAAATGTCTATTTTATGCCCATGATCTTAAACTCTTCGTGACTATAAAGTCCATTGATGACTGTAATCTTCTTCAATCTAACCTTGTGATCTTCGAAAACTGGAAGCTTCTTCTGAATGCGAAGAAATGCCAAACACTGATGGCAAACACAAAATGCCATACCCCAAAGACCTTGGGGTTATTTTTGTCGACAAGTTCAAATTTGATGTTCATATTTTGAATATGAGCAACCGAGCCTCTAAGCTGTCAGGGTTTATCTTAAGATCATCACAAAGATTCGAATCCATGCAACCAACCTTACTTTTGTGTCCTTCCCTTGTCCGGTTAACTCAGAATATGCCTCTATTGTTTGGTCTTCTGAATATGAATGTGATCAAAAGTCCATTAAATCCGAAATTCATTTGTGTCACTTTATTTCCACCTTAGATTATGATTGTCTTTCGTTTCTCAAACTTGATACACTGTCTTCCCGTCATATTAATAACGATCAATGCTTCCTCTTTCAAATTTGTCGTAACCTTTCACATGATCCTATTTGTGAAGATATCAAGTGTCGTAATCAACCGCGTGAAATTCAGTGCCCAAAAATTTTGAAGTATCCTTTGCGAGACCTTCAGTTTACTTTGATTCGCCTCTTTACCAAGGTTAACGAAAACATATAACTCTCTCCTGTTCGGTGCTTTACCTCAATCCATTGAAATAGTTAACACTATGCTGAAAACTGGAATTAACTAATTAACAGCATGTAATTGGATTAAAATCTGTATGTTGTATATGAATAAATAAATAAATACAGTCCCTGTCGCTTCTTCGCAGTATCTACAGCAGTCATTTTGTTGCTTACCTATCCTATGGAGTTACTATTCGTAAGAAAGATGGTCTGTTAAAGCTCCACAATAGAGCCATTATGCCTCTTTTACGGAAAGCTACTGCTTCTTTTTTATCGAAGCTGAGGTAGTCTTGTGAGTGTTTCAAACACTCTAGATTAAGCCAGTAGCCTTCTACCTGTTTTCCACCATGTTTTGATTAATCTGTCTATATTTGCCTTCGAAAAACCCCAGCACGTAGTAGGATCAATGAAAGGCAGTTTAGGCCAGAGATGCATATAAACTTGAGGCTATTTTATTTAGGGCCTCTTACCTCTAAGATTATAGCTGAGTTTAGATCGCGATTGATAGATTTGAAAGCCGCTTGACTATTCTATAATATCTTAATGCTGGTTTTTTTAGTGTTCCTTATCTGTATTAAATGGTTAGCCTTAAGAATAGTAAATAATTTTGCTTGATATATAATGGTTTTCTCAGCGAGGGGAAATGCATTTTACAACTGGGTCCTACAATATCTGCTCCCACACAATCCCTCCTCGAGCCGACCGTATAAAACATTTCCGTCCCTTTTTCCATTTGTTTCTTGGTGGTATGGTGAGCCTGAATCTTTTCTCAAATTTCCCTATTCTTCATTTCTGAAGAAAAAAATTTCTATTATATGCTTCATATCCATCAGGACACTAAGATGGCATTTTAGGTTTCCTACTTTGCACATACCTGCAGGTCTTTTTGTTTTTTTTTAGATAAATTGCCTGTTTTTCATTTTTCCTGGTATTTGGAGGTACAGTGGTTCAAGGTTTAGAAGAGCTTCCATCCATGCCGTTATAATGGGGCTAATCAGCAGGCAGGCTATTTATTTATTTATTTATTCAAATCTCATTCAACAGAAAATCCAATTATAAAATGAGATACAAAAAAACCAAAAATCATTAATATAAAGCAAAACAAAGGAGTAAAAATAATAAAAATAGAAGAAAAAGTAAAGAAAAAAAACACAATAAAAATAACCAAGAAGCTACGTTAACATACCAATAACATGTTTTTTAAAAGATTGAAAAGACATAGGCAAAGAACCAAACTGATGCTCATTATGGCTTCTAAGTATCCTAGGTATTGGTGAGTTAAAATACACAAGAGTACGCGCAAAGGGAGTGAGGGGAAGCGATTGAGTTCTAACCGGGCGATCAGACACACGTTAGAAATGATACACGCGAATGTTGGAAGAGAGTAGGCCATGATAAAGCTTATAAAGAAGACATCCATCAAGGAATATTCTGCGGGTACTCAGCAAACGGAGATTTAAGAAAAGCAGACGGTCATCGTAAGGACGATAAGCAACATTAAACTTAAACAAAAGGCAGCGAGTAAACTTACGCTGAATGGATTCAACAGCATTAGACAGGTACACGAAACGAGGAGACCACACTTGGGAGCAATATTCAACAATGCTACGAACAAGAGAAATAATAAAACGAACACATGTGTTGATATTGGTTGCAAAGCGAGAGCACCGCAGAATAAAACCAGCTACTTTTGAAGACTTAGCAACACAAAAGAAACATGTAGATCAACTTTTAACTTCGGATCAAAGATAATGCCAACGTCTTTATGTTGATCTAAATCACTCAAAAAATATTCAAAGGAAGTGGGATTGGGCTTATTGGAAAAAGACATCACGAAACACTTGGAAACATTAAGAGCAAGGGAGTTCGCAGAGCACCAATCACTTAAAACGCAAAAGATCCGATTGTAACTTACAACAATCATTTTCGGAAGCGACAGCACGGAAAATTTTAAGGTCATCAACATACAACAGACTGAAAGTTACAAGGAAGGTAATTGACAAACAATCTGAAAAGGAGGGGACCAATGATGGGGGGGGGGGACACCAGAAGTAGGATAGAAAGGAGAGGAAGAACAACCATTAAAAACAGCACGGCAGACGCGGTCATAGATGAAGGAGGAAAGCCAGGATGTAAGAGAACTGGAAACACCAAAATTACAGATTTTATCTAACAGCACTGAGTGGTTTACCCTGTCAAATGCTTTCGAGAAGTCAGTGTAAGTCACATCAGCTTGAAAACCATTGTTCAAAGTGCACATGACAAAGTTAGTGCATTCTACTAAATTCGTAGTCGTTGAACGTCCCTTGATGAAGCTATGTTGCTCTACAGAAAATAAGTGACTAAAAGCACCATGAATTCTTTCATGAACAATCCGCTTAAGTAACTTAAGAAACCAAGCCAGGAGGGCTATAGGACGATAAACACCAACAGACAAACTCAAATTAAATAATATAGACAAAGGTACACATAAGGAAGATGCAAGAGACTTAACAAACACATTTGGAATGCCATCCGGGCGCTGCTTGCTGAGTAATCCAACGAAGATAGTAGGATTTCCACCTCCAGAGGATTAGACATCACAAAATTCTCATGACAAAACACAGTCGCAGCAAAGCTCCCTGAAGCAAAATTAGGAGAAGAAAATGAAGAAACAAAGAACTTAGTAAATAAATCACAAATATCTTGAGGGATAGAAGCCCAAGTTTCCTCAAGAAAAAAAGTGTCAGGAAATCGGTTGCTAGGTTGGCTTTGAGCTATTTGAGAAAAGGCTTGCTTCAATATCGGCGAAATATCCACGTTTCGCTTCTTCAACAGTTCTTTTAGCCACTGCTTGCAAAGACCCATAACGCTGAAACGCCTCCACAGATGAACTACGAAGAAATTCATTTCGGGCCTTATCTTTCTCGCGGAAAGATTTGGAAATTGCGACAGAAAACCAAGGAGGATAAGCACCACGACGAGTACCAGACACAGGAGTAAATCTAGAATCAATGCAATTAAGGAGAAAGTAAAAAGAAGAAACAACATCATTGATTTCAAGCCCACGAAAAAAAGAAAACCAATTGATAGGGAGGAGCAGGAATTTGAAAAAACAATGTCTAACAGACGATTATTATTACTAGGAATGTAATTAAACTGGGATAAGAAACAATATGAAAGAAATGATGAGAGGGAAATGGAAAGTCCCATTGAATAGAAGGCAAGTTGAAGTCACCACAAACAACAATAGGAGAATGTGGATAGCTAGATACAATAAAATCAGACAGCGCACTATAAAAACCTTCATCCGTGGAGAGGGTTGCACTACAAGGCACATATACAAATACAAGTAATAAACAAACGTTGTGTGATAGGAAAACACGGACAGGACCGCACTCAACAGGATAAGACATCACGAAGCTAGCACAAAGTGAACTAAACAGAGATTCATGAATGGCAATTAAAACTCCACCACCGTCTGCTTTATTCGATAAATCACAATTGCGATCATGTCTGAAAACATTATGCAGGGGAAAGAACTCATCACTAAAAAGATCCTTAGAAAGCCTAGTTTCCGTCAAACAGACAAAATCATCGCAAGCAATTATAGTGGCTAGCCTAATTTGCACCAATTTGGCTCTTAATCCACAAACATTCTGGTAATAGAGGTTAAAACGTTGATTTTTCGGCAGACAGGAACTGATTAAACTGGCGGGACCCGGGCCATAGTTTTGCGAAAATTTCCTCGCTGTCGGGGTTCAAATTCCTCAACCAAAACACCCGAAGGCCAGAAATCACGGCGCCCAATCGAGTTAAGTTCAATCGGAAGCGTCAGCAAGAAAGAGTCCATAATACGGCTGCTGTCCGAATCTTTTGTAAGCTTCTTGCAAGAAACGTTGACATCTCTTCCAAGCTTCCGAGGCATATACATTTTTAAGTCCTCCACAGATGTATCAGCCGCAACACGAGAAAGGAAGGTTTGAAGAGGAGAAGATATCACTCTAATGAAACCATTAGAAACGTCATCATTGGCACTAATAGGTTGTAGTGCGGGACCAGGAGACGACACTGAGGACGCAATTGGAGAATGGCATTGCAGCTGCTGTTGAATAAGCTGCTGAGGCAATTGTTGCAGAGGCGGCAGTTGAAGAAGTTCCAGGCAATGCTGATGCTCAGTAGTGGCTAGGCACTATGGCTTTGTAGTTGATTTTGTAGGCTTTGATTGCCCTGCTTGTGTTGTTGTTGAAGCAATTGCTACTGTTAAATCCGGCTATCCTTTGAAGCCCGTTGAGCCTGCTAACAGCAGTTGTCTGTGTGGATTTTTTTCCTACCATACTGCTGATTTACAAATGATAATACGTGTCACCATTTGTTTGTATGTCCAGAGTGTCTGCCTTGGATATAGTCCCCAATTGCATTCAAGCATTTGTTTTGACACCCAAAGTGCCTTCAGTACCGTTTTGTTGAGATGACTATCACAGGTGAGTTTCCTATATAGGTAAATTCCAAGATCTTCATCGGTAAACGCACCTCTGTGCCTTTAATTTTGAGGGCACCTACGTCAATTTTTCTTTCTTTCTAATAGTATCCCTTTCTGTGGATATCCTCTCCTGTTGTTTACCCTTAATTTTGGTGCCCCCAGCTCTACGAATACACCTCGATATCTCAGTATTTTACGCGCATAATTCACTACCTCTTGAGGGGTTTCTCTCCTCTGGAATGCATGGTGCAGCGAATCGTGCTTGGCATTGCTAAAGGCTCCTTCTATAAATATCCAAAAATATATTGTGGTTTTCACGTCAATTTTAAGCTCTTTTTTCATTTTTCTTGAAAAAATTACGTTTAAAAATTTGCAGCCAAATCAAATTTTGTCACTAACCTTCAGTTCGTATCACTATTGACCTATACCATTTCACTGTAGTACACAATTCTCACGAATCCAATCAAGATCGACCTATAAAGTTGATGGGCTAATAGCGGTCAATTGCAAAGAACCTGACACTGAGATATCTATGAGCACTAGCAACCTACCTACCTATCCACAAAAGAATTTATCACTATCACTAAAATTCCCTAACAAGTTCGTGACTTTCTTCGATCGATCTGAAGCGAAACTCAGTCAACCAGCCTTAGCATACATATATTTCGAATAGAAGAAGTCTTTGATGCCATGAATAGGTACACAACTGTGTAATGTCTAAACACTTCAACTATGTATGTATACATAAAACAGAAGAGGGCATTGAAAACTCATGTTCTTAGCTGAAAGCTTGTAGCAACTGCTTGCTTATTTTGTATACTCCCGTGGTTTTCAGACACTCATCTAGGAGGAACCCGTGCTACTAGCCGCTTCGCAGAAGTCGAATGAATGTGAACACACATGAACCGGTACATGTTAATAGCTTTTTGTCCTACGCCTACCGCATATCATCGTCTTTGCCATGCCTATTAGCATGAATGAAGCATGTGCGAAATTCTTGTGACAGAGGAGAACGCACTGGTGAGAGAAAAATAGAAAACATGGAAATCATCGTGCGTCGTTCTTTGAAAATACAGTTTAGAAGCTGCAAAAATGATTCCTCGTACAATAACTCTGAAAAAAATGACACTAAGGTGTTTCCAAATTCGCTACTCTTCGTCACTGTTGCGATTGTTTCCAGAAAACAAAACCTTTCAGATAATCTAGATAACTTATTCATGGATGTCTTGAAGCCATCAAACTATTTCCAAGATAAGAACCAAATGAAGAAAGTTCTCACGAACACAACCCATTCACACATCCATCAGTATCAAAGGTTGAACATCTCGAGAAGAGTTATGCTGAGGCCAGTGAAGTCATCAGATCTTGTTGTCTTCTGGCTCACCAGTAATTCTATTTCGTGCACTTGAACTATATACTCCAACTGTTTCAGGTAAAGCACCTAGTCGTGTTTCTGATTAGACGACCTGGCGATCTATGATCATCATCTTGGTACGTACTATCTATCGTGTTTAATGCTATTATATCGTTCCCGGCACTTTTCACGAAAGCGTTCATCGTTTGGCGGCAAAACGGCTGAACTAACTTCGTTCTGGCAGATAGGTTGGAATAGTTGACTAATAGCCAACAGTTTACAGTTATTCGACTGATGGTATTAGGCCGTCGCGCGTGAAGCCACCTGTAAACAATATGTTGGCCACTTCACGTCCATACAATTTCAAAGTCCTACCCGCAGTTTTTAGATCTTTTGAACGTTGTATTCGATTCTTCTTGGGCTGCACAGTAGATGATACCAGTGCATTCAATGCAATGAACCATCGTCAAGAGGAAGCCAGTTGATGATAGCTAGATGTGTTTTCTGTTTTATTAGCAGACACAGATCGTAACTTGCTTTGGAATGAAATGCATTCATTGAATACTGCATCTATGTGGTTGGAAGCAGTTGTTTGAGAGAAATGGTTTAGGCGTAAGATGCATTATGAATTATTCAAAATAGAACTGTTGAATATTTACGCTTTTACGTATGTTTTATGTTATTTCCTGAATTTGCGGTTTATGGAAAAGTTGGTTTGAATGGGTTGGTTGAGATTATTGTGGTGACTTTGGACTGAGAAGAAATCAAGTTATTGCTTAGCGGTTGTAAAGTTTTTCTGAATGTTGGAATCAAATAACTTCAATTATTTCAGTGCTTATTATTTAAGCGTTGCAGCCATATGTTTACTCAAAAGCTTCCGAAATGATAAAATTATTATTCAACAGATTGAAATTGTAACTACATAAAAAACAGGGCCAGAACTGGCATCAGCTTGAAGTACAATGTCGGCAATGAGAAAGACTGCAGCATCGGGTCTTAAAATATGGAGTAATAGACTCCAGTCACTTGGCTTTCTAAAAAAAGGGTCTGAATTGATCTTAAAAAAGGTCTAGATTCATCTAATAGGATCGTGGCTTATGAAAATTGGATTGTACTGGAAACTATGGCGGAAAATCCTTAAAATAAAATCCAAGCTATTTTATTCGAATTTAACCATTATTTTGAAACGTTGTGAGACAAATAGTTTACATGAGGGCTTTTGCAAAGTTTTTCCGACTTTCTTATTGCGTTCACAATCAACCTGAAAAGAAATAAATTGAGTGGAAATTTATCATGTTTTGATAAATAGCACTGGTCAACAGTGGTTTTGTTGATTTTGAGTCAATTTACACCAACAATTTATGAAACTATGAATGCTTTTGGCATACTGGGTTGGGTTTTTTTAATCCTCATTTTCTTATTACAATTTAAAAAGCAGAAAAAAATGGGAAATTAATACAAGTACATTTTATAAAATCAACTTTTTAATGAAAAATATTACTTAAAGTTTTGGTTTAGTATTTTGTTAATTTACACAGAAGTAAAATGAGAAAAAAATAGCAAAAATAATGTAATACTTCAGGCAAGCACCTTTTTCTAAGATTTTCCTTTGAAATTTTTTTTCGGACAATATATCTGTAATGATCAGCAGTAGTCTGCCATCATGTGACGATCCCATCTACCCTGATACCTTTCCTCCATTACTTTGGAGTCTTGGTGGAGTTTTGAGAACATTTGGTTCTAATAAATTATTTTCTTTTAGTCTTGAAGCAAGAAGTTCTGATGCTTCTTTTGATAAATTTAAGTCTCGTATTAAATCACTGAGCTCACTTTGAAAAAACAACTGCGGTGCTGATGTTACACCTTCATATTCACTTCCACTAGATTGAATTGAATGCTGTGAGTTTGGTAGCACCATAGATTCTGAGGGTAGACGAACTACTTTTGAGGCAAAGATGGGTCGAGGAAGATCTTTATTTTACAAGATAGGACATTTTGTGGACTACAAAGATGGATATTTACACGTTTTATTTCGATTAAATCCTTAAACTACACAAAAATAGCAATCATCGAAATGATTCTTGGGCTCCATCCAGATCAAACGGGTACCATATTCTAACCAGTGGCGCTCTCCTTTCTTCCACAAACGTAAATATACAATACACGATTTACAGACTTTATGCGGCACCCATGATTTATCTTGCTTTTCAATATGTAGTCCGGAATAAGCAGTATAAACTTCTTTCACAAAGTCTGTGATATTTCGTGACTGTTTTGTTATTTTATAAACACCACAAATGTAGCAAAATACATCAAGGCTATATTAGCATTTTTTTCGCGATGAACTCATAT
The DNA here is from genome assembly GCA_963978885.1 of Nemotelus pantherinus. Lineage (NCBI taxonomy): Eukaryota > Metazoa > Arthropoda > Insecta > Diptera > Stratiomyidae > Nemotelus > Nemotelus pantherinus. Next base: position 62,866,398 of record OZ022266.1, on the reverse strand, counting down.
TTCTACGGACAAAAAATAGTATTCAAAGCAAAATTAAAATTCAATAAATAAAACAAAGTACAGAGTAAATTAATAAATAAATAAATAATAAACGTTATATTAGTAACACACCCAAATGCGCGTCGTGCGTCCTCTAATCTTTTAAGTAAATGAATTTTTTAGCTTGTTCACGAAGTGCAAGGCCACTGGCACAATCACATAATGTACGCACGCGCGAAAAAATGCACAGAAAACGAAATTTAACCAAAAACCAAACGCTTATTAACAACTCGTGTTCCGAGGAGCCGACGTAAATTATTTATTATTTTTAATATTATCACTACATCAATATCATAAAAACCAAAGCCAATTCAGTACTTTCATGAATATATTCGTAAACTGTCAACGTGAAATTATAGAAATCCGCAGGGAAATCCAGAGCAACTAAAAAAAAAAAATTTTTTTGGGCTGTGTTTTTTTGAAAATTCGACGTCAACATTGGTGACTTGATCTTATACAAGAAAATTGTCATCACCTGTTAGCCGTCGGAAATGACGAAACTCCAGTCAGCTGATATGTGGAATATATAATATCAAAATGGAATATAATGCAAATTGGATATTGGAAAATCCGTACATTAATTTTCAATAGTAGTAGAAACGTTAATTCAAAATTCTTTTTCTTCGTGAAAAAAGTTTCTTGGTTAGTCTTTCTTAACTTATTTTAAGTAGAACCTAAAAAAAACATACAATAAAAAAAAAAATATAAGTGTTGTAAATCTTAAATTAAATTAAATAAGTTCGACAGTTTGATTCATCGTGTTTGACTTGGAAAGTGTCGGAAATAGATGCTTTTATTCGAAATTAGATTCAAACTTTGAACATTTGAAAAACTTTTTGACATTAGACTCGAATTTAGTTTGTGTGAAGTTTCATCTACTGTTTGAAATGTCTAGCTACTCGTAAAAAATGGAGTATCTCTAAAGTCAACTTCTTGTTTATTTACGATTTTTATTCTGTTCAGCAGTTTAACTGTTCAGTAGTCTAACAGTAAGACGGTTCGAAATTTCAATTTTCTGCAAAATTTTTAAATGCAAAAAAACGATGCTGTTGAAATTGTATCCTTTCGAAAAAATTCAGCACAATCTTCACATTTCGCTCATTAATTGGGTATGGGTTATCCCCTATGTTTTCATGATCTTCACGGAAGTGGCTAGCCCAACGGAAGATTGTACTATGGTCTATTTTTTACTCACTACAAATCTCTCTTAAAGCCAGAAGAATTTTTGCAGGGTTTTGTCTGAAATCATGCAAACACTTGATTTAATAAAGTTATCGGTAGAAACAGAAAAAGAGTAGGATTTCATAACAGGTACCACAAAATGTTTCATTCCCAAATTACTCCTCATTAACCTGTTAACTGGGTAAATATGTCGTAAATGGTCATGATGGAATTTTTAGTCAGGAAAATTTTTAACCGTGAAGTAAGATCACAATATGGCATATTTGGAATTGGTTCGCATCTGTGCACTAAAGCTGTCAAGTGCAGAATTTAATTTATTTGAAGTAGCATATTAATAGACACATAAACATTATTGAAATATAAACAGCTTGCAAAATAATCAGTTAATGAGCAGTTAATTATATAGTACTGTATATGCTGCTAAAACAGAGAACCGCAGTACTCAGGCTAAAAAGAGACTTTTGATTGTCATACAAAACTGGTTATTTAGGGTGATAATCATATTAAAATTTGACTAGGACCACGTCTGACAGAAGGACTAATATATCCTATGAATAGCATTTTGATATCATGGTCCGGTTGAGAGTTCCCGCAAACATAAATTTTAGGTACTCAAAAACAGTCAATTTGCTGAGGAAAAATTAAAAACAAATTTAATTTTTAAATTGATAGGGTAGAAAAAGCATTCTACTTATTAATCGTAAAAAAACTTTAGTGCGTAGAAACCGCTAGAAAGACTGATTTCGCATGCATGTTCTACTAAACGTACTCTTTACGACGACCAATCCGTATCGAAACTTGAAGCGATGACTGCATCGGAAGTTACAGGGCAGATAAATTTCCAGTGTTACCCCTCGCAAGAGTTTCTGAATTCAAAAGAGTAAAATATTTGCTATTAATTATCATTATAGGATGTTTACTACATGAAAATTTGATGGCGAAAATGACAAAATGACGTTGCTGGTAGCCTTCTGCTAGGTTCGCGGCCAAAAGTCTACTACAACTACTTCACCTACTCAGTGACTTTCATTTATATCTGATGACTTCATTGGAAAATAGAAAACTAGGAATATTTTTGGGATTGCTGTCCGCATAATTTTCAGAACTTGGATATTTAAGCACTTGTTGCTTATTTTCATTGTTAACTGTTTATGATATGTAATGGTAACGTCATTTAACACAAAAATGGCAAAAGTATCCAGAGCATGCTACCATTTTCTAGCATCACAACTAAAAGTATAAAAAATCTGCTACACACTAAGACCTACCCAGTCTGTGAATTTTGTTTCGATCAGATTACTGCAATGGAAGTTATAGGGATAGAAATATTTTTAGAGTTACGGCCTACAAAAATTTCAAAGTTTTACAAATTGAAACAACATTCGCTACTTAATTTCATAACAAGGTGATCTTCATTTGAAAATTAAAAGGTAGCAGCTGGTTGTAAAAAAAGGACAAAACTTAACGAAGCTGTCAACCATAACCTAATATTCCAACCAAAATTCTACCAGACATGCTCTACTCTAAGGATAACCTACTGTATGAATTTTATACCGATTGAAAATCTGTGTCAGCAATAATAGGGCAAAAAGCTTTTGTTTGGCTGATCGTTTTTTCAAGATGAAATTACAGTCACAGGGTTGACAGCATGTTCATTTAGCTCCTATCAGATCTGCTTTTGCATGAGATCAATACATCCTGTGAATTTCACAATGATCTGATTATCCGATCATGAGTTCTGGCGAAAACAAGTTTAGGGCGCTAGAAAAATAGATAATTTGGTGAAGGGTTAACATTCTCGTATAATGAAGAATTTTGAAAATTAAAATTTGACAGGATGAGCCAAGCATCAAATTTGTGTATCGTGTGTATTATTTTCCCTAAAAATCAAAAAATTTTCATAAGTGGCGACGGTTTGAAGGATCTAATTTTACGTGGCTGCTGTATCAGCAGGGTTACCCACATAGTAATCAGATACCCTACATATCCACACAACATAACCACACAAATTGTCCTGTGAATTTTGTAAGGAACGGATGGATCTATCAGAAGCTATCACGATTCGAAATTGTTCAATACATATGAAGTACCTTTTAGTTCACTAAAATCCCCACCACCACCAAAGCGTTAACAGTATCTTAATTTGATTTTGATTCCGACCAACTTCTAGTACTTATAATAGATCCTGAAAATTTCAGCTCGAACGAGTAACGCAACCATGAGTAATACTCACTGAAACTTTGTACTGATATATTGAATTACTTCGCACTGCGAAGAAAAAAGCCCCCAGTATAAAACGTGTTGAGCAAAAGTTCATTCCCCAGTTAACAGGTTAATAACGTGGTGCTGCTATTTCGATTGCCTAGTATGGCTATGTATCCTTGGAAGCTAACCGTGGTTTGATTTGACAAATCTGTTTAAATTATTAGTACGAAATAGGCTGTCATCATATCAGCTAAATTTTGAATGGACGCTTGTAGGAGCTGGCTGGCCCCTGGAGCAGGCTGCCTTAGAAACGGCCAAAAAACTCTTTATCCGCATTACTGAAGCTTTTTTTGAGCACATGTCTAGCTTTATGTGACTGTGGAAGACAGAACTATTATGTAACCTTTCGTTCCGAGAGTTAAGTTTGTCTGTTGAACACTACCAATAAGAATCACAATGAAGGCGATGTGAAGGCGTGTGATTGGGAATGGATAACAATCTGGTACTTTATGTGCTGATATAATGAGTTGATACTTATATAATTTATTTTCCCCACTAGGCTAGGTTACCCACGTTGGGCGCAATTTGTGCTGGTGGACTCAACTAGCATTTTGGTAGAGTGAGTGCTTCAGTTGATCAAAACCAACAATTTTTATACGTTTTTTGACAGTTGACAGACTAAATGTTGGTTAATTTTTGGCATTTACAACATGTGTGATTCGTAAGGCATTTGACGTAGCGATTAAGTTGGTGCATTTGTTTGTCCTATTTCCGAAGCTTTGACAGTCGTCACGCTTTGCATTTGCGCCAAAGTGCGCTGGAAAAAGTTTAGGCTGAAAATATCTGGATGATAGATTTTTCAAGTTCCCAGTTGTGCAACATAAGCTCATTCTAGATACCGGGTGGCTCAATGCTCCTATGTATGCTGATTGTTTCTACATTGTTTAGTTTATGTGTAGTTGATTTATTCTGCACTATGAATTGTATCTGAGAATACTCAAGTTCAAATGCTAAAATCTGGATCAGCATTCATCAAATTCTTTTTTAACCCTGGAATGGTACCGATGAGTAATTTTTACTCACATGCGGTATATATTTCGCCGCGCATCAGCCAGTTGGCCACTCTGACTGCCATGAGGCTAGAAGCTCTATAATCTTTTTATGTTTAATGATCAAATAAAAAATGTGCATAATACTATTATTGCCTTCTTTTTGGTAAAAACATGTACCTAAAATCATCCAAAAATTTACCGTACCATTCTAGGGTTAAGGTATCGAGTATCAAAAGAAAGCCAAGTACATTTAATGCCAAGAATTCAAAGCCAACATCAACAAAACAATAAATATTCTGAACTGCATCTGAAAACTGAAAGAATTTCTTCCCAGGCTTGATCAACCAAATTTATAAATTCCTTTTAACTTTCACCAGTCTTTTATTTACCTTTTTATTTGACAAGTCTAGTCAAACACTTGGATCATTTCACACATTCCAAAAAAGAAAAACATATGCCACACGCCAAGTCAGTCAATCGTTCTTGCAACTTGTCAATTGTTCAACTCTTTCGAGGCAAGCCCACGCAATTTAACTATGTCTAGATAATACCTAGCTCAATTACTATGCTAACTTTCTTCTTTTCTGTGCTCGTTGCATAGATGCTTAATAATTGTTGTCCAATGAAATTGTTGTGGTCTTCATCGTCGTCATGAACCACGCAACTAAGAACCTATTGACCGAGATTCACAATTCATTTACGAGCGACGAATTTCAAACGTTTTCGTAATTAGATATGCAGGTATCTAAAAAAGGTATCTAAAAAAGTTATAGTAGGCGGAAGATTTTTGTGTTATGAGAGATGGTAGATACAAATCGTTTTCAACCACAGAAAAAACAGTTGAAAAAAGATGATTTCGCTAGTAGTTAGTAAAGTCGGAAATCTAGTAGAAAAAATGCATTGATGGACATACCAACAAGTGTGGATTGGATGCAAAATAGATTAACACATGTATGTTTTGAACGTGATGCATGTTTAGAATTCGTCTGGCGTTTTTTTGCAGAACTGGTCACGCAATATGCGCGGAAAGAAGTTTGTAAAAGAGGTTTTGTGTTGTTTGTTAGCGAATGAGAAACAATGGAACGGAATAATGGTTCTATGAATTGTTTCTATTTGATGCCGGTACCCGTGTTTTATTCCATATGAGATATATATTTATAATTGCAATTATGCTATTAGCTTATGCACATGCTGTCGGGTTTATTTGTTTGTAAGTCAGGTTGATAATAAAAATGAAAGTTAGTACCGATGAAGTGTTTTGTAGGGCTTATAGCGAACTGGTTTACTTGCATGAAATTGTAATCAAAAAAATTTTTATAGCCCTCTGAGTAAATGATATAATATCGTAGCGAGTTCTATTGGACTTGGTCTACTCAAGAATTGTGAACCCTATTAGATAGTTGATGAAGGTTGTTGACCTCAGAAGAATTTTATACCAGCATTTCTATTAATTTCTATACAAAAATATGATAATCCAAAGACTAATAAGTCAACTAAACTTATTTCAGGATGCTTTCACGATGGAACAGTTTTTGCGAACGGATCAATGGTTCCGACATTAGAACCCTGTCTGAGCTGTCAATGCAATGTCAACACTTTAGTGTGCAGTCTTCGAGTATGCCCCGAAATGCCTGTACCGCCACCTCGAGGATGTGTTCTCGTTCACAAAAAGACAGGATGCTGTCCTTATCTATCATGTAAGAAATATCACGCGCCATACGATGGACCGAATCGAAGAATAGTAGCGTATTTGGATCATTATGAACGTGAGACAATCGATCGAGTTGTGAACGATAATGTACTGCAACGGAGATCTGATGATTCGGAATATGATAGTGCGGGTGAAAGTGAGTAGAAATTTTGGATATACCATTTTCGATTCAAATTCATAGATTTTTGGTACAAATTCATAATGTTTTCGAGTCTGATTCATATTTTTCAAATTAAATTCGACATTTTTTGATACCAATTCATAAGTTTTCGAGTCAAATTTATAATTTTTACTAATGTTCGATGAACATTAGTATTAAAATCGGTTCGGATAAAAATGCATATTTCCATATATATATATACATATATATATATATATATATATATATATATATATATATATATATATATATATATATATATATATATATATATATATATATATATATATATATATATATATATATATATATTATATATATATATATATATATATATATATATATATATATATATATATATATTATATATATATATATATATATATATATATATATATATATATATATATATATATATATATAAAGATCATCAAAAAATTCAGTGACTATTTCTTGGGAACCCGCCATCCGATTGAGCTGAAACTTTCAGGATACATTGGTGTATATGCAGAATAGGTCCAGGTCTCACTAAATGTCAGTTATCTTTAACCCTTTGGCGCCGACGGCCATTTTAGTGATATTATTAATATACCTATTATTCCGTACACAAATAATTTTTGCAAATATTAAGGTAGCATAATGAATTTCGAACGTGTTTTCAATGTGAATGGGATAGTGTTTTGGAATTTTTTAACCCCATGTGTGCGCTAGGTGCCTGAAAAAAGAACGGGAAAATTTAAAAATTTTTATATTGCGATAACTTTTGACAGAGCAATTCAATCATTATGAAACTTTTAGAGCATATTAATATTATTTAGTTGTAAATTTGTGTAGATGAGCATGTTGGCAATCCTGTAGCTAGGGCAGGCGCTGAAAGTGAAAACCTTCAAGTCATCGAATCTCCGCAAAAAATGTCGTTTCTTGGAAAAAAAATCCAATCATATATAAATATTACGCTTTGTTTACACAAACAAAGCGAAAAAACAGAAATTTTACAACGGGCATGCCTATTTACCCTTTCCCAATTAACCTATATTTTTAGCATCAAAAACTCCGTTTCACGGGAACTCACGATCCGATAATCAGAATTAATTGAAATTTATATAATGTATTGGTCTTAAGTAGGAACAGGTCTGATAGAAGTGATTTTGACATGAGGGCAATTTTGTGCCAGTGCTGCCATTTTGAAAAATCACTTAGAAAAATAACTCCTTTTGACCTTATAAATTCTGATTCAGTCATTCGATTTTGACGAAATTCTTACAGTAGCTGAACCTTACTAACCACGTTTGGTAGAAATTTGGTTGAAAAATTCGGTTGGAGCTGCCAGCTATGGTAATTTTGGTGTCTTAAGTTTGAAAAATTCCTGAGGAAAATAAAGCTCTTTGCCCTATAGCTTCCAGCACAGTCATTGAATCATAACGAAATTCAAATGGCAAATAAAACTTATTGTAGGCAATATTCAGTAGAAATTTAATTTCAAAAGAATGATAGGGTTGATAGCTATGGTCGTTTTTGTATTTTTTGGCACACCTTTAGTAAGTGATTTTATCATAGAATTTTCAAATCATAATGATCTTATAGTGAAAATAAATACCAAATATTAAGATCTAGAAAATTTGAAAACTTTTGCGAATGGTAACCCTAAATTTCTTTGCACCCCTATAACTTCCAATGCAGTCCTTGGGTCAATACGAAATTCGCACAGCAGGTTGACTTCAACGTAAGGCAGATGCGACATATTTTTTGCTACGGTGCTAGCAAAGGGCTGCCAGCACTAGGCTTTTTTGTTATTTTCGTTCCAAGAAATGTTTGCATTAAGTATTTTCATCGCAAACATTTGCAATGAAAATAAGTAAACAATGTTTAAATTTTCTGAGATCTGCACATTTTTCGGATGACAACCCCAAACACCTTTCTATCGCTGTATTTTTCGATGAAGTGACCCAAATCAAAATAAGCCTAGATTCTATTATTACTCAGAGTGTATTAGTTTTAAGTAGGAAAAGTAAGTATTGGTAGAATACACACTCAAAATCTGTACAAATCCTCTACTGTTCTTCGAACATTAGCGGTTCTGATGCGCTAGGGTTTTTTTAGAGTCAAACTCATAAATTTTTCCAACCAAATTCATAGTTTTCGCAAGTTAAATTCATATTATTTTCATGTTAAATTCGTAATCGTTATACTATATAGACCGTTTCGGACAAAATAAAGATTAGCAAGAAAAGACAAACGAAAAATTAAAACAAATTGTCCAACAACTGAAAGACAGACACTCAAAATGAGTTAGCCGAACAACCGTGAGCTGCTGTATAACCGTGAACTGCTGTAAGCTACTCAAAACATAGACCCTAAATAAGAGCGAGACAAAGAAAACAAGATTACCGAACCAAAAAAAAAAAAAAAAGAACGAAAACTTCCTCTTCTGCAACGACAAATAATTCATCCACCTGCGACATAGCCGAGGCAGCGACAAATAGTGACAATTTAAATTCCAAAATCTCAATTCGAGATCGACAGAACAAACCCCAACTGAACAAATAGAGCCGCATGAAGGAAGCCCAAAACCTGTTCCGATCATATTCCGTCAGCTAGAGCAGTCGAGAGCGTGTGTTTATCTAGGAATCACAATAATCACCATCAACCATTTCAGACCATCGAAAAGTCACCAAGATCTTCTCCGACTTCATGATACAGTACCATACGTACTACCTTCCCGAGGAGAAGAATTTAAACGTCATCATCCGAGGGCTCTATGGCCTAACACCTGAAGAAACGAAAGAATATCTTGAAAGATAGGGCTTTCATCCAATAGAAGCTTTTTCTGTAAAATTGGGGACAGGTCCATCATAACTAATCAAAGTTTTTCTTCCATGAAGCGAAAAGGAAATTTATAATGTACAGGGAATATGTCACTTAGTGTGCAAGGTGTTCGAATAAAATTCACGAGGTAGACAATGGGCCTTTTTACACTTGTATTCTTGATGCACTCCTGAAACTGGTTTTATACAAATTTCCACACCTGGTGTGCATCAGCAACGGAAGCGTTCATATACCAATTATGCATATGAATGTGTGCGTGTTGTTGTTTTCTCATTTCGACTTGAGTGTTTCATGAAAAATTCCTGACCCGTGAACTATGTTTATAGTTGTGTTAGTGATTTGCATCAGTTTTAATCAGTTTCAAAAGTGATGAAAAATTCTCTCCAAGTGCATCACTTTTTGTAGAGATTTCCCCTCGATTCTTCTGCCTCTTGCCCAGAAAACCGGTTACAGGACTGCATCAAGAATACAAGTCTAAAAAGGCCCAATCACAGTGTGACAACTGCCAACAGTTTGAACACTCCGCAAACAAATATCAGGCCCAAATCTATTGCGTCAAGTACGATGGACACCACCTGTGGAGGTGAAAAACCTGCGAGCTATGGGGGCTGCCTGTGAGACCCGAAGAATTTGAGAAGATCGTTGGCACAAACCTCTTTCCCAGCCCCTAGCCAAAACTAGCTAATCGAATACTCTCATCCCTACCTATATGAGCCAGTTTTTCGCCATCATAGAACATCAACTACACACTGCAACATGATGGCGAGGATGGACCAAGACATGTTCGCTGCCCAAACAATCTTCTACTAGCATACCGAATATGCATAAATGTACCATACAAACCATATTTCAATGCTTACGTAGAATACGAACAACTTACTATGCAAAAAGGACGAGCTGATGCAATTTTTAATTGATTGAAAAATTGATATCATGCTCATCCAAGAAACATTCCTCAAACCCGGTGACCATATCCGGATCCCCAACTATATACTATGTAGAAATAATAAAATTACTGGTAGGGGAGGAGGCAACGCAATCCTCCCAGCCTCAGTCGCATCTAAGCGACAGAAGTACAAACGAGCTTTTTCGAGTTCGTACTGGTTGCGGCATACCGGCTTCATAGGTAAAAGCAATTTATTGAACACCTTTGTGGGCTTTTCAATCACAAATGCTCAGAATTTTTTGCGGGAGATATAAATACCTACCACCACCAGTGGGGAGCTGTGAGAAGTAAAAAAGATGGGATCGAGCTAAATACATAATTTACAGAAAAACAAGCAAGCCCTATAATTAGCTACGCCCTAGATATAGGGATCTCATATGCACTCAATCAGCATGTGCACTTCAACGTCTTCAACGAGCTATCATCTGATCACAAGCCGGTTCTATTTCGCATAGAGAATATACAGAGATGAAAATTACTGTCTTTCCGAGCCGCACTGGCTGAAACTACCAGCCCAAAAGCACTTGAAACGGCCAGCGACTTAGATAATACAATTGGTCTCCTCACCAGTATCATAAAGCGGACAAAGGAGGATAATACGATCATAATTCCGGTTAAAGATAAGCACAGTGCTTACGAGCTCCCTAAGTCTATCAAATTGTTTATACGGAGAAGGAATCAACTCCGGAGAAGAGCTAGAGACACAGATGACCCTAGAATAAAGCGGGAAACAAACCAGCTGACCAATGTAAATCATGATAAGCCTCGAAGTAACACCCTTTGGCGACTAAAAACAAGCCAGTTATCCCACCGATCTACGATTCAGAGTGCCTAAAATTTGATAACATTTGCAAAGCCAATGGCTTTCTGGATTTCTTAGAATTGTTCATCAGAAGATGGTCTAGGTAATAAAACCCGCATCAACCAAAAAGCTGCAAGACTTCTTAGTTCTGAGCCTAAGTAGGCACAACAGTTGAGGCTAACTGACTCTGAGGAAGTGAAGAGTTTGGTGATGGGTTGAAATCATCAAAAATCACTTGGGATAGGCAACACCAATAAATATTGTTTTAAGTATTTACCAGATAGCATATTGTAAACACTTATAGACATAATCAATGCCATGCTTCGCCTAAGGATGTATCATAGAGCGTGGAAATTAGCCATCATGATAGTTACACCAAAATCTGGTGAAGCCCTCACATTTTCCCAAAATTGGAGGTCTATAAGTCTTCTTACAACCCATGCCAAAGTGGCTGAAAGAGTTCTACTTTCTTGTCTTAACGAAAAATTCGACGAGAACAACATTCTCCCGGAAGAACAATTTGGCTTTAATCCACTAAACTCCATGGAACTCCAGCTAGCAATGGTGGTCCAACACATCAGAACAGAACTCAAGTATACAATACTGTCAATACAGTCGACCGGACTGGTCATATTCGATATAGCAAAAACCCTCGACAAAATCTAGCATGCAGGACATATCTTCAAAATGCATGAGCTCCAAATACCTCTTCCATTTATCCAGATCATTGGATCATTTCTAAAAGGCAGGACATTTCGAGTCAGAATCGAGAGCATTCTCTCAACAGAACGGTAAATTGCAGCTGGAGTACCACAAGGATTTCTGCTATCACCTCTTTTGTAAAACATATACACAGCAGATATCCCTAAACTGCTCTTAGTAAAAATATCTCTCTTCGCTGACGATACGTGTATGATATCCTAAGATCCCTGAGCAGGGCGCAAGAGAAGTATCCACACTTGAAGAATCTCGTAACCTAGTAATCACCATAAGCCCATTAATGTACCTATTGTGGCTATGATATAGTGCTTCCCAATAGGAGTGATAGGATTTGGACAGCTCATAGCGGCCATTTTGGATTCTGAAAATCTGACATTAGCGGTCAATTATGTTAAGTAAAGTTTGCCATTTAATCATAAATAAATTTAGGCTTCTACAACGCTTGGAAATTGTCCAAACTTTTTACGAAAAATCAAGAAGTTCGAAAAATTTACGAAAAATCGGAAATCAAGAAAAATCGTGTTTTCGGATGAAACGCATTTCTAACTGAACGGCTTTGTAAACAAACAAAATTGCCGTTACTGGTGTGAGTCAAACCCACAAGTGATTCACGAATCACCATTACACCCACAGAAACTCACGTTTTAATGTGCATTTTGGTATGGTGGCATTCTCGGGCCGTACTTTTTCAAAAATGCTGAGGGTCGCACAGTTACCGTGAATGGCGAGCGTTATCATGGAATATTGACTGAATATTTCTTCCCGAAAATTGATCAAATCAATGTTGATGACATTCTCTTTCAAAAAGATGGTGCAATATGCTACACAGCCAGAGTTACGATGGATTTATTACGCGGACAGTTCGGTGATTCGATAATATCGCGAAATGGCCCTCACAACTGGCCACCGAGATCGTGTGACTTAACACCATTGGATTATTTTCTTTGGGACTATGTTAAGTCTAAGGTTTATGCCAACAAACAAGTAACTCTTGATGAACTTGAAGCCAACATACGAGCCCCTATTGCTGCAATTCCAGCGGATATGGTGCACTGAGTCATCGAAAATTGAAGCGAGCGTATACAACAATGCAAAAAAGTCGCGATTGTTATTTGAATGATATTTTATCCAAATCATAAATGGCATAAAATTTTCCATCAAATAAAGCTATTCCGCACCATTTTTGGCCGCAATATCTGTATTTTATTTCAATTTCGAATTACACTCTTGTCTCGACAGTAATTGCAAACGCGTCTTTCCTTTTCAAGGCTCAATACCAGAGTGTCCTTTATTATTACCAATACATATAGATCTTATTCTACTATTCATACATACAAACTTATCCTACAAATGTATATCATTGTTGTGTGTGCACACACTCAGTTTCGAAGGCAGTGAGCTCACCAAATTGTGTTACAGCGACGCCCCCCGTGTTGACTCCGTCGTCAACACCGACATCCAAGCGATGCAATTTGGTGACTGGGCGGCGATAGATGCTATTTCTCGTTTTGACTTCAGCTACACGTACTTTTCCGTCGGTACCTGGAATCACGGATATTACGACGCCCAGTGGCCACTCGCCCCGTGGAAGTTGATTGTCGTTGATGATTACAAGATCGCCTTGCTGGAAATTCGGTGTATTTATAACTTCCGCTGTTAGCCGAACGCCCATCACAACTGCTAGAAGTTCTAATTTCGCGATTGTCTCCGATTTCAAAGGCGCCACACGTGCTTTTACTGCTACAAGAGATGTAACGTACTCTTCATTCTGCTTGACTCGTATGTACACCACCGAGGCGTATGCACTCTCACTCGCATCGTTGAAATCGAAAATTTCTACCTGTTGTCCTGAAATCATCAAATGTCTTGGTATTTTTAATTGTTTTATTATGTGCCACATTTTCCATTTGTCCATCATCGAACTTAATATATTATCGTCCCAACCAATTCCTGCCCACCAGATGTCTTGCAGCAGTAATTTGGGTTTTATGGTGAAAAGTGTTAACAGGCTAGGAGGGTCGAAAATGGTAATGACTATTTTTAGAACTTGCCTCTTTGTTGGAAAGATTTCTCCAGAAGTCAAACTATTTTCAATTTTTCGAAAACCCAAGTTGAAGGCAAATGTGTCTTCTGAGGCGTTCCACAGCATTTCAAGAACACGTTGTTGCTGAGAGTACTTATAGATTTCCGATGTTCTTTGTTTCGCTAAGTACTTAGAAGGTAATGAATTACGTACCTCTTCCGAATTTGTGACGAAATTTCTGATCTTTGAATGTACATATATTACATCATTTATTATTTTTATCTCATCGGCTGTGCTCTCCGTTCCGTGAAGGTAATCATCGACGTAGTGACTTTTAACGATTGCTTCACAGGCCGCTTCGTGCGCGTTTCTGTGTTTCTCAGCGTTGTAATTTTTTACAAATTGTGCCAGAAAAGGAGATGAAGCGGTTCCGAATAACATTGCTTTCATTCGAAATACTTCGTTGTTCCAGAGAAAACATTGAGAATAGCTGTCTTCATCTTTTATTTCTACACGGTTGAACATTTCACGGATGTCAGCGATAAATGCAATTTTGTATTGGTGGAATTGGCATAATATTCTAAATAGAGGAATCAATAGATCGGGACCAGTTAAAATGTAGTCGTTCAACGACTTTCCATCTACTTTTGCAGCTGCGTCGAATACAATTCTAACTTTTCCAGGTTTATTTGGGTTGGTTACTGCAAAACGTGGTAGATACCAAACACGTTTCGCTGAACTTAGTTCTTTTGGCGTTACAGGCACTGCATAGCCACTAAAAATTAGCTTCTGAATTTCCTGAGAATATGCATCCGATTTGGCTTTGTTGGAACGTAGTCGATTTTTGAGACAATGTAGTCTTCGTTCTGCCATTGGCCTTGAGTTTGGAAATTCAAATTTATCGTTTTTCCATGGGATGGCGACTTCGTACCGTCTGTTATTCAGCTTGATCGAATCTTTAGCAATCTGAATAGCTCGATTTTCGTCAGCAGTAATTTGATTGCTTGGGTTAGAAATTGTAGTACCAAAGTTTTCCAACGTAAAATAGCGTTTGACGGTTTGGTGAAGCGTTTCATCGGCATCACAACAAAAAAACGTTATTTCTTCCCCGGAGCAAGAAACTTCTTGCGATATTGCGCCATGAATTGTCCACCCGAGTGCTGTCTTTGATAACACAGGCCCTTTTCCCTGAGGATGAATAATTTGCCTTGACACAATGAGATTCGCATTGTTTTGTCCTATTAAAAGAAATGGCTGCTCGTTGTTTCCAATATCTTCACCAACGTGTTGGATGTAAGGATACTCTTGAGCTAATTTTTCAACATTGAATTGTTGATTTGGTAAATTTAAATTATTTACTGTTCGCACGTCTTTTAAACAGTTGAATTTACTGCTGTCGTCTTTAGCTGCAATTTCCGCTTGAATGGTGTACGAGTCATTCTCAAATTGATACTTGCCACCAGTCCATCGGCAGCAAAAGGGTTTATGTTCACCTTTCATTCCCAAAACCTTTGCTACAGATGATTCAATCAACGTTGCTGTGGTGCCTTCATCAAGAATAGCTTTAACAATCAACGTGCCTAGTGGACCTCTTAGTTTTACAGCTACGATTTTTAATAAAACTTTACTATCTGGAGTAGTGTAAGAGAGTACTTGGCTAGTAGATGGAACGACGGAATTTTTATGTAGCAACGGATGATGGAACTTAGCGCACCGGTCTACTGGACACAGCTTTCGATTGATACAATTCCCTCGATTATGGAATTGAAGACAACAGTAACATGCTTTGACTTTTTCTGCAGCTCTCCAACGTCTTTTTACATCAAAGCTTTTAAATATGGAGCAACGTTCTAAAGAATGTTGATTAGCAATGTTACATACCTTACATTGTGGTGATTTACTACTATCTGCCACTTGAATTCGATTACGTGATTCGGTGCTGGGACTTTCAGTAGGAAACGTTCTCGACACTACCTCAGCCATTTCTCGTGACCATTGTGCGAAATGTTTCAGTGTTTCTTCTGCCCTCTGTTGCCAATCAAGAATGCACCCCATTGAGTCAGAAGATGTTCTGGTAGCTTAACAAGAAATAGAGCTAATATCTGGCGCTCGTCGACAAATTTTCGTAATTCTTCATCGGCTACGGCCGATATATTTCTCACCAAACAACTGAAGTCCATGAACGAAGCACTATTTGTTACTCTTGCCGTATTTGAAATCGTCCGTCTTATTTCATCCGCGATCAATTCAGGGCGACCATATTTAGTTTTAAGAATCTCCAGAACTTCTTCTGGGCTTTTAGCTGCACACAATAACAGTTCCACACACTGTCTGGCTTCCCCAGCTAGCGAATTGTCCAATCTCAGAATATTCTCTTTATTAGAAAAACCACAAAGCTCACTCGATACCTCATACTGATTGAGGAAAATTGGCCACAATAAACTTGAAGATCCATCGAACTTCATTAAACTGTTCCCTACAGTTTGCCTTGACAACATACTATTAATGGACTTCGCGATTTGACGAATGTTTTTGTCGTCCGTTTCTTCGTGTACACTATGGTTTTCCACCCACTGAGCAGTCGCATTTTCACTGATATTGTCTTCGGACGCGTCACTTACTACACTTTCGTTATCTGCAATGTCTGAAATTGGCTTCAATGCTTCTTTGTTTTTTATTCGCGCACTCAATAAACGTTGAATTGTTTTTGAAGTAAGAATTTTTGCTTCCTTTTCAGCAATAATGACCTTGTTCGTTTCTTCATCATTCTTCAATTCACTCACTTCACTTTCTAACTCTACTATTTCCATTTCTTTCTCGAGTTCTTTATCTTTCAACTTAAGTATTTCTACGTCCACTGTATTGTTGGATTTTTGTTTGTGGGAAGATGAACGAATGCTGGACCGAGATCGCATTGAAAACGCACGACTTTTCACGGCAGTTTCATCTTTCACCGCACTCTTTGCTGCTTGCAATATTGTTTTTGCCAAATGAGACGCATTGGCATTATCGACACACTCACATTTAAAAAAGGACGCCATTGCCTTCAAGTCTACGAGACTGAAAGACTCACTCACGGTTTTCACGTGTTTCACAAATTCACTGTCTGAAAATGAAAAACCACCAAATTGTCTTAGATTTTTCTTCACTAAATTTGCACTCGTGAATTTCCCGTAAAGAGCGAAGTGAACTTTGGCTAAAAGGTCTGATGTTGCGCAGTCAAGTCTTTGCTCAAAATCTGCCAAGCTTCCAAGAACTCGCGGCTCGAGGTTTTTCTCGGATTTCCCGACACTGTGCGCTAACTTTTGCGACATTTCGTTTATTTGCCAAATCACTTATACTTTTGAGAACCGTAAATTATCCACGAACTTGAATATCCGGTTCGAAGGACCAAATAATGTCTCGACAGTAATTGCAAACGCGTCTTTCCTTTTCAAGGCTCAATACCAGAGTGTCCTTTATTATTACCAATACATATAGATCTTATTCTACTATTCATACATACAAACTTATCCTACAAATGTATATCATTGTTGTGTGTGCACACACTCAGTTTCGAAGGCAGTGAGCTCACCAAATTGTGTTACAGCGACAACTCTGATTGGAAAATCCATTACATAGCTAAGCGCACACTAATATGAATGGAGTAAGAGTGAGCTCTTCCTTAGCCCCAAAGCAACATAGTTCCTCGTCGTCAAACTCATAAACTGTGATCTTGACGTGCAAAAGTTATGAATTCGCCTCGAAAAAACTAAGAATCTGATTCGAAAAAATTTTAAATTTGACTCAAAAATATTATGAATTCACTCACAGATTTTTTTTTGACAAGGCGGAGCTTATTCGAGCATTTAAAAAAATATTTTTAAACTTAATTACAGTCTGCATTGTCAACGGAACTGTCTACAAATCAGGTTCAGCTATGTCATCATCGAGCTTATGTTCATACTGCTACTGTATAGGTAAGTTCACAAAAAAAAAAGATTTCAAACTAGAGCCTCAACTCAAAACTGACTTATTTCTAGGAGGAGTTCAAAAATGCGTTAGACCAAAATGTATGCTGAACATGGATGGCTGTAAAGCAATTTATGTTGATTCAACATGCTGCCCTGTTCGATACGATTGTTCATCTAAAAACTCGGGAATCGTAAAAGCATCTAGATTCCATGTACGAAGTAGCAATAAACATTACTTGAGAGTAATTGGAAGAACACAAAGAAGTCGAGGTAAGAGGAACAAAGTAACTTTTTTCATTCATCTTTCGTCCAACATACAATTTTCCCATTCGCAGGATGTATCGTCAATTCAACGTTCTATCATGAAGGACAAAAGCTTCCAACAGAGCCAGAAAGGCATTGTGATATTTGTTTTTGCATTCATGGATCACGCAAGTGTGCTCCGAAGAAATGCGCACCTGCACTGAAAAACTGTATTCCAGTTGTACCGAAGGGTCAATGTTGTCCTTCGAGCTATGATTGCAATAATACGAGAGAGCCTGGCAGGCAGTTTGATCTCTTTTCGTTATTGTTTGGCGGTAGAAATAATGGAAGTACAATGGGCTACCCTGTTACGGTCACGAGTGATTCTCCTGTTGGGATCACAACTGATAAAACATTTCTCGATACCATACGCGAAGGCTTGCAGTACATTGACAATAATGAAAGTACCGTAGCAGATGTCTTGAAAAAATTGAATATTATTAATGAAACAACGAGTGTAATAGCACCTACCACTACCGAATCAAGTGAGGGAAACAAAACCGATTTGGTGAATGACAGTGCGATCAAGGATAATGAAGATGAGGACGATGTAAGCATCCTCGATATTTTACTTGGTAATGAGAAAAAGAAAGAACCAAACCCTGCTGTAGAAACCCATCCACAAGACTCTCAAGAAGTCAAAGAATATGATGAGACTTTACTTCAAAGTGCGGAAGTCAGTCAATCCAAGGAGAAAATTGAGACTGCGACAAATAAAGAAAACACAGAAACCTCGAAAAATAATACTAAGACCATTGATTTGGAAGAAGAAACAACACCAGCAACTATAGAAAGCACAACCGAAGAGGAATCAGCTTCTGACATACCCACTAGCACTGTAGACTACGCTAGCGAGGAACAGGACGAATATCTGTATGGAACTACGGAAGATAGAGGAGACAGTATTGAATATTTGGACAACGATGACGATGGTCATGACGAGCAAGAAGATGAAGAAGCGACCGAAACGACAACTGAGCTGAACGTAACTGGTTTAGGATCAACTGAAAATGAAGACATTGAAGTTGAAGCTGAAGCACAAGTAGAGTCAGAGAATACTTCAACTGAATTGAGTTCGAGTACGGAAGTAGAGAGTAAAAAGAATTCAGTGGAACTTCCAGTAAGCGAATCGAATCCAGACAATTCAACTGAAGACCTGAGCTACGAGGACGATTCGTCAAGCCAAACGAGCACAGAGCTGAAGGAAGACGATGGTGAAGAAGAAGAAGTTGAAAGTGATGATGGTGGTTTTTTGTCTGCCTTTTTTAATGGATTGAGTAAAATTCTAGAGCCTTCAAAAAATAAGACAAAGACTGCCGTTGTGAGTGGAACAGTTTCTACAACAACAAGTGTTTCTACTACAGGAAAACCAGCAATTATAGTAACAACTGCTTCCTATCCAATGACCTCTGAAAAACCATTGAATATAACAAAACCAACGACTACTGAAAAATCAACTACAACTACACAGACAAATGCATCTTATTCGACTTCATTTGAATCAACTACAATGAAAACGAATGCAACGTCTCCCATGAATACAACGGCTGCCCCCGCTTTGGATACAACAACGCCCAAACTGACAACAATAGCCAGGTCCTCAACGAAATCAGACACTTACACAACAACCACTCCATCTCCACCAACACCAATTGTCTTAACGCCTCTCACTACAGACAAACCAATTATTATCAAAACAAACCCTTCGATTCTCGAAGCTGACTATAACTTCGACTACAGCGAGCCAACTCTCCCACCCAGCCTACCTAACTTAAAGATCATCCCATTTCTGCCAACCGATGCTTTGAAGGACGACCGAAAACGACTTAACTACAAATTCTACAGCAAACCGAAACCAACTTCCAGTTATCCTTCGATAACTGAAAAACACGAAAGCTGGGGTCATGCAGCACCAGGTGGTCCAAAGAATTCCATATCGAAAATAGACTATGACCTCGATTACGATCATACAGGATCATACCCGTCAATAACAGAGCCCTATGATGAAAACTCGAGAGACCATCATAAATACGGTTTCAGTGATTTTGAGTATACTGATGTTGCTGATCAGGACGAGATCAGCGATAAGTTCGATGGACCTGGTGTTGCTGCTAGTTATGATTCTTTCGTGAAAACTGAGCCACCAGTTGTGAATAGATTCTCACCACCTACAAAAACCGAAGGTGGTTTTGTGCCAAAAGAACCAATTCCAGATCAATTTTTCTATGAAAACTATCATACAACTAAGTTTTTAATAGACCTGACAACGGCTGCACCGAAACCATTGACGCCGCAAAATTCTTCAAAGACCGGTAAGTAGAATAGTTTGAGATGAAACAAAAAAGTGTGACAATCTTTTTTCATTTTTTAGTGATCACTACGCCAGATCCGTTCAAAGATGTCATCAAAACGGAACCACCACCGGATCTCTCTTCGCTGATTGAAGACAAAGAGAAACTTCTAGCAAGTGGAGCACCAGTGCCTTTGTTCGGTACAGTTGGTGAAAATTCCGCTATTCCTGAGTTTGAGAAAGAAATTATTTCTATAACTACTGATGCGAATTACAATTTCACCTCGGAGTACAAAGATGCGAAGGATGATTTTGTAGACAGCTCGAATTTGACTGACAGTAAATTAATAAAAACTACTCCAGCATCAGTAACGGAGGTTAATATCACTACTCTATCTCCTGCAATGGTCAATATATCTTCAATTGAAACCAACAAAACAACAACTGAGGCTGACTATGACTTGGGAGCGGGACTAGAAAGTGTTTTGGATCTGTTTTTCAAAGACGAATCGAGAAATGACTCTTTTGTAGGAATAACAATTCCACCATTCAAAAAAATCTCAGCAGACAATGCTCATTATCAGCTGATCAAGACATTCAGTCCAGGAACAGCTCAAGGGGATACTATTGATAGAATGGATACTATTGATTCAGTAGAAGATATGCATATTTTAAAAGAAGCTTTGCTTAGTGGACTTGACTCTAAAGACACACAAAAATACAACGATCCTTCACGAACGGAGCCACCATTGATAGTGAAACCATCGCCCGATGATGAATCGGGATCACTATTCGAGCCATTCAATAAACTTCCATTCGTCAATCCAAGTATTTCCGTCAATCCATCCCAAGAAGACCACTTAGATCCACTCAATTCCAATTTGGACCCGTTTCTTCCGTCTTCAGACGACACCGAAATACGGACAAATTTCAATGTTGAGGGCTATAAGGTGATTCCAAATGACCCAGCAATCATCGCTAAAACCGATTCGTATGTCGTGAATCCGGTTGACATCGATCATTTGAAACGTCATCATTCGGTTGGTGGAGCACAGGTATTCACCAAATCTGATTCATCGAATAGCATCAACGATCCGGCTGGGATATTGAAGCTAGCTGGCTGTAATATTTATGGTCGAATGTACAGGGTCGGGAAGATTATTTCGGAGCTGTCAGGACCATGTTTGGAGTGCAAGTGTACGGAAATCGGAGTGAATTGTGAGTCACTGAGCTGTTGAGGGCTGAGAGGGTTGATTAATGTTTGTACTGAATGGAAGGGATGATGATGATTTTGTGGAAATAGTTAGTTCATGCATTCGACTATTATCATTGCATCTCATCATTTATTTGTAAATTTCCAAAGTTATCTATTATATTGTATATTGCCGTAATATTATGTTTATAGTCTTAAGAAATATATTTTAACTGTATGAGAATGAGAAAAGTCGACATAAAATGTCAAAAATTGCTTTCGATTCACTTCATTATCACTATCAAGTATGAGAATCTCTCTCTCTCTCTCTCTTTTGAAATTAAATTCATTTTCTAGTCAAATTCATACGTTTTCGGTACAAATTCCAAATATTTTCGAGTCTAATTGACATTTGTTCAAATCGGATTCGTAAATTCAAATTCGAGCTCGAATTTGTCAATATAAATTCAACCTAGATTTTTTCGAGTTGAATTCATAATTTTTCCTAATCAAATTCATAACTTTTCCGAACCAAATTCATAACTTTTTTGAGTAAAATCATAATTTTTACACGTCAAGGTCATAACTTACAAATTTGATTTCCAAAATTTGAGCTTATCTTCAGAATATATGAATTCAACGTGAAAAAATTATGAACTTAACTTGCGAAAATTATGAATTTATTCAAAAAATTAAGAATTTGACTCGAAAACTTATGGGTTGATATTGAAAATTTACGAATTTGATTGAAAAAAAATGTGAATTAGACTCGAAAATATTGTAATATGCACCGAAAATTCATGAATTTGGCTGGAAAGGCGTATATTAAGGCGGTAGTCTAGTGTGAAGGCAGTTTTTTAATGCTTTTTTTGGGAATTTTTTTTTTTGACAAACCATTGAAATAAAATAGTTCATGAATTATGTATCATTTTGATTAACAATTAAGCAAACTTTGTGCATTTTTTGAAGTCATCATATGCAAAATAGTCGGAGATAACCCGCACAACAGGAACACATATATAAAAAGAGGTGCTCCACTGCTGCCATGATTTCGGCCGCTTCGCTTATCTGAAATCAAAAAACCAAACGCAGTTTTGATTGTGAGACTTGAGACTCCAAAATGAAGCAAAATTAAGTTGAAATTCCAAAAACTAATTTTTTATTACGCTTTAGACAAAAAAAAATCAGTTTTTCGTGTTTTTTTTTTTGGTTTTTTTAGCTTGTAAAATGAAAAGTAATGAACCAATCTTAATTATTTTAGTTCATTTTGTAGTTATCTATGTACTTAAAATGATGTATGAATTTGAGCAGAATCAATCATGTAGTTTTTGAGATATCATGGCAGTAGTTTGAAAAAATCGTGTTTTGAGAAAAACGCGTTTGAAACCTCCTATCTCCTACGATAACACTGTATACTTCCTACGGTTTACGGCTGTAACTTTTCAACGGCTTCAAATTTCGAAAAATTCTTTTACCAACGTCTTCTAGACATGTTTTAGATGTTGTTTATGAAAAAACAAAAAAATCGATTTTAATTTTCTGACACACTAGACGACTGCCTTAATAACTTCGTTTCAAAAATCATAAGTCGATTACTCATAATTTCCTGTGTTCTAATTTAATTATTCGCATCTGACTGATATTTTGATATAATTGTTTTTGAAAAGATACTCGAGAGATTTGGTGGAATCTTAATAAACCACATATGTCGTATAATGATCCCGTTACATAATCTTGCAATAGTTCGTATCTATCGTTGGCGTGCACAGGCAAAAAAGTGCAATTTGTTATCCAAGGCAACTATGCAATAGAGCCCCCGTATTTGCACGTCGCTTTTGCCCCCGTATGCGCACGTCACTGATATCTATATATCATGGTAAAATGATGATCTCTACAACATGACGTACATTTTATTATATGACATATGCATGT
Source organism: Nemotelus pantherinus (assembly GCA_963978885.1). Taxonomy (NCBI): domain Eukaryota; kingdom Metazoa; phylum Arthropoda; class Insecta; order Diptera; family Stratiomyidae; genus Nemotelus; species Nemotelus pantherinus. The sequence continues at coordinate 62,843,062 of OZ022266.1, read as the reverse complement.
TAAGTACAATGAATAATTTCAGAGAATTTTATTTTCGAATTTAACTAAATAGTGATAAGAAATCATATATCTATTCTTGTGTGAATGGTAGGAGGAGAAAAGATGTGGGGGAAGGATTTTGAATATCCTTGCATGTGCTAATTATACGTATATATCGTATTTTATTCGTAAATAATTTAAGTTAGCGAAATAAATATCTTATGAATAAATATTGATAAATAATTTTTGTTTTGGCATTTGTATTGTTGCGTGACGTATACACTCTGACAAATAAGTTTCGGAAATGAGTCTCTCGAATCGCCTGCGTTCATTATTTTTTAATGTTTTTATTGATTTTCGAAGAAAATTAGTATTAAACACGTTTCGCCGAAAATTCATTATATATATGTATATATATATATATATATATATATAAATATATATATATATATATATATATATATATAAATATGTATATATATATATACAGTGCTGTGCAAAATTTAAGCAACTCACTACTTGTCGGAATGAAAGCGAAAATTACAATCAATATATAAAGAGTTTTTTTCCTATTTTTTAGTTTACACGTTAGCATGTTGCTTAAAGCTCTGCAATAAAAAAATTACGTCAGTATTTTAACTGTTCTTAAAAAAGGCAAAAACAAATCACACCAACAAAAAGGCTGTGCAAAATCTAAGCAACTTTCAAAACGCAGCTACGGTTCCCAGCCAGAACAAAAGATAACGGGGATTTCCCGATGTTTTTTTTATCTGATGTTCGTGTCAATTAGATCAGTATAGATCGTTTTCCCTTTGGGTTTAATTGTGTCTAAAAAAATAAAATTTAAAATGCAGCGTAATCAATACGATAATAGATTTAGATCAAACGTAATTTCGCTATATTATTCCAGAAAAACGCAACTAGAGATTGCCAAATCGTTAAATATTAACAAATCTTTAATTTCATGATGGATCACGAAATATAAAAACACGGGTAGTGTGGAAAGTGTAAATTTTAGTAGAAGGCCGCGTAAAGCTACCATTAGAGATGACTTACAAATTAAAAAATTGATAAAAATAAAACCGGTTATCTCGGCAAAAGAACTAGTAAAAGAGCTAGGCTTAAATGTCAACTAAAGCACTGTTCGCAGACGGGCAATTGAATTCAATCTAAAAACCTATACAGCTTTCAAAAAACCATTGCTCACAAAAAGACATGGAAGGAAAAGGTAAACTGCTCGAACAACACTTTTAAACATTATTATTTTACTATTTATATCGTTTCATATATCATGTAGTCTTGAATTTGCTAAAAACCATCTTGACTGGTCAGTTGCTAAATGGAAGAGCGTTTTATTTGGCGACAAATCCAAGTTCAACCTCTTCAATTCTGATGGCTTATCCCGTGTAAGGTGTGAGAAGGGATAGCAACTGAATTCACGCTTCTGTAGGAAAACACTGAAACATGGGGGAGGAAGCATCATGGTCAGGACATGTTTCTCAGCATTAGGTCTTAGTCCCTTTCATAGAATAACAGAAATTATGGACAGATTCATGTATAAGGACATCTTAGAATCTATAATGTTACCTTATGCAGAGTGGAATATGCCAATTCGATGGGTGTTTCAACATGGCAATGACCCGTAACACACATCGAAGTTGGTTAAAGAATGGCTTAGCTCTAAAAGTATTCAAGTTCTTGATTGGCCGGCACAATCGCCCGACTTGAATCCTATAGAAAACTTGTTCGGTATATTGAAACGGCGTATGGGAACAGTACAGTTTGCAAACAAGGACCAATTGTTTACAGACCTAAAAACCGAATGGCAAAAAATTGACATATCAATTTTAAATAATTTAGTTGAATCAATGCCTCGCAGATGTGCCGCTGTTATAAAAAATAACGGCTATTACACGAAACATTAATAAAAGTTGCTTCGATTTTGCACAGCCTTTTTGTTGGTGGTTTTTTTTAAGAACAGTTAAAATACTGATGTACTTTTTTTATTGCAGAGCTTTAAGGGGCTATTCTACTTTGTCAATTTCAAAAAATCGATTTTGTTTTTTTTACGTTTTTTGAAAGTATATGATCTCAAGAATATCGTATTAAAATTTCCGAATGATCCGAGCATTCTATTTCATCATTTTACTCGAGCGCATCTTAGCTCATTTTGAGGCGTGTACGTCGTTCAACCGCGTTAAACGCGTTTTTCTCAAAATCATGTTTTTCGATACTGTCCAAAGCTTTTCTCAGAAACTAATGCACCGATCCTCCTGAAATTATTACCACATATTTGTCAAACATACAACTATGGTTGGTACTAGAATCGTGTCAAAATATTGATTTTATCTATTTATTTTCAGCAAAAATCGGTAAAAAAAACCGGTTTTTTGGAAAAAATTTTTTCAAACAGTCGCCATTTTGTTAATTTTGCATAAAACTTCATGATTCTAGTACCAACCATAGCCGCTATTATACAAACTAAGAATCTTTTTGAATTTTGTGTTTCAGACTCTCCGTTGCTGAGAAATCTTATGGACAAGTGCACCCCTTTTTTTATGACATGTCAAGAATGTATGCGTCATGACTATATATATAATTATATATATATAAATAAAAAAATTTTTTGTGAAGTTCAAGAGTTTATTTATTCAATGCCAGAAAGATTTATAACGATACATGTAACGACTCCTCAAAAAAAAATCGCAAAAATTTGCATTTTTATAGGGCTCTAAAGTAGAATAGCCCCTTAAGCAACATGCTAACGTGTACATTAAAAAAAAATGGCAAACAGATATGTGTAACAATTCATGATTTGTTAGAATTAAGATTTCTTTAATCCTTTGGCGGTGGCGGGCATTTTACTGAGTTTTCAAGTACCCTTATATTTCTATGCGGAGTACATTTTTGCTAAAAGTAAATATTGGAAATGAAAACTTATTGTGTTTTATGCTTGCTCAATTTTGAGCCTTTTGTGGGCGCCGAATGCCTAAAAGTAGGCAAAGATATTTTTTAAAATTGCGATTTGTCATAACTTTTGAAAAAAACAGTGGATCATCGTGAAATTCGCATGCGGGCAACCCTGTAGCTACGGATGACTCCTCACAAAACGGCAACCCATCATCAAATTACCTCTATTTTCAGCACTCAAAACTTCTGTCTACAAAAACTGACGACCGAATAATGCGATCAATATGAAATCTACAGGACATATTGGTATTAGCTAAGACCAGGTCTGATAGTAGTGATTTTGAAATACGGGCAACACTGTGGCAGTGGTGCTATCTGGAAAAATAACCGAAAAAAAATTTGTTAATGGACTATAGCCTCCGTTTTAGCCAACAGATTTTAACAAAATTCATACAGTAGCTTACTTTAAGACAGATTTGATCGAAATTTGGTTAAAAAATAGGAATTCAACATAATAAGGAAATTGTCGACAACTGCTTGGATTTGGCAATGACTGCGAGAAATATCAAATCCGGTTTTCGAGCAACTGGAATTTTCCCAATAAATCCTCATATTTTCAACGAGCAAGATTTTCATTTCGGGTGAAAATGTTTCGACCATTGCTGATACACAGGCAAATGAAGATGATCAACTTGGACTGATCCCCCCGCTGCAATTGATGAGATCACCACTTCAATTTCAGATAAAGCTTCTACTTCTGGTGTTTCATTAGAACGGTCTCTTGAGCAGATTGAGCCGATTCATTGTAGCACAGCACAAAAAATGTCTAATCGGGGGCGTAAGCTTATGGAAAGTGCGATCTTAAACTCGGCAGAAAAGAGAAAAGAGCTCAGGAATTGGCCAAAAAGAAACGACGACGGTCTTTCACACCAGCCAATAAATCAATCAAAACATCAACACCGGCAAAAAAACGTAGCGAAAAGAACCGTGTTCAACATTATCTGAATTAGAAGAGGACCTCTGCATCATCTATTTGCAAGCAATGCCCAAAAAATGCACAAAGTTTAATACAATCGGATGCACGGAATGTAAACGTGAAGTGCATCTTAATTATACCAATATGACACGCAGTTTTTGGATTTGTGCTATGTGTGATCCCGATTCGGAATAAATGAACCATTTTATATCGTTTTGAATCATTTACATTGGAATTTCATTCGGTTTTGATAGATTCTGATTTTATGCCAAATTACCCCTCTTTGTGTCCGATTACCACACATTTTTTCATTTGCTTCAATTTAAAAAAAACGTGCTAAAAGTTGCGCCTGGTCTCAAGTTTTATGAATGTAGCAAGGAGAGATCTAAGAGAGTTCATTTTGCTACGTCTATTGGTGAAAAACAAAAATGTGTGTCAGATTACCCCACATTACTAGAAATAAAAAATATTGCCTGGAAGCGTTTGAGAGAGAAAGCATTCGTAAAAAGAGTAGATATTTGGAAGAACAATAATATCTAAAATTTAAATTGCACCATAACAATGCACAGTCTCACAAAGCCATCATTGTTACAGAATTTTTGAATCAAATTGCTATGAATATTATCGATCAACCCTTATTCAACAGATTTGACTTCGTCTAATTTTTTCATGTTCCCAAAGCTTAAATTGAAACTTCGTGGAACCCCGAAATACATAAAGACGAAATCGGAGAAAGAACTCAAAGAATCCCGGAATTACTTTCAGTTCCTTCAAAATTGTATGGATGATTGGATTGTTCGTTGGAAGAAGTGTATCACTTCAGATGCAGCCTATTTTGAAGGAGACTCAATAAATTTAGATGAGTAATTGATATTTTGTGTTTTTGTTTGATGATTCCCGAAACTAATTTGTCAGAATCTATTTACAGATTTTTTCACTGTGCTTTCGCGTGAATAGAATTAGTACGTAGGTACTAATATTCCTTTAAGTAACATCTTAAACATTTTCCTGGAGCTCTGTGGTGGCCTAGCAAATAGTATAATTTATCGTTATTATCGCTCCAACATCTCTAGATAAAAGTTTATTTTATTTTCCTCCAATCTCATAATATTTATCATTTATTTCAAATTCAACAATATTAGTACAATAATAAAAACACTATACAATATGATAGCAACATGTCTAACTAGTTTTAATAATGTGGTTCTTTTTCCTGAATACAAGGCAAATCCTATAACTAGACCACACAAGCCGCCACTAATATGTGCTGCCAAACCGATTTTCGGTTCAACATTTGAATCTTGTATGCAATGCAAAGTGGTCAGTAGTATATCATTAAAGCATATAACAATCACAGATATCACTCTATAGTACCGATATGGCAGTGAGGAGAAATTCTGAAAATAAAAAAATCAATATTGTTTTATATTTTGTATTATTCGCATATACATCTAGCTTTTCAAGCGTTAAAATGTTTGTTAGTTACAAAAGCGAAATCATGTTAAATCTAATCAAACATTTAAAATGCACATTATTGTTCGAAATAAAAAAAACATGGAAACTTTTAGTTTTCTGGTCGACAAATGTATCGATATCATTGTTTTGAATGAGACTTGAATAAAATATGAGGATGAAGTGACACACGCTAACTACGGGCTATTAAGTTCGCGGAATGGGGAGTAAGAAGTGCAAATGATGATGCAAATTTATTTTTCTTTTTCAATGTATACAGTTTTTGCATCAAATTCATAGATTTTTTGCAAAAGTTCATAAAATTTTTGAATCTAATTCATATTTGTTCAAATCAAATTCGTAAATTGTCGATACCAATTCATTAGTTTTCGAGTCAACTTTATAATTTTTCAGAATTTAAATTCATACATTCTTAAAAAACAATCATATTTTCCGCTTCAAATTCATAAATTCTGATCTCAGAAATTATGAATTTGACTCGAAACAATCATGGTTTAACTGAAAATAATTGATCGCATGAGTATCGAAAATTTACGAATTTAATTGGAAAAAATATGAATTAGACTCGAAAATATTACGAATTCGTACCGAAAATCTATAAATTTGATTCGAAAATGTATATAGTATATTTCGATTCGAAAATTCGAAAATGTATATAGTATATATATAGTATATTTTTTTTTGGATTTTTCAATTAGTTTATGTATGCTTTCTAAAAATATATGATGTATTTTGTTGGAAAAGTAATTCGAAACTGCGTCCTTCACTTCTTCATCGTTTGAAAACATTTTCCTACGAAGTTCCTTGTTCAATTTTGGGAAAATATAGTAATCGCTGTGATCCAGGTCAGGGCTGTAGGGTGGGCGATCTAAAATATCTACGCTCACCTTATGCAAAGCAGCCAACGCAAATTAACCCTTGTGGACAGGCGCGTTATCGTGCAGGAGGAGGACACATTTAGTTAATTTGAATTTTCTTTTTATTTTCATGACTTATTTCAACGGCTCTAGAATTGAAGCGTAGTATTTTTCGGCTATGGAGATGCCTTTGTTTTTAAAATCGACCAACAAGATCCTTTCTTAGTCCCAAAAAACGGTCGCCATGACTTTTCCAGCAGACTGTGGCAACTTGAACTTCTTGGGTGGTGGTGGTGAACTCGGGCTCATAATGATCATTATTGGACTCATAATGATCAATTCAAGGCTTCAATGGCACCAAACTTGACACCGAAAAATTAAATTGGTTTAAGCATGACATAAATTTTCTAATTTCTCTATCGAGAAACTTCATTTTATGTGGTGACTTAGATGTTCGGCACTTCCACCGAAATTGCTTGAAATCTAATAATTTGGGGACTGTGATCAAAAAATAAGGTGAACACGTTTACAATATTTAAAATCTTTATTTCTTCTTTGAAATATATATCATCACTTTCAAAGTATTCTCCTCCCACTATGGCAACCATTTTTCCAATCCTCGATTCGGTTTTGATCTCTTCAATCGTGCCGAAACAATGTCCCTGGAGCGGTCAATTTAGCTTAGAGAACAGGCAGAAGTCACACGGTCCCAAATCAGCAGTACTTAGGTATCCAGCAAAGAATAGAGTACACTGAGAAAACACATGGCGCCAGACGCCATAATTTATAGACTTCTGGCGCCATGTACATAGTCTAATTAGGGATTGTGATAAAATATAGCGCCACACGCCATAATACATGGCGAAAAGTACATAGGCCTACACGCCATGTGCATGGCGTGAAGGACTATATTACATGGCGTCGTGGACTATAGCACATGGCGTGGAGAACTATAGTGCATGGCGTGAAGGTCTATACTGTATGGCGTGGAAGACTATACTGTATGGCGTGGAGGACTATACTGTATGGCGTGGAGGACTATAGCACATGGCGTGGAGAACTATACTGTATGGCGTGGAGGACTATACTGTATGGCGTGGAGGACTATAGCACATGGCGTGGAGGACTATAACACATGGCGTGGAGGGCTATAAGCATAACGTCTGCTCCTATGTACTATGGCGTGGGGCGCTATATTTTATCACAAATCGACCGAAATCGACTATGTACATGGCGCCAGAAGTCTATAAATTATGGCTTCTGGCGCTATGTCTTTATTCAGTGCATCTGAAGATGATCCAGTTTGCATCCAACAAAAGGCCACGAGCCTTCTCAGTTCGGAGCAACTGGAGGTAGAGCACTTGATGTTAGGTGATGGAATTCCATTAAAGAAATTCCCGAGGGATAAATGACATCAAAGATCATATCCTCTCCTATACTCAAGAAGCTTGCTGATATTTATACATCTCCTCACACAGCATGGCTGCGAGTTATAATTGGAGTGCCATGAGCCATATTACATGGCTCATGGCACTATGTAATATGGCGTGTGGGGCCATAATTTTTACGCCATGTAATTATGACGCTGGGAGCTATACTGCATGGCTCAGGGTACTATGTACATAGCGTGTGGCACCATAAATGCTGCGCCATGTAACATGGGACCACGCGCTATGTAGATTCTGACATTATGGCGCTGGGAGCCATATTGCATGGCTCAGAGTACTATGTACATGGCGTCTGGGGCCATAAATAATGCGCTATGTTACATGGCTCTGGGCGCTATGTGGATTTTTTTCAGTGTGCATCAACAGAGATTATCCTTCCCCAAATCAATACTAGAAACACCGAGAAACAACGAGAAGTATCGTCTCAAACTATCTACGTACAAAACATCTAATGTATTCCGCAGAACGGAAAATCCCAGGGAAAATTCGGTTTAAAACGCCCATAACAAACTCCTTGTTGTCAAATGTACATTCGCCTAAAATGTGAGAAAGATAAACGAATTCCCATAGGACGAGAGGAGTTCAGAATAGCGTAGATGCATGCAATGGACAATTTTGGAAATGGCCGAGGGAGAATTAATATCCCTCGTGTGAGCCTTATGCGTCAGTCTTCACAAAGCAAGTCTTTTGAAAAAGCGAATTTAGTCCAATGACAAACACGGCGGTTCCAGCGAAGTGTTTTCCGAGAGGAAACCCGATTCGGTTCAGCCGTGAATTCATTTAGCATTGTGATGACACACACCGCCGTGCAGACCGCCTTTCGGTTTCGGTACCGAGTCGGTAGACGAGAAAAATGACCAACTGACTCGGTTCTTCGAACATTTTTTGATTTGTCCATAGCTGCGAAATCCGATGAATGCATGAGATATGGGAATGAAAATCTGATAAGAAAAGTGATTTTTTAAGAATGGCTAGGATACAATATTGGAAAATGAAACATTTGTGGGCACTTAGTTTCTAAAAGTAGGCAATTACAGATTTTCAAAGAAAATTAGTTTTAGAATTACTTTGTCCAAAATTCGTATGCATATATATTCATATATATGTATACATATATATATTCATTGGCCTTAGGCCAATGACACACTTGGCGGTTCCACCGCAGCGTTTAACGCTTCGGTTTGGCGCGTCGGTTGACACACACAGTGGTTTTCAGAAGCGTTTATCGAGTCGGTTCAGATACAAATTATGTCGGAGTATCATATAGACGCTTGGGAAAAAAGTAGTCGCGTATACATACATATGTATATATATGTGATTCTAATATTGGAAAACTGTAATTGCCTACTTTTAGAAACTAAATGCCCACAAATGTTTCATTTTCCAATACTGTACCTTAGCCATTCTTCAAAAATCAATTTTCTTATCAATTTTGAAATTAGATTTGAAATGCGACTTGTATGTATTGAAATTCACCTACCTCCTAAGCTACTGGCCATTCCATTCTAAAACGTTTATGATAAATTAATATAAGCTTTGTTTTGTTACAAAAATAAACAAAATTGACCTGTTCCAAATTATTCAAATTACAAGTTGAAGTGTCTACTTCCGGTTTCACACAGGAAAAAAAAATTGTTTTTCAAATCTAATTTCAAAATCAAAAAGAACAACTATTTTTCTATACCAATCAGTATGCTAAATGTTTTTTAGAATTTGTTTTGAATCTCAGAATCCGCTCCCAAAAAAACCTTTCATCAATTTCGTCAATTATTCATAAGCCCATAACTCGGCAACTAAACCTCATAGAAACAAAAACTTATGCATCCACATTCATATTTTTTAGAAGTACCATTATGCACAACATGATCGAAATCCAGAACCTCGATTTTTCTTCGTTGTTCGCTTCACGTGAAATGTCCCAAATTTTGAAGTAAAGCGATTTAGTTGTGACTATTATCAGGTAGTTTCATCCCTAATATCGGATTTTGAAGGGTTAAGAAAAACTCGATTATTTTCAAATGAAATGGTTTTATTCCTCAAAATATTCACCGTTGGAGTCTATAGTCTGTTGTCAACGTGTTGGCAAATCAAAAATTCCTTTTTTGAAAAAATTAATATTTTTTTGCCCCAAAAACTCTTCAAAGGACGCAATTACAGCGTTTTGGTTGGAGTAGCGCTTTTCTTGTAAATAGTTTTCCAGGCTCCGGAAAAGATGATAGTCTGTTGGTGATAGGTCTGGAAAATATGGAAGGTGAGCTAAAACTTTGTACTGCAACTCCTGTAGTTTTTGCATGGTCAAACGGGATACATGCGGTCGTGCGTTATCGTATAACAGAATTGATCTACTTATGTCTATTCACCAGAGAAGGCTGTTTTAAACGCAATTTTGCGTGCCTTTCGTCCAATTGTACACAGGTGGTCTCTGCAGTTATCGTTTCACTAGGATTCAAGAACGAATAGTGAACTACGCCTTCTGAAGTCCACCAAACAGTAACCATGACCTTCTTAGGGTGCAGTACCGCTCTTGCTTGGTGGTTAGGTGCTTCTCCGCGATCCAACCATTGTTCTGAACGTTTTCTATTATCATAGAGAATCCATTTTTCATCGCAAGTCACAATCCTCTTCAAAAATGGTCCTTTTTTATGTCGCATCAGCAGTGAAGAGGCTACTTCAACTCTCAACATTTTGTTCCTTTCAGACAATTCGTGTGGGACCCATTGATTGAGTTTTTTCACTTTTCCAATATTTTTGAGACAGCGACTAATGGTTGATTTCGATACATTAAAGGTCTCAGCAAGGCACTGTTAAGTTGTCGATGTACTATTCTCAACTTCTGCTCGCAGTTCGTCATCATTAACACTGCTACGTTGTTGACCACGTGGTTCGTTGTCCAAGCCAAAATTTCCTTCTCGGAAATTGGCAGACCATCGTTGCACTGTTCGTTCGTTGCAAGTATCTGGTCCTAGCACCTGATTAATTTCTTTCGTCGCTGCAGCTGCATTTAGTCCTTTTTTTAAACATAAACAGGTCAAGGACCCGAATATCTCTTACTGTAAACATGTCTATAAGAGCGAAAAGGACAGATATAGGAAACCACACGGGTAATAAATTAGAGACTAAAAGAAAGGTATTTACCTTTATTTTCAAACACAAAACTTATTTTGAATTTTACCAAACAACTCTGTTCACCATGGGATCACCTTTAAGACTGTCAGGAAATCCGACATTTGGTATGAAACTACCTGATATTTCGAATAAAAGTGTGTTTAGTAGTAGTAAAAAAACTACATTCTTTCGTAAACACAGATAATGGGTTTAAAATTGAAAATAAAATCGATTTTCTCAAAATTCTAAGTGTACCTGCCCCCTTAATACATTTAGAGATATTGGCACAAATTTTTAGGTTTAATTTTTAGGACAATTTTTGATTTTTAGGACAGTCATTCTTACCAAACGATCGCAATTTCGGAGTGGCAGAAATAAAAATCCGAAAAAGTAAATCCATTTATATATTTATATTATAAACAAAACATTGTCGAACATATAATTAATTTTTAATGCGTGAAATGATACGTGAAAATTGTCTTGCATTAAAACATAAAAACATGAATTGATTTATGTTGTGTTACATTTGCAACTGTTATTTTCAAAAACTATTTTCCTTCTCTATATCACATTTTTATTGAACAAATAAATATTTACGTAAAATTGAATAGTGTTTTGTTTTCATTATTTAAAAAAATGCTGATACAACTGAAATATTATCCCGTTAATAAATGATTACAAGAATTCATTAGTTTTTAGAGTGAAGCAAGTTCATTTACGTCTAATAAAATAAACATTTTTCAGGCAGCACTATAAACACTGTTGAAAAGCAAACCTATATTATCTAATACGACAAAATATAAGAATAAAATATGTATATATATATTTGAGCTTAACAATATTTTTAAATTTATTAAAGGCCAACCCTTGGAATGCCTCGCAATAATAAAAAACGGACTTGTCCCACTTTCAAAATAAATTACACATCATAAATAAATTAGTGCAGATGTATTTGAGAAACACAGACTTGCAACTGCAAACTTTCAATACTCAACCATCAGCTCTTTTATAAAGCGCCTAAATTTTCAACAAAACTTAAAAGGGACATACATATCGAAAATATAATAAATCCCTCAAAAAGTAGCTTAGAACTAGCAAAAATAGCAGCCTCTTGCAGGATAGATTCAAATGCTACAGTAGAGAAAGCCATATTACTTGAGTGCATGACTTTATAGTACCTACTCTACAAGTACCTACTCTTGAATTTACAAGATTTGATTTATGTTTTGGTTTAAGGCGTGTGAGCAAATATAAAATTATAACATACTGGGTTACATTCTGTTTGGGGACTTACGTGGCCAAGTCTTTTTAAACCACATGAAGTGTGAGAGGACTACTTGATTTTCCGAAGTATTATCTAGGATGGCGACAAATAACAAAATTGTATGCTTGCTTATGTACCGCAAACACACGAAATCTATACGAAAAAACTGGACGCGACTCGATGAGCTGATACATACATACATACTTATGTATGTAAGTACGTACTATATCAAATGCATGCGAAAGGAACAAAAATGCACTCACCTGAGAAGAATGTTTCCAATTACCGCATTAAAACACTACAATATCGAAAACTATCACTTTCACATCACTAATTATACTGGCCACTGTACTTATTTACACATTTATAAGGTAAAGATTAGTTCCACTTGAAATTATAAACAAATATGTTCTCCTGGCCGTCATCTTCAACCACTGCTCTTGAGAATTTTTCACAATTTGACAGTTCTGGAATGAATTGGCGGGATAATCAGTCTCAGTCTTGGTTTCCTTGGATAGTATCGGCTAAATCATTGTGTCTCAGATTATCTAATTGATTTTTCAAAAGAAAATACAATGGTAAGATTCTCCGATATCAAAAACCAATTAAATAACCTGAGACACAATCATTTAGCCGATACTATCCAACGAAACCAAGTTATCCCGCCAATTCATCCAGACTGTCAAATTGTGAAAAATTCTCAAGAGCAGCGGTAGAAGAGGAAGGTCAGGTGAACATAATTGTTTATAATTTCAAGTGGAACTAATATCTGCCTTTTAAATGTGTAAATAAATACAGTGGTCAGTATAATTAGTGATGTGAAAGTGATATTTTTCGATGCGCTATTGCTTTGATGCGGTAATTGGAAACATTCTTCTCTGGTGAGTGCATTTTTTCCATTTGGATGCATTTGATATGGTACGTACTTAAGTATGTATGTGTTTGTATGTATTAACTCGCCGGGTCTTGCCTAAAGTTGGTTGGTAGAGATCTCGTTTGAGGTTTTTAAGTAGGTTTCATAGGACTTACGTTTAGCTTTTGATTGAATTAATACTTTAGCATGCTAATTATTAATTATGAATACACAATGTTGGTGAAAAATACGTGCATTAATTTTTTATTGGAATTTATATGTGTCTATACTTCAATTGACTATAATGCTTACCAAAACAAGATGTGGCACATGACTGAGTAGTAAACTATATACTCCAGCAGATGATCCAATGATTAGAAGTTCTTTTTGAAAAACTGACGTTCCCAACGATCCCGTCAAAATGCCAGACACGTATACGACAATAACGTTAAAATGACCCTGTTCTGTTTCGAGTGGAAATGCAGCAATAATCTGTGTGGTCGATAGTTGAGAATAATATATTTCTTAGTTAAATTAAGGTTTTTTCTTCTGAATGTGATTGAAACTTACCTGCAAGAACACATTTACTATAAGATGTATAACATCAGAATGTAGTAATGAGTATGTTAGAAAACGCCAAGATTCATTCTTTTTGTATGGTGAGTAGATTAAAAGATTTGTCAGTCTCTTACTTTGAAAATAATAGACTATAATCTGAAAAGAAAATATTTAGATGTTGATTATTTTGAGAGACACTTATTAATTTTTTTAATAGAATATACATATATCAGACTTTGTTTACTGATTTCTCGGCTGACCATATTGTCGGAAATAAATCAACAATGCAATTCGATTGGTCGGAAGTATGACACAGGAGATTTATCCAAAGAAAATGTAGTAAGCACCAAATAAATAGGTCAAACTTATATTTTCAATACTTACCTGAAGAATAAAAACCAACTTTTGTGGAATCGTAAGCAGGACGCTTTGGGCTCATTATTTATATCGCTGCCATTTATCAGACTCTACTCAACCAATATTGTTAGATTTGAACGTCTATTTTATTAATTTATTTCCAAGTAAGAATTTCGAGTTTTAAATTTTGTAAAAACTATATTCAGCTGTGGAAAGCTTTCGTTGTCATGTGGGCACAACTCTAGTTGCTAACATGTAAGGGTCTGAGTCAAAACCAACAATCAACCTAAAACAATGATCACATGTTGGCTTTCTCTCTCGACCGACTCTATCGACCAGACATAGCGACTCTATCGACCACGATCCAAGAAGTCAAAAAATCGGTGGCGGTAGATCTGATCAGATTGGATGGGAAGTTCAAAGTTTTTTATTCTAATGGCTGTTAGCTGTTGATTATCATACACATAGTCACAAAATTGAAGGCAGAAGCAATAAATATGAAAATTCTTAATCGTATATAAACTAATGTCACTATATTATCACAAATTTTTTAATTTTTAATTAAATTGAAGACTAAAAATACAAAAATGAATAAAAAAATTAAATAAATTCAACTTTTTAAAGAATTAAGTAACAAAAGAAAAAATTAACAAAAAATTTAAGGCACAAACTTCAAGATCACTAGAAAAACATAAAATAATTTATTATTAGGAGTTAGTTGGATATCAGTTGGCTTTGATTGCTGCTGCTAGTCTTCTAGGCATACTTTCCGCTAACTTTTTTGTTATGGTTGGGCTAATATTTTGCCATTCCCTTGCTATTATTGACTTCAGCTCGGATTTATTCGCAATTGAAAATTTTCGGATTTGTTGCTCAAGTACTGACCACAAATGTTCAATTGGGTTAAGGTCTGGGGACTGAGGTGGAGTTTTTAATTGTTTTGGCGTATTATAAAGCAACCACATCTTTACAATATATGCGGTGTGGTTTCGATCATTATCTTGTTGAAACCAAAACACATCCGATAGTCCTAATTTAATAGATCTTGATTTTAAATTCCTTTTCAGGATATCGAGGTATTTAAATTTGTCCATAGTGGTCTCAATAAATTCCATGTTGCCGACTCCTCCTGCAGACATGCAGCCCCAAACCATCACATTACCTCCTCCATGTTTTACGGTTCCGCACAAATTTTCTTTCTTTAGCTCGGTATTCGCTTTCTTCCAAACTATTTGTCTGCCATCAGAGCCAAATAGGTTGAACATACTTTCATTACTGAATATTATGTTTTTCCAGAAATCTGGACCCTCATTTACGAAAGTTTTCGCAAACTCTAACCGTTTTTTTCTATATGCTTCTGAAATAAATGGCTTTTTACGGGCTATTGTTCCATTTAAACCATGGTTTCGCAATGTTCTTCTAATAGTTTCCTTGGATATTGGTTTTTGGATCATATGAGAAACTTCAGCCCTCAAATTATTAATCGGCTTCTTTGGATATTTTTCTATTTCCCGTCGAATGTATTCCTCATCTTTAACTGGCAGTAACTTTTTCCGTCCGCGTCCCGTTTTATTAATATAAGTTCCGTCATTTTTCCATTTGTTGACTACAGTTTTTACAGAAGAAAATGATCTCCCAACTATTTTTCCTACTTCTCGATATGTTTTACCTTCACAAACAAGCTTAATAATAATTTTTCTTTCCGCAACTGTGGTTTCTTTTCTTCGTTTATCCATTTCAGTTTTTTTTTATTTATTTATGTACAAATACTTATTTTGTTTTTGTAAAACAACACACTTAACTCAACTAGTCACTAACGTTGACCTAAAACTCAATATTTGTAAAGAATGAAAAGTAATTGCATCATCAAATTCTACGAAATATCTTGTTAAATGCAATTGTGCCTTCAATTTTGTGTAGCTCGCAAGTGGTACAGTTGACATCAAAATAGCAAACTTTGTGATAGATTCGACTTTTTTTTTTATTAATTTGGTGTACATTTATAAAGAAGATTACGCACTAACAGAATAAAATGCCAATTCGATAAATTTACTACAATTGTAGTAACATTGAATAATATTTTGGCATTTATATAGATTGTGCCTTCAATTTTGTGACTATGTGTATATTGTTACGGGATTCAACAATCTCATATAAATTATTGAAACAGCAAATTATGATTAGATATATATTTAATAGGGAATATAAAAACTTTATTTATTATCATAATAATTGACTCTAAATTGAAGATTAAGCCACAAAAATGTTCAAACATGTATGAATTTTCGAGGCTTTTTTAAAAATTCTTGAACAATTTCGTTCTCGGTAAGTTCAATGCGAGTATGGATATTCAAAGAAGCAAGGCCATTCAGGCGCTCTTGCCCCATCGTATTCTTCAAGTAACTTTTGATGCTTCCCAACGTCGAAAATGATCGTTCTGGAGTTGCTGTAGTTACAGGTAACACTGCGAACACTCGCAAAATCTTATTAACATTTTTGAATGACTTGCTATTGATTACTTGCAAAATACCGTAAGTTTATGTTTTGCATATCACTTTTTTCTGCACGTAAAAATTCTAATCGAAAAATATTTACCAACAAAGCATCAAGTGCATTTTGGATATTCAGATCCTGAATTCGTTGTCTCCACATTCTGACTTCTGAGATGAAATTCCCCTCAGAGCAATGCAATATCTCTTCTTAAAATTTGTAAAGGTTTGCGCTTTTATTTTTGATCAAATTCTTGTTTGAGGAACAACTGTCCGAAACTTTTAAAGATAGATTTTTGTTCTTCAAACCGACTTTTAAGATGAGAAATGAATGTATCGAGGAACGGAATGTAGAATGCGATTCTATAATAATCTTCCACATTTTTGGCTTCAACGTTGCAACGACTTTTTTGCCGATTGTAACGACGTGGCAATTTCATTGCGATCTCGTATTGGGAACATATTCCAGCAACATGTTCATAAATAACATGGAAAGATGAATATGCACTTGCTCGCTTCTCCCTGCATTCATTCAAAGTGTCATCTGCTAATTTGGTGGCTTCGCCTAGATTTTGATTTTTCGATTGCAATTCCCGGCTCAAAGGCAGAACAATCTAATTAACTGATTCCATAATGTGACAGGCGATTTGGAATTCAATCGTCGAAATAGCAGTCAAAAGTTGCGTTGCATTTTGTGAAGTATCACGATCATTCCACGTTTTTATTTCATTTCATGCCTCAATAATGGCCGGCTGCAATTCGATGTACGTTGCAATTGCTTCATGAGACTGCGCGCACATTGTAGGGCAAGTAGACGTCAATTTTTACTAATGTTCGAAGAACATTTGATTCGATTGAGCTGAAACTTTCGGAGAACGTAGATGTATATAGTAGGTAGGTCCACGACTTTCTCAAATTCAGATACCCTAAACCTTTTGGCGGCGGCGAGCGTTTTAGTGAATTTTGAGGTACTCCTATATTTCCAAGCAGTGTAAATTTTCGTTGAAAAAAGTATTGGGAATGAAAACTAATTATGTTCTAAGCTTGTCTATGATAAAGAATTGAAATTTTTGAGCCGTGCGTGTGTGCTAAGTGCCTAAAAGTAGGCAAGGATTTGTTTTCAAATTTTGATTTGTCATTACTTGTGATCGAAACATCGGATCATCGTGAAAATTGCAGAGCGTATTGATGTTGACTAGGACTTAGCATATATGGGCTTTCAAGGTTGCACGAGTAACCCTGTAGCTACGGCAGGCTTCTGAAAAAAAATCCTTCAAATCACTGACCCTCCTCAAAAATTTTTGATTTTTGGCAAAAGTTTCAAATCATTGATAAATTTTGACCTTTGTCCATCATGTCAAATTGAAATTTTGAAAATTCCGATTTGCACAAGAACGGCAACGCATCACCAAATTACCTCTATTTTCAGCACTCGAAAGTTCTGTTCACGAGAACTGACGACCGGATTATCCGATCATGATGAAATTCACAGGACATGTTGGTATTAGCTAGGACCAGATCTGATAGAAGTGATTTTGAAATGCGGGCAACCCTGTGGTAGTGGTACCATCTTGAAAAATCACTGAGAAAAAAAAACAGCTTTTTGGCCTATAACTTCCGATTCAGCCATCAGATTTTAACAAAACTCACAACTTGAATCTTACCTTAGGTAACATTTGGTAAAAATTTGGTTGAAAAATTAGAATAGGGCTGCCAGCTATGGTGATTTTTGTCTCATAAATCTTGCAAATTTCCTCAGCAAAATAAAGCTTTTTTCCCTATAGCTTCCGGTCCAGTGCAGAAATCATAACGAAGTTCATGCAGTAAATGGACCTTAATGTGAAGTAAATGTCGTAGAAATTTCGTACAAAAATCATGAACGGGCTGCCAGCTATGACCATTTTTGTAATTTTGTGGATTTTTTTTACTGAGCGATTATGTCATTAGATTTGCAAATGGGAACAATCCTGCAATGAAAATTGACAACAAATATTAACGTTTTAAAAATTTGAAAAGCTTTGAGGGTGGCAACCCTAAAATTCTTTTCACCCGTAAAGCTTCCAGCGCAGTGATTCAATCGAAACGAAATTTACTGGTTGGGTTTAACTTAACGTGGAGCAGATTTGGTATATATTTTGCTCTGCTGCTGACACAGGGTAACCAGCATTAGCCATTTTCGTAAATATTGCACCAATAGATGCTTCAAATTAAGACCTCATATGCAAAGCATTTGCGATAAAAATAAGAAACCAGCTTTTAAATTTTCCGAGTTTTGAACATTTTTCAGATGGCAGCCTCAAACAACGTTTAACCGCTAAAACTTTCGATGAAATCCTCCGGTGAGAACGAAATTCAAAGGATAAGTTGATTTAAGTATGAGCTTGTTATGGTAAACTTATTGCTGCTTCGTTGGGAAAGTGTTGCCAGCACTGAACATTTTCATCGTTTGTGTTATAGTTGAGTTTTGTTGCTTGGGATAAGGAATGGTTGTACAAACAAGTGTATTGCGTCTTTCCAAATTTTTTGGTCACTCAAAGACAATGTCTTCGAAAATTAGTTTTCTAGCGGTTCAGGTGCGCTAGAGTTTTTTTTTATTGTGCTCACTTTTTTTTTTATTTTGGAAATTTCAGAATGTGCTATCTTTTAGGCCAGTGGAAAAATGTTTGAAATGATCCTATAGTTCCCAATGCGTTCTTTATTCCAGATACTTCGCAAGCTGCATAAAGAGCCAAATTGAAGCTATGTGCGGAGCAATGTACATAAATCGCCAGAGGGAAGTACGGTCTCAGATAAGCCTGTGCACCACTAAATTTGCCACTCATTGCTGGAGCTCCATCGTATCCTTGACCATACATAAATGAGCAATCGACGCCGACATCATGTAAATAGTTTCTGATTGAATCCGCCAAACCTTGTTCAGAAACTTCGAAACAAAAACTATCGAATATGGTTTGCAAACTAAGGAAAGATATATATACACTTCGAAGTGAAAAACCTCCCCTAAGACCGAATCCTGGATCCGCGTCTGCTTGCAAAGATCCTCCACCATGTTTAATTTTGGGTGTAGATTTTTTTCTTTAAGTTCTTCTTTTTCTACATAGGATCTATCATCCGATATAAAAACGTTGTATTTGCTTTCTTTGGTGAATAAAAGTTACGAAAACGAAAAGTCCTCTTCGTTGTACTTGTTATTGATATTCAGTATTTTTTGCAATTAACTTTACTGAGTAAAGCCCTTCTTCTCGCAGCCCTACCATTAAATGATAATCCTGAAAAATGGTGCTAGTTTTTTCCCAAGATGCTTTTTTTCTTCAATTGGAACTTGAAGAGCATTCAAAAAGGGGTTTTCTTTTATCTGTCGCACTGCCCAGCTATCGAAGTGAAAAATTTTCAGGAATTTGGTTTAGATTTATTCTCATAGTCTGTGGTGTAATGATAACATTTTATTACGTTAAATACAACTATTTCAGCGATTTTACGCACATTTTTATTGGTGCCGTGGTTTGGCCATTACTGATTTATTGACTTAATGTTACTTTAATCACGTCTGAACTTGCCACTCAGAGGTCAGAATGAAGCAGAGGTCTGTCATGTATTTGGATAAGAGATAAAAAAGTCGGTTAAAAGTCGGCCAGATATAAGGTCTGCTAAACCTCATGAAGCCTCAGTCTCTCACAGTTCAAAATATGACTCGTCAACCTTCGTTTGAGTGCGTGATGTCCATTCGTGGTTTATTTCTAAACCGAAAAAAAACTTGAACGTTAGCTCTTTGTCCTGTACTTCGATAAAATACTCTGGAAAAGTTGCTATAGTAAATAAGTCAACCATAATAAAGTCAAATTTAACTATTCTAGCTACTTCAGACATTATTGAGATGCTATTTTTTGCGTTGAAAATAATCAAAATCTAGTTGTTGAAATATCATGGGCTTACACGATTTTCTGAGTTATCACTGCTTAGTGAAAATTGCTTAGTAAAAATTGGAGAATTAAGGCAGCTATAAGATAATGTCGTTTAACATTTTGCTAAAAGAGAGAGCAATAGACTTTGCTTGCAAACAGAGTAGTTTGCATCATATTTCCTTACTTCACCCGAAAGCCCCAATCATGCATTCGATATTACCGCATAGGTGATTTAATATAACTTAACTTTGCTCTAATAATTCTTGAATTCATTGCCTCTCTGTTTCTAAATGTCACGAGCTAGCACTGCATCCGTGAAATTTAAAGATGAATGCAGTTACCAACTTTCAACCAATTTTTGGAACCCACGCTGGGCGCCTTTATTCTTTAGCAATAAAACAAAAATAGATTAAATTGAATTTGATCACAAAGTAGGACTGATTTTAGCAAATTGTTTTTATTGATATAAAGTACTTCGCATCCACGTATGTACGTACATACAGTGCTGAACAAAAGTCTACGTACACCATATAAAATAGCGGAAGATAATCAATTATAGCATGAATAAAAAATTGTGGTATTGCAAAATAAACATAACCCTTTGTACAAAAATATTTTATTGAAAGTGAACGAAATTTCAGTTTGTACGAAAAAAATTAACAAAAAACCAATATATCCACAGATAACAAAGAACAAAAGTCTACGTACACCTACAACTCATTGTATTATATGGTAAGTTTTTATTAATATTAATATTTCGTTGGCCCGCCATTTGCTGTAATTAATGCCTTCATCCTGTTTGGCATGGAATTGATAAGATTTTGCGTCATTTTTACTGGTCATTTGGCCCACTCCTGATGCAAGGCGGTTTTGAGGTCTGCTTTATTTCTGATGTTGTGTTTTCAGACTCTAGGCTCGAGATAATCCCATAAATGTTCTATGGGGTTGAGGTTGGGCGACTAAGGTGGACAGTGTAGCTGTTTTGGAATATTGAAACTTAACCACTGATTCACAATACCAGCCGTATGCTTAGGATCTAGAGTTGGGTCGTACTCGGATTTTCACACACTAGATAATCCTAGTACAAAAAAATACTTGTTCCATATACCTGTTCCAAAGATATTAGCTAGTATTTTTTGAAGTATGTACATATATACATGCAAGTACATGCGATTTGTAGTGATGTAACGAAACGGTATGATATGCTCTCCCCCACCCACCAGACACAAAGTTCTCAAGCTAGAATGGTGATGGTGCAGATGACCGTGAAAGGATACCGAGTCATTAGTCCGTGCAGCTTGGCCGTAACTTTCCAATGGTCGGTCACTTATTCGGCCAGTCTTCCTCCAATCTAGGAGTCATCTAAGGGAAAACAATCAAATTAAATCAATTTAATTTGATTTTCATTTTATTATATGCACAAAACACCTCCTGTATTCGTTCAAATTACCAATGTCGAAAAATTTACTAAGATACGACCAACTAATCTTGTTGCCATCTATATGACTTTTCATCGATCGATCTCTGGTACCAAACTTTTCCTGGCTAATCTAAAACAGTCGGTTTTCCGCTTCGCCTCACTGAAGCATGAAATGTGTTGAAAATTTAATTAAGAAATAATAAAAACAAAATGTTTCGCCTATTGAACATGCACCGACTAGGGGGCCAACCTTTTCGGTAAGGCTGGACATGAGTCCAGGGACACCTTACCCGGTAGGGTCGGAGATACTCTCGTGGCTACCTGCAGTCACGAGGAGGGCCTCAGCACAGCTGGAGAAGCCAATTGGCGAAACAAAAAGGATCTCAACATTTTCTTCGTTAGCACTTTTAGTGCCACTTTCCGGGCGGTTTTCCGGCGGATTTCATTTTGCCGTATCTTCGAAACTAGGCCGTTTTTTCCCAGACTTGAATGGAAATGTCGGCCGAAACAACTCAAAAAGGTCCCCGAATTCATGCTAAAAATTTGCGGTTTTTCCCAATTTCCCCTATCAAAAATTTTTTCGCCCTTAAAATATCATTAATGTACTCCCCGACTACTTTAAATCAACGAAAGCGCCGAAAAGACAGTTTTTGCCAAACTATGGCCAAAAACCCCTTACTCCAGTACAAAACCGAAATTTTTGTATCACAGCAATAGGTCTTGGCCCGTTATGTCGCAAACCACTCTAACCCAAAATTGGCCGATTTTGTCCGATTTCAGCTTCTTTTGCCCTAAAAACTTTTTGAATAATTGAATAAAATACTTGCAAGTACGAAAATACTCGATACGAAAACGCGCGATACGAGAATACTCGATACGAAAATACTTGCAAGTACGAAATACTCGTGAGTATGAAAGCACTTGCAAGTATGAAATACGAGTGAATATTAATATTAGGATACTATTACGTCACTGTTTAATTGAAATGAATCTAATGGAAGAAATTTATTGGGTAAATTCTTGATTACATGTATAGTTCACAAAAATACTCGTAGCTAGTATTTTTGAATTTCGTACTAGGTACTGGCTGTTCCATAAAAAACCTGGTCCATATACCTGTTCCAGTATATACGCTCTATCTCTATTAGGATCGTTATCTTGCTGGAATGTCCAGCTGCTTCGTAGGCCCAACTTTTGCGCGGATTGTTTTAAACTACTTTTTAATATATTTAGATATACTATGCGATCAATAATTTCTTCAATTATGACCGAATTCCCTACTCCAGCTGCTAACATGACAAACTCGAACATTACCCCCTCCATGTTTAACGGTTGGAATTAAGTTCTCCTTTTTAAGAATTTTAATTATGTTTTCTCCAAATTCGGTGTCTTTCATCATGTCCGAACAAGTTAAACTTGCTTTCGTCACTAAAGAGAATAATGTCCCAGAAAGTCGAATCATCATTTTCATGGAGTTTGGCAACTTCCAAACGTTTCTTCTCATTTACTTCGCTGATGTATGGCTTTATTCGTCCTGACCTACTGAAGTATCCAGAACTGTGGAGAAATCTACGTACCGTTATTGGATGAACAACCTTCCCAGTAGTATGCTGAATGTCTTCCGCTAGGATTGTTGAAGATGTCCCCGGCTTATTTCTAATTTCGGCTAATACACTCCTTTCTTCACGTTCCTTTAGTTTACGAGGTCAGCCGCTTCTCGATTTGATTTCAACAAAATTTCTCACTCGGTAGTTTTTCATGACGGTCTGAATACTGGAATAAGATTTATTTACTATTTTCCCGATTTCGCGGTAAGAATTTCCTTCGTTTTTCAATTTCACCATAAGTTCCCGCATGTCACGCGATATTTCTTTTCGTCTCGATTCTATTATTAATAAATAAGAATTTAACCTGCAATCTGTACTTACCGACCATCAAAAATCAACTGCTTGAATTATTTCATTACTGCATGCAGCCCAAAACAAATTTACCGTTATTTCTTAGAAAGAATGCTATATATTTACTATTTTCTTAGAAGTGTACGTAGACTTTTGTTTCTTGTTATATGCGGATATTTTAGTATTTTGTTAATTTTTTCGTAGAAACTGAAATTTCGTGCACCTTCAACAAAATATTTTTGTACATAGGGTTATGTTTATTTTGCAATACCACAATTTTTTATTTATGCTATAATTAACAATTTTCCGCTATTTTATATGGTGTACGTAGACTTTTGTTCGGCACTGTATATTAATCATCGACAAGCGTTAGCATCAAAATCCTTCTGGCAACTAAAAATCAATCGATTGTCAACCGATAGCTCTTAATCTCTCAATGAAATCTCTATCTAACAATTAACCATTCTTTTCAACACAAATATCAACGCAATAAGAGTAATGCAGAATAATTGCAACACAATCGAATTTATACTTTCGTATTTTATTGGTTTCCAAGAAGCATATCGTTCTCAGTGAAACTCAATGGGAGAACAATGCGTTTTAACAACAAATCGTACGCATTTCAACACTACACACGGTATGCGGCTACGCATATAAAGTACTCGCGCAGTATAAACTCCCACGTAATAGGTCATAAAATCAAAATAATCATATCCAAGCTAAATGCAATTAAGAAAACTTCAGCAAACAGCTAGCGAAATGAATTGCCATGATAATTACGTACGCTGCCTCAAATCAAGTAATTATGTATTTCATTTTGATTGACTGCGAGATGGAACTCGAGATATTGTCTAGGAAGAGATTAGATGCACATACATACAGTCTGTCAAGAATGAGTTTACACATAGGGAAAAAATTCAATTTTTCATCTTTCTAATTATAAAATACTACTTTTTGTTTATGTAAATAATTTTTTTTTCTTAATTATCGTTATTTGCATTATTTCTAACCGATATATACAAAAAAAGTACAACTTCAATGCAAAAAAAGAACGAAAAGAACAACGAAAACAATTATTACAATTCTTGAAGTGTCAAGAAACTCTTTACACAAAAGTTTATTTTTTGCATTACTGCAACGATACGGTAAATTTACCATAATTTTTGGTCTGTATTGTAAAGCTCTATAAATTTGATCATTAATGTGTGATTAATTTTTGGCTAATACGCATAAATAAGTGAGATATTGTGTTTTAAAATGCCAGGCAAAAGATTATCCTTTGAGTTAGTTCAGATGATATACTATAATCACCAATTAGGTAAAAGTGCACAGGAACTGTCGGAAATGTTTTGTGTAGCACGAATGGCAGTCTAAAACGTTATAAATCGTGCTGAAAATGAGAATAGATTGGAGCCAAAGTGTGGAGGTGGCTCAAAACCAAAAATATCTAAACGTATAGAGCGCCTTATGATAAGGAAGCTTGATAAAAAAAACCCTGGATTTCGACCAGAAAACTTGCTAGGGAACTCAAGGAAGAGTGTGATGCTGCTGTTTCCCATGAAACAGTACGACAGGCCATCCTACGAAATAAGTTCTCATCAAGAGCTGCACGAAAGAAACCACTGTTTTCTGCACTAAACATCGAAAAGCGTTTTTCTTTCGCTATGATGCACCTTTTTCAACCCGTTGACTTCTGGGACGACGTCATATTCTGCGATGAGACGAAAATGATGTTGTACTATAAAGATGGACCGGCTAGAGTGTGGCGCAAGCCTTTAACATCGTTGGAAAATCGAAATATCATTCCGGCTGTAAAATTTGGTAAGTTGTCCGTTATGATTTGGGGTGCTTCTCAAGCAGAGGAGTAGGAGACTTGGCATTCATCGAGTCAACCATGGACGCCCAACCATATTTGCATATCCTTAAAACATATTTGGCAAGCAGTGCGCAGAAATTCGGGTTTATGCATAACAGCAAACCAAATTTTAAGCTTTACCAGGACAACGATCCCAAACATAAGGCGAACATGGTGCGAATGTGGCCCTTATACAACTGCGGAAAAGTGACGGATACGCCAGCCAAGAGTCCGGACTTAAATCTCATCGAGAATTTATGGGCTTACTTAAAACAACAAGTCGCTAAAAGGCAACCCAAAAACCGAACTGCCTTAAAAATTGCGATTCTCGAAGAATGGCAAAAAATACCAACCACGTATGACCTGCAAAAGTTGGTTCATTCAATGAAAAATCGGTTGCAATGTGTGGTGGATGCCAAAGGTGGCCATACCAAATGTTAAATATACCAAATAATATTAAATATCCTGTAAATATGTAAATATTAAATACAATAATAATTTGTGTAAAGCGTTTCTTGACACTTCAAGAATTGCAATAATTGTTTCCGTTGGTCTTTTCGTTCTTGTTTTGCATTAAAGTTGTACTTTTTTTTTGTATATATCGGTTGGAAATAATGTAAATAACTATAATTAAGAAAAAAACATTCATTTACATAAATAAAAAGTAGTATTTTATAATTAGAAAGATGAAAAATTGAATTTTTTTCCTATGTGTAAACTCATTCTTGACAGACTGTATGTATGTATGTAAGTTATGATGCTTATTAGTTGATTGTAAAGGATTTTGTGCAGTGAATTGTTCTGATTTACATTTTCAAATTTTTTTATTCTTAAAATAACTCTTTAGATGCGAGAACCTATTAATGCAACAGTTTTGCAACAAACGCATGTAATCAATCTGATTGATTTCCGGTGATTGATGAAATCTGGTGTAGTTTGAGTAATTGAATCGCTCTATAAGTGCTTGCAATATTTTGGTGTGTAAATAAATCTGTATGCGGTTTGTCGTCTTTGTGCTCCAGAATCGACTTAATAGCGTGTACATTTATAATTGTTATGTATGTATGTCTGTCAAGTACAATCAATATGCGTTGCATAATTATTCCTTCTAGATCGGATTGCATTTTCCTAATCGGATATCGAAACTGTATTAGTGTTGACTTTTGTGGTTCAAAATTGAACCACAATTCAATGTCATTCATAGCAGCAAACATGTCTAATGAATCAGAGTGTAGAGGGTCAAAAACTATGTACATACTGACTACATTAAGACTTTCTGCATTTTTTATCAACTGTCGGCAGAGAACGTGATTCACTATAAAGCCACGCAGTTTCCTTTCATACTGTTTTTAGGTCCTTCTTTGCGACCGTTTTCGTGATGACATCGACCTCAATGTGAAAGTAGTTGCCTCGATTAAGTGTATCCGAGGGGTGTTGTCTAGCGTCTGTGTGATGAACGATTATCCTTATTTCACCTCATTTACAAAATCCTGAAAATGGGGCTAAATAATTGAAACCTTAACGAGATGTGCACTTAAGCGAAAAAATGAATGAAATTATTTCATAGCACAGGCTTCGGCAAAGTGATTGATTGTAGCTCAGTGGATTTTTACAGGGTATATTTTGTAATAAAAGGAAGGGAAGCAAGCAACTTGTACCGCTATATATGTTCTTTATACAATTTTATTAAGGGCTCAGGTACACTGGGGACGTCCAGAAAAAGCTCTTTTTCAAGATTTTTTTAGACACACATTAAAGTAATTAATAACAAATGTTTTTTTACTTGAAAGAAATATATTTGTAGAAGCTATTGTAATTTTTTTAAGGCACAAGATTGAAAATTAGTCGAAATAGAGTAAATTTTTCGAAGGGTCAAAAAAAAAATTGTTTTGCCGTGATCACTGTAACTTGTCACTGGATCGTCCGAAATATAAAAAAAATCGGGGATTATTAGCTAATAGCATAGTGCTCCGAATGGACTTTGGCAGATTTAGATTTTTCGAAAAATGGCGGTTGTTGAAAGTCAAAATTGCATTTTCGACCAATATTTCACTCACATTTTCGGCTGTTGGAAAAAAAAAATCGCCGAATCGAAAAATCCTTCGTTCATCCGGAGGATAATTACATATCAAATAAGTGAGAAAAATTTAATGCTGGTCGATAACGCCGTTTACAAGTTACAGTAATCACCGACTTCGAAAACATAGTTTCGAGAAAAATGCTTTTAAAGCATGCGAAAAACGCTTTATGCAATAGAGACGACTTCATTCAAAGTTATTTATCTCCATGAAAAATTGTTCGATTCGTCTAAAATTTTCAGAGAATACTCTTGAAATATGCTACTTTAAGACAACGTAAAGAAAACAAAATCGATTTTATCAAAATTCCAAGTGTACCTGCCCCCTTAATGGAATATGCACAAAAAATAAGTAAACAGTTTTAAATTATGATCAAATAATTTTTTAAATTAAACATTATTAAATTTTTAAATTAAATGATTTCAATACGTTTTCATCCATTAAGAATTTTGCTTATGCTGTAAATATAAACTGAAAGTTTAACATCGACCGGATAATACATCTGCATCAATATTCATGTTTGAAGTTTGGTTCACTAACATGTGTATGCATATTTAGGCATAATTAAACATTCGATTCTAAAATAGAAAGTCACACTATCAGAATTAGAATCGATTAATTCAAACATAATTGTATATAGTTGGCGCCATTTTCGGTTCTGCATTTAGAATTTGATTATGGTGTGGCTCACTTGCTCGAGTAGAATTTATTAACAGTTGGCATAATAGTTTGAAAATAGAATCAAAGAATGGTCAAGATGTATTAGTTGTCAGCATTTGTTTGGGTAGTATGTTATGCGTAAAATAATATAGAGGAAAATAAAATGTTAGCTTAAGTTAACGATGACAATAGAAACATGAGCAGCTTATATTACATGCTAACAATTTTCAACTTCTATGATATTTTCTTAAAAGAATAATATGTGGCAGAAATTAATTCTTTATTCCTACGTCAAGTTCACAATGCGTGAAGATTAATATGAGTGAGCTCTTTCGCGGAGCGCATACATAGCCTTTGTCCCATAACAATGCATACGAGTATGAATTTTCTGCATATGCACTTGATTCATCAATTAACAATACATAAATAACAAAGCGACATTTGTCACACTGTCTGATGTACACGCAGTATCGGCAGTGAAATGTGATTAATGAAAATTTAATAATACTTGCACTTGTTCCATAGTGTTACTCACTTGGGTCAACGTTAATAGCGTGATTATCACATTTCACGGATGAGAGTACATAGTCGAGATAATTTTGTTCAGATAATAAAAGAACTTTACTTGGTTTTACTTTTATGGAACCAATATCTTCGGGAAGAAACTATTGCTTTTTTCTGCATCACCGTTTCTCCTGTCATTAATGACTGACACTGACTGACACCTGGAGTTTTCGTGAAACAATTTACTAAGCTTGATAGTTAAAATGATTCAGAACAACAAACCTTCAATAATAATAAATCTATTTTACTGAAACGACCGTGGCTTGAAGACTGAGTCTTATAACGTACATTTTTCTTCTGCACTTTCATCTGATATTATTATCTATCTTACGAAAACCTGGTTGAACGATTTTAGCACGGTGCACTGTTTTTCCCAAGAATCACGTCCGTTGAATCTCTGGTAAGTCTGATGGTGGAGGTGTTCTTGTTGGAGTCCAAAAATTTTTCACTAGTTACACTTAGCACTTCTTCAAGGTAATGCGCTTTAGTGCGTGTTTTTCTAGATTATTCTATATTATTTTTTTTTGCGTCAATTTACATCACCTGTGTAGTTCTATTTCACTCTATGAACTTTGCTTTTTAGAGCTCTAATTCTAAGTCGCCTGTCGTTTTCTTTCTGGCCGTTTTGTTTTGTGAGTTGGTTTTAATATGCTTTTTGTTCAGTAGAATGCCTTTTTTCAAGCATCACTTCTTGCAATAGTCTTTCCCTAACCTTGTCTTACTTCATTTCTTTATGTTCCCTTTTAAATTAAGCTCTGTACCTAATATTAATGGCGATAGATTTGATATTATTTTAACAGGCCTTCCAGTATCTTCAGTTTATTTGAATTTTACCGCTTCACCTTATGTTCCTACCGTTCCGCATCCATCACTCTCCTGAAATTTTAGAATTTTCTCTCAATCTTTCTTTTAGATCCAAAGTTTCTTCCTACTCCCATTTTAATTTTCATAAAGTCAACTTCAACCGGAAGTTGTTCGTAGTTCGGACGTTGATGAGCATCTCCATAGACTGTGTCTTCTTCTAAATTCTTATTCTTCGTTTCACTCCCACATGTCGTTCCAAAGAGTCTAATGTTGCAACCCGATTTACTAACCTGTGAAGTGTGCCGCTGCCTTCAAGGCAAAGGGCGTGGCGCATGGCAAATTCAAACATTTTGCATTTGATGACGACTTACTTGAATTCAAAAAAAAATAATCTCCTTTGCAAAAAAGTGCGCCTACGTTGTTGGAGTTAAGGCTTCTATTAGTTCCAATAATACGAAACCGTTCTGGTCCTTCAATCATTCTCTCAAAAAATCTCCCATTATCCCTCATAATATGTTTCTTGATAAAATTTTTGCTACCATAACTGAAGAGACTTGTGATCTTTTTGCTCGTTTTTCTCTCTTTTCATTTTCCTCCCTAAAACTGTCTTTCTCCTCCTCATGTTACTTATACATCATCTTCTTCGTTTTGTTCTAACTTTTAAAGCATTGTTTTCGTTTCGTACTAACCCTTTAGAACTTGTCTTGACTTGTCTTGATTCTAGCTCTGGTTCTCTCTTTATTTTGTGCATCCCTATCCATTATATTTAACCTCAGCGTCTCAACTGGCATTTTTTTTGCTTTATGGAAATCTTTCCACACTTTCCCTTTGATTAAAGCAAATAATTTTGCTTGCATCTCCAATAGCTGCCCAATCTCGCTTCTACTACTTTTCAAATTTAATTTTCCAGGCTTTCCCACCGCCAAGCAATATTGTTTTCTCAAACGCAAATCTACCGTTACTATTGCAGTATTTTTATCGATCAGCAAAGACAGGTGGATGTACTCTACAATAATTTTTTTAAAACGTTTAATTTTGTCAATCAATAGCTTCTTCTATTGAAACTATACATATATGGTTTCTCTTGTACGTTGCTCTTCTGGTTTTCTTGCTAAATTCTTGTGCGGACTTGTGTTGTAACTGTTAATTCCTGTGCCTTTGCTACCTTTCATCTCAGGTGTCCGACAAGGATCGATCTCTGGTCTTTTAGTGTCCCTAATTTCCATAAATGGTGTAACGCGTCTCCGAAACTCCTTTTATTTCTCCGAAAATATTCGATTCAATTGAAGACTAATTTTACACTCAAATCCTGTCACTGTTCACATTTTTTGTCCTCTTTGTCCGCGGTCTCCTCGAATACTGTTGTCAATTATAAGGCCCACACTTTAATTACTTAATTGATGCGGTTGAATCTGTACAACGTAGGATCACCCACTCGCTTCTTTTCAAATTTAATTTTCCTTACTGTGGATACAATGCAAGACTTACCACGCAGCAAATTCCATCCCTGAAATCATGCAGACTTTTTCTATTGTAATATAACTATAACTGTTTCGCTTTGTCCAACGAAATAAATGCTACTAGCTGGTATCATTTCTTCAGAGGCTAAGTGTAGATGATGCTCTCTACAAATTTATTTTAAATTTAATATTTCCTATTATACTCATTCCTATCGTTGTAAAATAAATTTATACCATCCGTTACTCAAAGCCGATGACGAGCTGCTCTTAGAGCCAAAGTTCTTGTTAGCTTAAAGACCTTTTCAAGGGCTAGCTTAATGATCTTTTCAAAGGCTACGGGATATGTGGTCAGTTTGAACATGTCGAAGCTTATATTCTATTCATCCACCAATCCTAAGTCTTTCAGGTCCTATATCAACTCTCTTAAAGCTTCTTCTGGCTTTCCTTCATGATACTTCTGCCTCTTCTTCACAAGATTTTGCTCAAATTTTCTTTCATCTCCCGTCACAGTTTTTTTTCGTAGTCAATTAATTGTTCAACGCCTAATTGTATTTTGTCTCTTTTTTTACTAATCGGTTGAAAGTCGAATTATTAATGATATCTTTTGACGCAAGTACTGGCTGCGGTGCTGGTGGCATTCCCAATATTTTTGCAAAATCACTTTCATCTTCGTTATGTGTTCCTCTATCAGCAATTTTTTTTAACCAGTAACTTTCCATCACTTTGAGAATCCGCCAACATGTTTCCCGGTCGGGAACGGTCCCATATTACTTTTTCACGGTTTTAGTAAGAGCTCCTTGAAAGAGTTGTTTACAATAGAGTGAATCTTTTCATCTAGCCCTTGCTAGCTAGTGAACAGCATGGATTCGTTAAAGGACAGGCAAGTATTGTCGCTTGCAACCACTGTTCTTTCCGCAATCGATCAATATGCAAAAGCAATTGGATGTCCTGTAAACAGATTTGCCGCAGCTTTTCGAACCATGGTATTCTTCTGTCAAAACTAGCAGGGTTTGGTCGCACCGATGTCCTATTTTCTTGATTTTCTACGTTTATAACCGCTTTTGTCCTCTTATTGTTGACTTCTTCCACACTCGTCTTTCCCACCTCGGGAATTCCGCAAAGATCTATTCTTGGGCCTTTATCGTTTATAAGCGATTTTTGTTCTACCTTTGGTTCACTTTTGTACGCTGATGATTTCAAAATTGTCAGAGTGATGAATTCGCTAGTGTGGAGTAAAAAAAATCTTCGCAACTAAAAAAAAATCAGAGGGGATCACGAAAGAATTTCAAGAGCTCAGTATACAATTTTGGGAGCTTAAAAAACATCAGGCGTCTCTAAAAAAAATCTGGGAGTTTAGGAAAAAATTATGGAAGATTAGGAAAAATCAAGAGACCAGAAAATATCCTAGGAGTTTGTGAAAATCATGGGAGTTAAGAAAAAATTAGAAACGAGCAAACAAAAAATGTCGAATGTCTCGGAAAAATTATAGAAGCTCAGAAAGAAGAGTCTAAGAAAAAATCAAAGAAGCTTAGCTTAGAAAAAAACCTGGGCGCCCCTGATTTTTCTAAGGTCCTACGATTTTTTTACACTCCGCAAGGCTCCCATAATTTTCCATAGACACTCTGAATTCTTTCTTAGAATCCTCTGACTTCTTTTAATTTATTCGGAAAGATTTTTTTCTCAAAGGTTGTTTAATCTGAACTTAAAATAAAGTATGCCTTAATTACACTTTAATGAGTTTTTTTAATATGCTTGATAATTGGCTGTTATGAATGAACGAATTTTTTCTGAAAATATTTTACCACCAGAGGTAATTTTAAGGAGAAAAAATTAGCACATTAAAGATAAACAGCATTACGTATTGAAATGAATCGTATGTAAACACCAATTTGCGTTTCAGAGTATTGTATGAATTACATCCACTATATAAACTAGAAAGTGTTGCATTCAAGACTTGTCGTAGCCGTCTGCTTACTTCTCATAATTATTTAACATCTGAACATCGTAATTTCAAATCACTTATCTCCAGAGCTACAACATTTTTAGACTTTCGTCAATACTTGATTATATGTTTGCAAATGTTTTCCAAAAAATTCGCTTGTGCAGCGAAGACTCAAAATTCAAATTTGACCAGTCATGGCCTCTCGTTCTTCCGGCTTCATAATTGGATCTCTGAACCTTTTGTTAAAAAATCTACTTTAATGTTCCTTTTGTCTCGTCAGCGCAATAGGCTAATCTTTGGTCCCTTCCGAGAACGTTTTTGTTTTGTATCGTGTTTTGAAAAATAACGCTCTGTCATATACTTTGAGTCATATACTTTGAGAAATGAAAACAACAGTGAGATTAATTACTGATTGCTTGCCTGAAACTGATTGTAAGTAGTAGTAAAGGAAAACTATGGGTACAGTTGACAGTCTTCTCCTCCGCGATCACAAAGTGGCCGCTATGTACACTGAGATAGTAGACCATAGGTCTGTTCGCGTACCTGAATCTATTATAATATATTAAAATAGATTCGCAGAAAGTCGTTTTTGTACTCTTGCTGCAAGCCAAATTTTGCAGCAAAAAGAAGCCAGCTGCCAAATTCTGTTACTGATGCAGTTTGCTGAAGCACGCGAACAGACCTCATATATAAACAAATTTGACAAAAAGCACCCAAAAGCTTGTAGAACTTAGATAGGGGAGATACCAAAGGGAAAATCTGAGATAGTAATGCTATCGATTTGTTCTATTTATAGATTTTAGTTTTGTAGTGAAATTGCTTCACAACATTTTTTATATGTATGCGCTTATTTAATTTCCTTAAATTTCTCTTTTCTAAAGTCCTAATTTACTCGATTGTACCTTATTTTCAATATTGAACCGAAGTGTGCAAATAAAACAACTACGGTTGATTTGTCTTCAATATGTATTTAGCTCCCTTCGAAATAATGCACAGGTGCCGACGTTTTTTTTCAATCTTTAAAACAATTTTGATAGGCCGATTTTGCAATGGCATTCAGCTTCCTCTGCGAACATTCTTTTATAATTTCAGTCCTCTCAAAATTTTTTCAACGGAGGCGCAATTTGATTTTGGGAAATAGGAAAAAGTCACACGGGCTCATATCTGGTGAATAAGGTGCTTGTGGGACGATATTGTCGTTGTTTTCGGTCAAATGCTCGCATCCAAAATGTGGTAGCTGGTGCATTATCGTGGTGCAAAATCCATGCCCAAAACATGTAAAATGCTGTGCATAGAATCGGTCGATATATCAAGCTAGTCTTCTATATATTTTTACGATCACGAAACAATTTTCGAGCACATTTGTGTTTTAGTTTTTCGATCTTTTCGTCGTTAATTAATGTTACTGGGCGAGAAGCGCGAGGCAAGTTTCGAACTGATTTACGATAATCTTTGAACAATTTGTACCACTCGAAATGCTTCCGTACGTAATAGGGTAGATTCCACATAGGTTTTCTGCAGCACTTTCAATGCGTCCGAACAAAAAATTCCGTTGTAAATAAAAATCTCATAAATACTATTTACCTAAGTTTTTTCATTATTAAATTCGCAGAAAAGACTCGAGGTTCACTTGTTCACAATAACAAAGAAACGATTTGACAGATCGCCCTTAAAGTTGGTATGAGAACGTATAACAGTTCTACCAACCTGCAGAAAAATGTTTTAGCTGACATATTGATTTAAATGATACATTTCGGTTCAGCTTTGAACATTAACTTCTGTTTACAAACAATTTAGCTTTGGATATTTTTTTTACATTGTTATTCTAGTATTTATTGTATTTTGCACTGTTATTTTGAATTTATCCAATTTTTTTAGGTTTTATGGGTTTTTTAATTTTTTTTTTACTTTATAATAGCATGTGTTTGGACAATAAATAAATAAAACCAATGTATCAATATAAATAAGTCATCATTTCATCATTATCATTATTTATTATCTGATCAAGAGTTATATCATGTTTTTTCCCCTTCCCTTATTTCCTCTTTCAACTGAATGAGACAAAATAAATATTTAAAAATTATAAGTTTTTCAACAGATTCCCATTCATGAAATACTGCTTATCTCAAAATTTCAATAACGATGACTTCTCATGATAAGAACATGAACTTCCATAATTTGTTCTACTTACGACTATTACTATCTACAATATTGCATCATGAAAGACATTAACCCAGATCAGAAAAAACAGATTTTTCTCACCCATTCACTGTTCCAATGCAAACAAAACCGATACAAGAAATATCAAAGATCTCCTCCATTCACATTTCAATACATCCAAACATGTTTACAAAAAAAAAATCTCACAAAAATCATCGCATCAAAATATTTACAATCAAGTTCCGCAATTATTTCTAATGTCAGGCTATTCAGCGCTCAAACATTCAATTTTCGAATTAAATTATTTTTTATAAACATTAAACCGCAAGCA
Source organism: Nemotelus pantherinus (assembly GCA_963978885.1). Taxonomy (NCBI): domain Eukaryota; kingdom Metazoa; phylum Arthropoda; class Insecta; order Diptera; family Stratiomyidae; genus Nemotelus; species Nemotelus pantherinus. The sequence continues at coordinate 62,807,719 of OZ022266.1, read as the reverse complement.
ATAGTTTTAATATATCTGTCAATAAACGTGAAGAAGCATTTTCGCTTTTTAATACACAAAAAAAAAACCTGAAACAATCCGAATAAATCTTGAAATATCTTCTCGGGGAAATGGTCAAAAAAAAAACAGATGCACAGATGCAGACAGACAACTGTGGAACGATTTTGCAAAAAAACAACAACTTTCTGATCAAAATCGAAATCGATCTGCACTATGTAACGTGTCGCGAGCATTCTCACAAAGTCCGAAACGATGCCAAGAAAACCACAAAAGTAGATACATAGGAATAGAAGATGATCATCACTCGCGTGTTCTAAAAATTGATTCAGATCTCCTCGAATGTTTACTATACAACTTTCGATTGAAATGTAACATTTCGCAATGAGATTGTAGAAATATTTACGAATTGTTTGATTTTTTGTGAGAAACTAAGTACCGATTGTTTGTACATCGATTTTTTCTTTCGAAATTTTTAATTACACAAACGAATTGAGGAAAATAATGCGATAAATCTTTTGTTTATATGAACTTAAAATTAAAACGTCAAATATACCTGTAAACAGCAATTCGTTATTGCCACCCATGGAATCTTCCAAGGACACTTCGTTTTCGATGACTGATTGGTTCGAGGCACTACTGGATCCGACCGAACTATATTCAAATCATTATCATCAAAATTAACCGATAACTGACTGATATCTGATTCAGTGTTTGGTGTAAGTATTTTGTATGTGTTTTCGCTATCGACGGTCCAGACGTCATGGCTACTGCTGATGAATGAATTTTCAATTGGCACTATTCTGGGATTTCGGGATGGTAACGACGGAAACGGTTCAATAACAACCATAGTGCGAAAGAGCTTCCGGTGACAGGTATTTTAATGGATCACTGCTTTCACTATGTCACACTGTGCGTAATCCGATCACACCAAGTTAACACTTCCATAAGATTTGCCGGAGTGTGTTCTAATCATAGAAACGAGCTCGACACCTTCGCGCGCACCAGATTTCTTCCCACAACCACTGCACCTGTCGCAGCCAGTGAGTGAGTGCTGCTTGCGTGCGTTCTAATTGGAGAATAGTTATTTCGCAGATTTCGGATACACAGAGCCCATGCACGCAAATCGTCGATTGACAGTATGCTTGCTGCTGGGAAGCTGGAGCCGTGCGATTCAATTGCTCCAAGAAACATCGGGACAAAGATATAGTACACGATGCAGTTTGCATGTCATTAGGCGTCTGAGAATCGGCTGGGTGAATATATTCGATGGAAAAGTTGGGGAAGCTAGAAGCTGTGGATGGTAGTCGGAAATGATTTGTTGAGGTGCATGCATAGACTTTTGATATGACTAGGGAATCCAATCCCGGGATTAGAATCCCGGGATCCCGGGATCCCGAACAGTTTTTAGTCCCTAAAATCCCGGGATTGATGTTTTATAATCCTGGGATTGATGATTTATAATCCCGGGACTATAAACCATCAATCCTAATTGAGATCCGGGATTTTAGTGGCTAAAAACTGTTCGGGATCCCGGGATCCCGGGATTGGATTCACGAGATATGACAGATTTGCTTGGAGCTTATTTCTGGTGTAAAGTATCGTGTTTTCATTGTATCATGGGAGACAGTAAAGTATCAAGAAACTGTGTGAATTTTGTAACATTTGAGTGCGAGCGAACTTAGGATCAGGTCCATCTTAAGGCATGGGCACACTGGGCAAGTGCCCAGGGCACCGCGATTCATGGGGCCCCTTACTTCCAGATCATCAACCGATAAATATATTTATTTTGTGAAAATTAAACAATAATTACCTGACTATACTTAATAATTATCTATCTGCTTTTATAGTAATCTCATAAAATAGGGGCCTACCATTGGCAACTCTATTTGCTTACTAGTAGCTTTTAAGCTTCTTTTATATATGTTTATAACCCTACTTGGAAAGAGTGTATTATCAATCTTAAGTGTTTTTACTTTAGCTTTAACACAAATGCACATTTTGAGTTGTGTGAGTTTGGGCAACACTAGAATAAACATAAACAAATCAATCTGTGTACCCCTTCAATTTGTGAGGAGGGCATTTTAATTTCTGCTGTTCCTAGTTGAAAAGCACGGTCGGGACGGCATTTCCGTTTGGGACGAAAAATCAAATCATTTCACTTAAGATTGAACTTGCAAACAGTGTGTTTTATCTCGTGTTTGCGATTGTTTTCAGTGCAATAAAATTAAATAATAAGTATTGAATACTATATATATTGAATACTATATATATTGAATACTATATCTAGTGGCTCAGTAAAAAGTAATAAAAAACTGCACATCAGAAAAAACTAATTGAGAAATTACCAAAATTACCATCATATTTTACACCAGGAGCTTCTCTGAGTAATAACCAAATAATAAACCATCTACATAATGAATCATATCAACAACAGATTGTGGAAACTCAGAGAAGTTCACAATCTACTTGGTCTTCGCTAAGTCCTACCACTTCAAAAAAGATATTGAACCGTATTGCACAGAAGAAGAAAAATGCAATAACTTCACCAACCACTATTTTAATGAAGCAACAACAGTCATCCGACCCAGAAAATATTTCATATGACCTTGCCAATTATTTAAACGATTTTTTTTTGGAAATAAACCGCGAATTGGAAATGTTTTTGCGGGATGATTAAAATTGAACAACTTTTTATTAACATTAAAAATTTTAATCTACATTGAAAATTCTATTTTGACATTCGTAAAGGGCCCACATATTTTCAAAATAAAGATTATAACTTTTCCGAAGTGTCCAGAATCTACATATACAAAAACTATGGCAAATCAGTAATAAGCTTTTCAATAAAGCATTATGTAATCGTAAATTAAAGAACAATGAAAGTGTTGAAAGAAAATTGTCGCTGAATTCACCTTCGAGAAAATCTGTACTTTGTTTTTCATCCTGCTTATTTAACCCTTCTATTGAAAACCTATGCTCTCTGGGTGGATGCATTGATCGGAAGCACATTAGTTAGATAATTTTACATCACGAAAATATCCCTGCACATGCACTCAGAAAAAAATATGCTCAAAATGAAGAAAAAATACAGCAAAACCAATGAAAATTTATGTTTAATACGAGCTTATGAACTGTTTGGTAGATTTTACCAAATTATTTTCGTTACACCTACACACTCCTGGTGTGGTACATATGACAAAGGCTGTAGTCAAATCTAAAAAAATTTGTTGTGTGGTCAAGCGAGCATTACTTTGATTCAAGGTAAGAATATTGTAGTGGTATGCACTTTAGAATTGTCAAACTAACGAATTGTCAAACAAAATTTAATTGCGAAATCAAAAAAAGGAATAACATTGTATTAAATAAGCCTGCTAAGTTTCAAAAAGATCGGTTCAGCAGTTTTCGAGTAATTTTGGTCACCGACTTCAAAGATGTCATTTCGAGAAAAACGCGTTTATAAGTATAAGTAACGGTTGTATACGCAACAGTTTCTTCTCTTTCAACGCTCATATCTCGGTTAATGAGGTTTGGATCGACTTTAAATTTGAAGGACGTATTCTCAGATAGTTATACTTTAAAAAAATGCAACAAAAAAAAAACGAAAAACTTAAAAGTTACAAGTGGGGGTAACCCCTTAAAGTTGGAGTATTGTAATTCTAAGTATACTTTGGCGAAATATTAGCCGCATTTTTCTCGCCTGCATCTGGAGCAGATTAAGATAGTAGCATTGAAAACAATAACAAATGAGGCAGGAGCTATTGTTTAGAATGCTACCACCTTAATTTGCTTGTGATAGAGGCGAGAAAAACATGACTATTATATTTTACTTGATGCAATAATTATTGGAAAAGTTGGTCAAATCGTAGAGATTGATACAAATAAGAAACGAAAGAAATTCGAGTAATAAAATCATTAAAGCCATTTTAAAGGCAATACAAATTAAGGAAGAAGGTAGATAAAACTTAATATATTATAAATGATACAATCATTTGCATATGTTGTTTAGAATAAAGTCAAACAAGTCGATCAAAATATCATATTGCTCACATTTAGCTCATTTCTATACTATTTCGCATTGAATTTTTCAAGTTTTTCAAGCAAAATTACTATAACAAATATAACAAATGGACTCACATAATGAGCTCTCATAAAATTCCGTACGCACCAACACCATACACTTAAGCACCAATGAAAGTAAAAACAATTTAAACTTTTATTAAGATGAGTTTATTATTCACATATAGGTTTATAATTGAATATGAACAAAATAGAAGTATTACAAATACTTCTTTCCAAAAATAAAATAAAATAAACTTACTACATAAATTTAACTAACGTGTATGCTCAACACTCTGTGATTTCAATGGAATGGAGTCCTTAATAGTGGGTGCCGACGGTGTCTAATAATACATTTTCGGCCTTAAATTTTTTTCCCCAGATGGGCAAACAGTAAGATCTATTGGTGGAAAGTTTATCAAACTGATTTTCTCGCACATGAAAATCCCAAAACTTTGGTCAATACTATAACTAGCATAATGTGATCTGTATGCAAAAAGCTCAATTTTCTCACAAAATAAGTAAACAGTTTCAGAACTTGTTTCGACTAATATTTCTACTTTATAACTATATTCAGCATTTTCCCTTAAAATATAATCTCCAATTTTATACTTTGTCCCGAAATACATTAGGCTTTTATGAGATGTGCTTCTCTTTAAATTCAAATCAGTTCCTACTGACAATATTTTTGCGAAATGTTTCGAATCTTCCGTGCTATATCTAAGTTCTTTGTGCTTCGACTCAAAACTGTACATCCAAAAATTATTGGTGGCTCTCAAAAAAAGGTTTTTCGGTTTTAGAGTGTCATTAAATAAAGTAATGTACTTCCTGTTATGTGTCTCCACCAAAAACCGCAACGTATTAATTTTCCCACTATCTAAACTATCACTGGTTGAAAAATGTGTGTTGTCCGACCACGTATTTGCACTGGAGCTCATTGATATTGTCGGAGCATTGGCTGCTGAGGACTCTTGTTGTGCCTAAAGTAATCCAATTTCATTAGATATATGTGTGTAAGTTTCAGAGATCACGTTTTCAGCATACCCGATTTTGTTTCCATTTATGTTCGAATATTACTGTAGCACCATATTTTTCATCAGGACATGGTTTATCCAAGTGATGCAGCTCCATGTATTTTAAGCTTTCTAATGTGATTCCACGTGTTTAGAAAATTATAAAGAATTTTATAAATCTAACTTACGAAAAGTAAATAATATAATCATACCTAGAAATTGAGTTTAAAACACTGAGCCTCGAAGATTTTGCAAAATGTCAACGAAATCACTGGTTTCTTGGACACTATTCACTGTTTTTCAACGCAGTCACTGTTTTCCGCACTAATTTGTCCATTTAAACAGTTTTCCGTAACGTAATTACAACTGTTTTTTTAATAGTTTCTTTCCAAATTTGTTTCACTGTTCGTTTTTACTCACTTCAAAAGAATAAAACAGCGGAATAATTCAGAAGAGAAATTGCTATTGCGAAATATCTCAATGACGCGTAGACAGAAAAGGCAAATGAGATTCGAAAAACGAAATTCTTAGACTTTATCATCGACTTAATGCACTCTTTTATAGATTTCATTGATCATTTTGTAGATTTCAATTCAACAATTGCGACGTTGAAATTGTCGTACAGAGTATATTTTCATTGAGTTGTCCAGACTATTTCTTTGTTTTGTTGTAGGCTGAAGTTAAATCAGAAAAAGAATATACTCAAAATAACAATGATATTCTATTGAGAATCAACAATATTTATTCGCTTAAATTGAAAGTATGATTGTTGTTTCTTAAAACTGACTTATCATTAAAATCAAAACAATAGTTGTTGATGGTATTCAAAGCCTGTTGACTTAACGAAAAAATTCATTTTTTTGACAAAAAATTATAAATCTTTGATTTTACCATAGCAAATTGTCGATTTTACAACATCTATTTTTCTCAGTGTGGGCAGTCTAACATATGATGACTTATCTGCCACGAAGTAAAGTAGTTGGTAGAGTAGATACAGACTTATCAAATAGCAGTAGATTGCTGGAAAAGTTCGCTTAAACGGGTTGTCGCAGTTGTAAAATGTTTGGCATCGAGCAGGTTTTATTTAGGATGTGTGGAGCTATTAAATGAATTTGATGAAATACGTACAGATCACTTAAAAAAAATGGGAATCCTTATCTGCGAATTTTCGTAATGTGTTTATTGGTGTAATGGGAAAACAGGCCCTAAAAAAATTATAAACGAAGCTAAATTAGCTAAATATCTTTCGATTAGTATTGATAGCACGCCCGATCTGTCTAATACTGACCAGTTAATCTTTGATTATTGTATTTATTTCTATTCCAAATATAGTAAAACATCAATAGTAAAACATCGAAAAAATTCAAAAACCAAAAAAAATTGTAAAGAAAAATCATTTTCTCATACATTTTGTATCATTTTCTCATACATTTTGTATGAGAAAATCCGTAAATCCGTATTTAACGCCATTGAGCTAACTGTGACGGACGTGCGCCGCGATTTTCTAGTGTTATTTACAATTCCACGAACATCTTTCACCATGAAGATGAAGCAGAAATCGCACGAGAAGAGCGCCGCGTTAGTACCCAACGAGAAAAGTAATTCGTAAACATACTCTCCGTAAGTATCCCGTATAATGCATGGACGCATTAAAGATACTTCATTTCCTTTTAACATTGGATGTCCTAGGCTGGCAAGGTATAGGTATACAAGGGGAACTTTGAACTTTCAGCTTTATAGCTAAAAACTTTTTGCAAAGCCCGAAATTTTATTCTTGCATTTTCGTCATCTATAGAGAATGCGTATTGAAGCTTCGACCGGCGGCCGATCATATCTCTGCATGACCCGGGATGTGTAGAAAATACGTGCTGAGTGATTGCGACTTTCATTGGAAATGCCAACAGCGTATTCTTGTATTACACGTTACAAGGGGGTATTAGTGCTGCTGCTTAGACCGGCAGCCAAGCTTGCCGTTGCATGAATCTTAATGAATAGTATCCTATACATTTTTTCAACCTGCGATGATGTGAAATGCTCTAAAATTTTAATCGTTTCGTTTTATACAACGAACAATACCGAAGCTAATGTCTACTCGAAAGTTCTTTCCCCCCTTAATTTTACGAGTAATGTTCATATGCAAATGATGGACTTTTTGGAAAACAGCTTTCATGTGTAACATCTGCATTGCTGATAATATTTGCTTGACAGGCTGCCTCCACTAGCAATTTCCCATGGCATGAAATTTGAAATTGCTAGTGGAGGCAGCCTATGGCATGCAATATTTTATGGTATGCTATAAATGGTAGGCAATATGGTATGCAATTTGCTCGGCAATCTGCCTTGCAATATTTTGACAGTTCTTGATTTCAAAATGGCGCTGAACCGTGGGCCTGGTTTATTTCGCGTAGGGATTCTGAATTCAAAGGGATTTTTTGATTTCGTTGAGCAATGAAAATAGTCTACAGAGTATGAAATGCTGGGAAATTGGGGCATTTCTTCGCTCTGCACTTCAAATAACTCCTTAAGAGCATTTGACGCTCAGATACAGCGCACGTCTCTCTCGCTCAGAGGCATTTTCGAAATGATATTGCATGCCATCAAATTGCCCACGCACAGATTGCATAACATAAATTTGACAGTCGTTGCAATCGGAAATTGCAGGGTAAATTGCTAGTCGAGCCCCGGTGTTATGCATGCTGCGAGAATGCTTTGCAGCGATTTTCTTGGGTAAGGCCCAACTTTGTGCTTCACAAATACAATAGGAAAGAGAGACAGTTGTACGTCTAACGGCTCTGTTGACAATGAGAAATCGTTGAGCTTGTAGTATTTTTTATCGCACAAGAAGAAATACTTTTTTATATCACAAGGTGCTGCAATGAAGCTAATCGGCCCAAGTGGAGCTCATACAGCAAATAGTTTAACAGAAAGTAGTGCAATTATGCTGCGCAAATCATTTTGATGCGCTTAAATAAAGCAAATGCCTTGCTGCCACGTGAATTGCATTCATTTATATGTAATTAAAATACTTTACATTTTGATTTTTGTACATTTATTGAACTTCATTCATTTTGATCTTAATAAAATACTGAATTTAATTCAGCTAATAAGTTGAAGCAACATTTATTGCTTCTGAGGCGGTACGAATTTCGCCGAGTCAACTAGTAGATAAATATACATGTCTAGAATTTCGCTAACCTGGTCCTGTTCTTCTCTATTGCCTGTTAATAATAATCCTCTGTCCTAGGGGCCACATATGCATATCTTAAAGTGCCCAGGGCCCCAAGTTGATCTAAGGCGGCTCTGCTTAGGATAGCTAGTAAGCCGTTTTACCGCCAAATGCTAATAGGATCAAAAGCAATGTGAAGTAATTGTCTGATTATTCTACGGAAAACGCGGTTTAACTGGTCACCAAATAATCATTATAGATACATATGCATTTCAGGACAATCGACCACTAAAACAACAAGGTAACAAATGCAAATGAAAGCATTGACATTTTTTCGAATGAAAAATCTACATCCTGTCAAACCTACAAGATACGAAATAGTTCTAAGCACTTTTATCATTTAAGGGAACACGTTGGCGGATTATAATACAGAACTGGCAATTTTTTTCCTAAAAGAGGGAGGTGTAAATAAAAAAAAAACACAAAACAGAAAATAAGCGACTGGGGCAGGTAAAGTGTCGAAGCTAATATTTGGAAGTAGCGCATTTTCATGGCACTAAATATAAAATAAAATTAGTTACATCATCCAAAAAAGGTACTAGCATCAACCGTTGCACTTAGAATCATGGTAGGATAAGACAAAACACAAACACAAAACACAGCATCTGCTTACCAATGTATCGGCATCAATCATTCATCTACATTCGATCTTATATTTCAAGGAATATTTTCAAAAGGCTCAGCAATTCCACATTCATAATTCAAATCAAAATACATCAACAGCATACCTACTAAGAATATCATATTCACAATTACGATTTTGTTGATCAATTCATTATAATTGGCTATTTTGGTACATACATAGATTATATGAAATTAATCACTACGAACAAGTTTCCGATGCCTATCAGTGGCCAGACTTAAGTCTATCGTCTCGGAATTAACTATGAGTTGTAATAGCATAAGATTGGATCCATTTACTCGGACCAAAGGTTTGAGTTTATATGCGAGGCAAGGTAAGACCGACTCTTCGTATGGAAATGATCGAAATCAATTTTCTTGATGTCATTCTATGCTTGACCATAAAACTTGATTGAATTCAATTCGTATCGATGCCAATCGATTAAGTCCAGCCAGGTCCGGTTTTGTATGGTATGCAAGATGAAGGAAGGAGTAACATGAAGGATATAGTAGAGCTTATGTAGAAGCATTCGGAACGATGTCTTTGATGATTTGAAAATGAACTTGAACGACATAGGAATGACAGATCTCAATTAACAGCTTCTCAGTTTTAAATAAAAGAAAGGAGATACAAGCATGGATAGATGAATCGGAGGGTAGAGCATTAAAAAGATTGTCTAATATTCAACGAGAAATTAGTTTCAGAAAATTATATGTGCCGAATGAAAGGAGCAAAAACTGTTTCTTTGTAATATGTTGGAAAGTTTTGGAAACTTCGCCAACGAATCAATAAAAATGGAGGATTTAAAAGGTTAATTGGGAAGTTGTACAGGAATAATATTTGCTCATGGTGTTAAATATCCTGTGGTATCTGTTTACCAGCTCATTAGCTGCATTTGCGGTAAAATGTGGATAGTACTTCAACAAGCGATTAGTCTTTATTAAGGCTGTATCAGTTAGATCTGTGCCTATTTGTTATTGCCGGATACCTGTATGGGATGTTTAGGTGCTGTCAGCTGTCGAAAAGCAACACTGGACCGGAGTTTCGTGTCTCATCCACCCACTTGTGTATATGTGAATGCAGCACGTTGATTGGTTACGCGTAGCCAGATTCTTTCTGAAAAAATCCACGAATTTCAAATATTTCTAAAATTAAAAACAACAAATTGTTTTTTTAAATGCAATAGAAAATCGATTATTCAAAGTAACATTTTTTGTCTATATGGTAAAAATATACAACAAATATATATAAAATGATATGGGCTTAGCAATAATATTTTGAATAACGGCTTTTCAGAGCGTACTTTTATTCAATTTTACTTTCGAATTTCCCAATTCTGCTTTTTGAAGCCACAAAATTATATGTTTTAATTTTCTTATCTCGTTTGTCGTATTATCTCGTTTAGAAATTAAATATATTTTAATTACTCTGCAAATACCGATGTTTCAAAGGTAATCTTCTTTTTCAGTGTCCTGCGGTCTCAACAAGACTAGTAGGCACTGTAGGAGACGGTAGTCGATCTTTTACGAGGGCTGATCCAAAAGTAGTGATAATCGGCTATTTCCAGTTCGAATAAAAATAAAAAAATTTTACTCCCAAAATTACCCACTAAGTCTACATAAAAATATATATATAAATAGGCCACGATGCCAGGAAGGTACACTCAGATCAGACCAGACAAACTGAATATGACCAACAAAACGCTGCTCTACAAACAAATTATACGATCCATACTGAGATATAGTAGCACTGCCTTCTACCAGACGTGCAGGACTAAAGGTCTAACTATAATGAACTTTAATTAGCTTATGCGAGTGCGGAAACTGAACGAAAATTCACTCAATTCATGTCTATCGGTTGATTTGCCCATAATAGAATTAAGTGAAGCTTCATGAAGCTGCCGCCAGAGTAGCGAATATGAGTTTGAATTTGCAGCCATATGAGATCAACTGATGTGAGCATTTATGCGATACATATATTTGAATAGGTTTTTGCTGCAATTGAAATATAGTTGTCTTCATAGCTTGCTAGCTTTGTTGCGAGAAATCGCAGAAAGTTTTACCTGAGCTGAGCGATCGCACTTTGTTGTAGATTATTAGATCTATAACGATGGGCTTGGTGCAAGTTCTTCATACGTACTTATATTCAAAAAAGTGTACGAAAGAAATGTTTTTTTGCGCAATATTGGTATGAGATCGGAATATATTTAACCAACAGAATTAAATTTTCTTGGCCACCAAAATGTCCATCGATTTCATGGGCACTCCTGCTGCTCACCTCTATGAGAAAGTTTACGCAGAATGGACCAACTACCAGCAATTTAAATTCGGAGATGCTTCAAATACACAAGAAGATTATAAGAAACGAATAACAATAATAATGCTTACAACTCCTTTTTGTTTGTGCTGCAATTACTTCCCACATTTTTGATTCGTGGTTTTTATTAAAATAAAATCCATCTGTCTTATCATAAAGACATCTGTGGCCCTCAACAAGAGCTATAAGATGGCTCAGGAAATCGTAGTCACAAGAAACGTTTTCCATTACTTTTCTTAAGTAAAACAATCACTATTACTTCCTGTAAACTATCAATTAAGCGATCGATGACAAAATATTCAAATTTTTTTACATACCTATTATTTTTTCTACAATGCCGCACAGCATCATACTCGAAACAACACCTAATCAGTACTTCCAGCAAACTGTCAATGAAACGAATAACGATGATTTATTCAACTATTTTACATATGAATCTATTATTCCTTCTATGAACGAAAAGTCATTACTTCTATCTCCTGTAAAAATAACAATTAAGCGATCGACTACAAAATATTGAAATGTTGTAAATACCTGTCATTGCTCTTACAATGCCGCACATGGGCACATTACCCGAAACTCATTATTCATGCCTCCTGTAAAAATAGCATTTAAGTGATCGACCACAAAATATTTTAGATACCTGTTATTGTTCTTACAATGCCTCGCATGATCATGTTCGAGACATCTAATTACTACTTCCTGCATTGTAAGCTTGAGTAGACTAGTGGGTAAAGCACTGGCTTCTTGCGTGTGGGGTCCCTGGTTCGAACGAGGGTCCGCGTGAGTTCACCTAGCTCTGATTAGGTACCTGATTTAAATCAGGGGTAAAGTGAGTCGTGGAATTAATCACTCCACACTCGTATCCACAATGATTAAAAAAATTGTAATGAAGCTCTCTACCAGCTTCAACCCCTAGACCCGTACGAAGGTTGTCGGGGGATTGCTTTGCTTTGCTTTGCATTGTAAACTGTCAATGAATCGTTTAACAATAAAATATTCAAATATTTTACATACCTATTATTGCTTCTGCAATACCGCATACGAACGAACAATGATTACTTCTACCTCCTGTAAAAATAACAAGCGATCAACGAAAACATATTCAAATATTTTATATACCTTCTAATTGTCCTAGTCGTTATACATACCTCCTGTCAAATTTCAATCAAGCGATGTACGGTCCCTGTCGTAGGCCGCATAAGTTGCCCGAATTGAACGAAACTTGACGAATCCGGCAGATAAGTAAATTATAAGTATGCCACTTGTTTTCTATGCAACCGTACAGTCGCATAAGCTAAGTAAAGCTCACTTAATTCCATTATAGTTCTACTTTAACAAACACCAACTGCAGATATGTGAAAACCTCGCTCTTAAGAAAATATTCAGAATTCCTTGGTATGCTAGTGATAGGGACATTCACAAACAGCTTAGGGTTGAGACAATTGACATGTACATACGGGACAAAATGTTAAAATTATTCGACAGACTAGAACAACATCCTAACAGTACCATGGAACGTCTGGAAAACATCATAGCCCGAGAGATATGCAAGCCTTAGACCGCTAACGGAATAATGCGGAACAACTGCACTAAGTGACATATTTTGCTTTGGGTGACAATTGAGTTGGGCCGAGGAGTTGCCCACCTAGAAGAGGGGGCACAGTTCTAAAAGAAGAAACATTCATTTAAATACGAATCGTCGAAGAGAGAACATCAAAATGGAGAAAATTGAAATTAGAGCTGTAATTAAGTATCTGTGTTTGAAAAAATGGACTCTACTCCTCCATATTCCGCCGTTGCGCGCTGGGCCAAGGAATTTAATCTGGGAAGAACAATCAATGAAGATAAGCACTGCGAAGGACGTCCATCCACGCCCCTCACTGAAGACAGCGTGAAAAAAGCCGAAGATGTCGTATTGGCAGATCCTAGAGTGACCATCAGGCATGGAGCTGAGATCACAGGGATCTCGTATGGTAGTGTTCAAAGAATCGTTGCCAACGAATTACATACGAAGAAGGTCTCTGCTCGTTGGGTGCCGAGAATGTTAACTGACGACCAGAAGCAGAAATGAGTCGACATTTCGAGGGTGCAACTCGCAAAATTCCAGGCAGATCAGGAAAATTTTTTGTCACGTCTCGTAACCATGGGCGAGACCTGGATCCACCATTTTGATCCAGAAACCAAACAGCAATTTATGACGCCGAAGGAATGGAAAGGGCCGAACTCGGCGGGGAAAGTTATGCATCAGTTTTTTGGGACGCTGAAAGAATTATTATGGTGGAATATATGGAAAAAAGAGGCAGGCAAGTCAGGCTCTTGATAACGAAAGATGATAACGAAGTAATGGCTGTTGAGGTATTTTGGGAGGGTAGAGACAAATCATTTTTTTTCCAAGGATATCTTGGGTTTTGAAAGAAGATGGACTTAATGTATTTGCTTGTAAGAAAACTATGTTGAAAAAAAATATATGTTTAAGGTTTAATCACCTTGGTTTACATCGATTATGATTACTTTTGTATCATGCCTCAAACCTACACAATATTCATTTCCGCGCACTTTAACTTCGCGCCATGCAGAAAGGTGCAAAGTTTAAGTGGGCAGATACGCACATCGTTTAGGTAGGTAGGTATCCTTCCAAAAGATAAGTTATCTTCACTTTATGCCTTGATCAACGTCTCGTCGACCAGTTTGTCGAATTTCTTTCCGAAACTTTCAATCCGTCCAACGTAGGTTCAACCACTTCTTGATATTTATGTTCAATTTCTCCTAAGTTGCATTTTTTGTCTAACGTGTAACTCTATTAGAATACTAGTCCTTAGAATCTCGCAAAGTATTTTTTTATTAGTACTTTCTCTTTAAACTGCATCACCTTTACGTTTTGCCAGACAACCTTGATCTTGGCTCTTTATCACATACACTTAATAAATTTAACCCTAGAACGGTAACGGGGGTGAAAAAATATCCCAGAGCGGTTTAAATCTCGCACCAAATGCTCTCGCTATGTATGTATTTTTCGCAAAAGTTATGTACTATGATGGTGTTTGTGCTCTTTGCTTTCTAATAAAGCCGGTTTTTTTCCAATTTGAACGAAATCCTTACAATTTGCCCACTTTGATTTCTTAAAATAAATACCTTTTTTCAGAACTGGAAAAAACGGGTTGGGTACAAAATCTCGTATTACAATATCCCGTTTACAAAATCCCGATTACAAAATCCCGATTACAAAATCCCGCATTACAAAATCTCGTACTACAAAATCCCGTAACACAAAATCCCGATTTAAAAATCCCGTAATTTTGCATAATATAAAATCAGGCGCGCCTGATTCTATATTATGCAAAACTACGGGATTTTTCGTTCAGTTCTTTTTTTATTGTAGCTAAAGCGACGATAGCTAAAATGAATGGAGGGTAATCAGAGAAGAAAAATTTGGAGAGGTACCAAAAAGTTAAAAAAATTATTAGAAAAAGGTCTGAAACAGAAACAATCGATTATTTGAGAAGAATCGCGTACAATGTCTTTATGTTGAAATTTATTCCTAAATAAAAACTTAAATCACTATGTTTTTTATTTCATTATATGAATAGGTTTCATTACACGAGATTTTGAGTTTCGGGATTTTGACTTTCGGGATTTTGAATTTCGGGATTTTGAGTTTCGGGATTTTTAAGTACAGGATTTTGTATTTCGGGATTTTGGAATACGGGAATTTCGGAACATACGGGATTTTGTCAATTCGGGATTTTGTGATTCGGGATTTTGATACGATCCCGGAAAAAACAACTATCAAAAATCCACACAGATACCTAAGTCTCCAAGGCTAAGGTTATGTTGGGCTTTAACCAACTAAAAACCACCTGTTCTTCTACTCAACATCCCCGTGGGACTGCCAATTGGTATTACTTCATGGAGCGGGGTCAGCTTTAGCTGCTCAGAGTTCTATGGCCTGTTCTTGTCTTATACTCCTAATAATTTTGCCAACTAGGTCCATGCTGCTTCAGACACCTGATTTTCTGTCAATAGTGGCAAGTTCGTGTACCGTTGCAACTTGACTCTGTGTCAGGAAAACTGCGCACAATGGAAAAGAATGTGCTCCGGGTCTTCTTCGATCTCGCATGTCGGGCAATTCGTAGAGTCGTCTAGACCGAAGCAAGGTAGATACTCTCGGTATACACCATGTCCAATTAGAAAGAGCGTTAGATCGTATGTTACTTCGCCATTTGGGCTCTTGATAAATTTGTATCATCTTAATATCGTCTTAAAGCATAGTATCTCCCCTTTTTAATACCTTTAGATTCACTCAATTCGGTGGAAAATTGATTAAGATATCGTAAATTTACGAAGAGAGTCATTTTGCTTATTTTTCACGTTTCTCGCCCTTCTTACTCATTTTTCTCTTATCTTATAAACTTTGAAAAAAAAAAATTTTGTGTCACGTGATTTTACATTTAAAAAAAGATGAGCCCCCATAGGACTCTCATAGTCAGAATGGATGTTACTAGAATAGGGTGAAAAAATAGCGTTACCATTCTAGGGTTGAAAATATTCTGGAAAATGGAGTTTTATCATCTTCCTTTAACTCGTAAGCACAACTGTTATATTTTTACTGTTACAAACAGTAATCACTTGAAAACATTGACATATATCTACAGGGCTCTACATATTTCATTCCATCCACCTCCATCTCTCAAAAAACGACGACGAATAGAAATTCTCGTGATACTTCTAAAACTATTACTACTTTTTCCACATCTTCACCATTTCTTCATGCATAAATACATGTCTGCTGCCTACCTACACTAGATTGCTCATCATTACGTGACATTTCACACTGCAAATTTATACCCACACCGAGCGCGAATCAAACCTGAATAATTTATGAAAACTATCTAGTTAGTGGTTGATGATAATTCTTCGAGCCTATTTGTTTGCGTTAGCTTGTCGAAAGAACCTACACTTTACTACCAGGATGTTGACGACATTCCATACAGAGAGAATGGTTGCATTGTTGGGAATGATTTAATTGTTGTGGGATGACGTATTTTAGACACGTTGTGAAGTTCACTCGGGTAAATAGGGCGATCAAGCAGAATTTTCATTGAAATTGATCTACAATTAGTTTTTCATGCTGCGGTAATGCTACTAATATGATACTTAAGATCCTCTAAAATAGGTTTCCCACAGCAAGTGAACTAATTTCGAACACATTTTTCAGATAATTTATGCAATTTCGAAAAGTGTCACTAGCCGACACCCGATTCCCACAATCATCCACTTCAGTTTGTCTACATATGCTAATCAAATTTGCTACTATCCTGCAGCTGGGTAAAAATGCATGTATGCGCTATGCAACGACCACCTAAATCACTTAAATACCCTCTCAACAAATTACCCCGGCTAATAAATCGTTCACATCACGTACAACCATTCAAGTGCCAGTCCTGTGAGTCCCGTAAGTTTCACTTCAATATCTCGCATTGTATCATCATCCTTCTGCAGCAGTCGGGGGAGAAAAAAGCACAGTTTTGGTTCGGTTCAGTTTTTCACGTTCACTTCCTATTCCACCTCATCGGATGAGCGTAGAGAAAGTCAACATTGTTGTCATAGCTGTCGCCGGCATAGTCCTGATGCTGGTTCGTTTGCCGTATTGTTGAAGGTGGCAAGCAGCAGGCATTCAAGCATGATATAGCTAGTAATGCGCATTCAAGGACGAAAGCTGACTATGCAAATTAAATCGAAAGATATACATATAAACGTTGCAGATACTTTTCCACAATGCTGCGGTCGACTAGTCGACGAAAACGACAACGCCGACGAAGGCGAGACCAATAAGAACGTGATAGTGGTCTATTACATTAGTAGACTATTCAATTGGGATAAAGGTAGATTTTAAAGTGTGGTTAAAAGTGAAAATATTCGAAAACTTGAAATAGAAGTACCAGAAGAGATGAAAATAAAGATAGCGACTTATTTGTTCCAGTATTTTGTCAAAGTGGAAATTGATGCAAAACTGGAGAGAACTGATGAAACTTCACAAATAAAATAATACAGCCAGCAATGCTCAAATAGTATTTTCAAATAAACTATCGTTTGAGTACTTTAAACTCGAGAAATATGGTAGTTTTAGATAAAACTACAAGATTTTGGTCTAATGCCTTGATTTTTATCTGGTAGAAAAACAAAGTCTGCTCGGATTTTACTCCGAGAGTCCTTTTATTATGATGAAGTTTTAGCGATCACATCAAAATCGTTCGTCAAATTTTCTACATCATTTTAAAGCTAATTTAATGCTACATTTACACTGATGGCATATAGGTAAATTGTTGACGCCAACTGGGGCAAGCAATTGCCAACAGTGTTTACACTAACGTTCCAATTGACGTCAAAATTTGCTTGCCGGAGCGCCGTCGATTCCTGATTGATGAAAATTGACGAGCGAAATTGACGAGTGTTCACAATTGCGCCAACAAGCGCAATTAAGTCAATTCTGTTCATGTTATAAAAGCCTTTGTAGCGTAGCTCCGCCAAATCCAGGTTATTCCAAAATTGTATTTGAAGAAAATTAGATTCATTTGTACTGAAAAGTGCATGAGAAATATGGCGTTAAAGCACCGGGCACAGCAAAAATAAAAAAGAACAAATAGAATCGTGTGCATTGAGCGCAAGTATTATTGTGATATCAATCTACGAAGAGGAAGAAAGCGCCAAGAAAAAAACGTAAACACTGGGTCCGCGAATCGCTCCAATTTTGTCCTAGAAAAGGTTTTTTAATTGAACTCAATAAACAATTGAGCAACACTGAGAAAATACATGGCGCCAGACGCCATAATTTATAGACTTCTGGCGCCATGTGCATAGTCGATTTAGGGATTGTGATAAAATATAGCGCCACACGCCATAATACATGGCGAAAAGTGCATAGGCCTACACGCCATGTACTATAGTCCTCCATGCCATGTACATGGCGTGGCGGACTATATTACATGGCGTGGCGGACTATATTACATGGCGTGGAGGACTATAGCACATGGCGTGGAGGACTATACTGTATGGCGTGGAGGACTATAGTACATGGCGTGGAGGGCTATAAGCATAGCGTCTGCACCTATGTACTGTGGCGTGTGGCGCTATATTTTATCATAAATCGACCGAAATCGACTATGTACATGGCGCCAAAAGTCTATAAATTATGGCGTTTGGAGCTATGTGTTTTTTCAGTGCATCTGAAGATGATCCAGTTTGCATCGAGTTTGCATCGAGCATCAAGGCCACGAACCTTCTCAGTTCGGAGCATCTGGAGGTAGAGCACTTGTTGTTAGGTGATGGAATTCTACCAAAGAAATTCCCGAGGGATTAATGAAATCAAAGATCATATCCTCTCCTATATTCAAGAAGCTTGCTGATATTTATACATCTCCTCACACAGCATGGCTGCGAGTTATAATTGTAGTGCCATGAGCCATATTACATGGCTCATGACACTATGTAATATGGCGTGTGGGGCCATAATTTCTGCGCCATGTAATTATGGCGCTGGGAGCTATACTGCATGGCTCAGGGTACTATGTACATAGCGTGTGGCACCATAAATGCTGCGCCATGTAACATGGGACCACGCGCTATGTAGATTCTGACATTATGGCGCTGGGAGCCATATTGCATGGCTCAGAGTACTATGTACATGGCGTATGGGGCCATAAATAATGCGCCATGTTACATGGCTCTGGGCGCTATGTGGATTTTTTTCAGTGAATAATGATCCGGAATCGTTCAAAAATTTTGCGAGGTTCATCACAGCTGATTTCGATACCTTTTTACAAAAGCTGACGCCACGAATTGTCAAACAAGAAATACTCGAACACGAAGGTCCTGTATTTCTTGTGATTTCATGAAGAGAACGAATCGAAATGCTTTCCGGGACGCAATGACGAACGAACATTTCGAAAAAAACACTCAAAACCACCTGCGTCATAAATAGAGCAATAGAAACTCTAACAGCCAAAATTAGGCAAGCAAAAGAGGACAATATGATTCAAACTCCAATAAAGGGGACGAACGCTTGCGAGCTTCCAAGAGATATAAAACATATCTTATGGAGGAGGAATATAATCCGGAGAAGAGCTAGGAGGACGGGTGACCCCAGTTTGAAAACGGAAGGAAACCAGCTTTCAAACCCCATTAGCTGTCGGATCGTGCAGCGACTTAATGCGATAGTTGAGGAAAATTCCATCATCTCAAGGCGTTTTATTAAGTCTTGCATGCGCGACTAATTTTCAAACTGCATGCATCTCAAATTTCACCGCCCATCAAACAACTTACTACCCCATTTCTTCAGCGCAGAACTTTATGTATTAGAATAAATAACCATCTCTCTACAATGCGGACAATAGAAGCTGGAGTCCCGCATGGTGCACTACTCTCCCCAATATTGTATAGTCTATACAAAGCAGACATTCCCAATGTGCCCAATGCAATATTAGCCCTGTACGCCGATGATACCCGCATATACTATACTTCGAGGCAAGCATAAGATATATCATCAAAACTGCAAACCTGCACTGATCATCATCATCGGGCACTACAGCCCGAATCGAGCATTAGCCTCCTTAATTCTTTGCCTCCATTCATCTCGGTTCAGTGACCGTATCCTCCAGTTCGCTGCTCCCAGAAGTGACCTGCTGTCAGCAGCTATCGAATCCTCCCAGCGCTTGCGTGGCTTACCGACTGGCCTGGCACGGCTCGCTCGCCCCTTGGGGGACCGTTTCGGGATTCGATTGTCGCTCATTCGTTCGTCGTGGCCAGCCCATTGTAATTTTTGTAGTCGTATGACGATAGAGACTTCCGGCTCGTCATATATGGTATACAGCTCGTTGTTGTATCGTTCTACCAGACATACAAAGTAGAAAAAAAGTAAAGCAATCCCACGACAACCCTCGTACGGGTATAGGGGTTGAAGCTGGTAGAGAGCTTCATTACAATTTTTTTAATCATTGTGGATACGAGTGTGGTGTGATTAGTTCCACGACTCACTTTACCCCTGATTTAAATCAGGTACCTAATCAGAACTAGGTGAACTCAAAGCTTGGTGCGCGGACCCTCGTCCAAACCTAGATTCGAACCAGGGACCCCACACGCAAGAAGCCAGTGCTCTACTCACTAGGCTACTCAAGCTTCACCAGACATACAAGACGAACAAAACCCAACTTCAGATCTGTCAAAACCTCGCGCTAAGCAAATTTTTCGGAATCCCATGGTACGTCACTGGCATTCTGAAAATTTAGAATTGACCCGATCGACATTTAAATACGCGACAAAACATTAAAGCTATTTAATAGACTGGATGGACATCTTAACAGTAACATGGAGGAACCGAGAAATATTGTCAACCTCCCCAATGATCGATATCCCAACCTTCGACAGCTAACAGGATAGTGCGGAACATCTGCACTAAGAGACAATTTAATGTTTAGGTGAAGGTTGAGATGGGCTGAAGAAATCGCCCACCCAATAGAGGAGAGTCAGAGTGCTGAAACCACTAGCTCTATCAAAATGATGCCAATCAAAATTGTGGATCAATTGCTGGACATGGACGTCAGTTGTTTGCCCAAGTGGTGTTCACACTGATGTCAAATTCACTGGCAATTGTTTGACAAATGCTGGCACCAAATTGACGTCAATAATTGACCTATCTGAAATCAGTGTAACTAAAGCATATGAAAAAAGCTTACAATCAGTCAGCCATGCATATTAGTCAAAATTAATTTAATTCAATTACCAAGTCCCAATAATTTCAAGCCTAATTGTTCCCTTAGATTCGTTCACTTCATATGTATCAAGTTAAGGACACCAACAAACAATAAATGCTCGATGTAGCATATCAATTGCAAAAGCCATAGTGTCGTCTCCACACCACACACATACTGGCTGCAGTATAACTCCTTATGGAACTAATGCTTCCGCATCCTTTCTCCTCCACCCATACCCAAGCCACTCACTCATCACCACTCGGCAATTAGTAATTTAATGAATTTTTGTCACGTACAGACTTTTGTTGTTTAAATCATTCCCGGCAACGTGGCGTTTTCATTCGAGACGCATCAAATTTTCTGTCTATGCCCATTCTTTATTGTTGCCATCCGACTGTGTCCCAATGGGAGATTATCTCGATGGGTCCCCCCGATGGGGTGAAATGTCAAGAGTGTTTTTTCGAAATGGTTTGTAAGCATCGATTGGAGAGAGAGACAGTAATCCATGTCATAAATTGAATGGGATCAAATTGAGGTAGAGGTAATTTGAGCAATAGATTTTTATCATTCGTAGCTAATGTTGGAAGGATAGTAGCTGCTGTAGTGATTTATGTGGAGTATTAGCTGTTATCCTGACGCAAGAGTAGATATAACTAAGTACTAGTGAAATTAAAGCTATCGAGTGGTTCATCTATTTTAAAATCTCTTCGAAACAGAAGCGTCATCCCTGTCTGAAATTCCTATAACGTCATCATTGTATTCCCTGGCGAATTAACAAAAAGCCATCAATTTATTTGCAACCGTAACGATTTTCAAAAACAACGTCCTGTAAACATGCATTATGATCGGTCACCTTCGGCCTAACAGTGTGTCTACATGTGAGTTTTAATTAGCAATAAAATAATAGCTGGTCGTCACGTTTGTAAACTAATGGTCAACTAATTGGCTAGCTGACGACTAGAACGGTTAATGAGCGTTTTCAGCCCTTGCGTGTCCTGATAGCTATCCCATTCGATTCGAAAGCTGAAAACTATAACAGAGGATGGCTTTTGATTTCCGTAATACAATAAATGCAAGTGTGCTGCAAAGGGAGCAACAGTCAATTGTTGGTGGGATATTTTGTAGCGGGGTTTGTTATAGCAATTACTTATTTCATAGGATTATATAAGTATATTGCGTCGATATATTAGCAGATACAGTGCTTGAATAGGTAAATTACTAATTAGTTTTAGGGACAGTGCCATAGCTTTGAGGGTCTTCTTAGTGTATATTTAGGGAGGAGAATACGTAAAGTTTGATGCCTACAGTTTTCTTGCTCAAATCACACACATGAAGAAGAAAAACATATTGTTAGGCCTTAGACCTGTTCGTCCCGAACAGATTCGTCGTCAACAATAGTATTGTCTTCATGAGTAAGGAGCAAGGCGGTAAACGTGTACAATCTTCATCTACCCGGTAGACAATATCGCTGAGTTGTTTGATTACTCAATACGGTCCTTTCCAGTTTGGTTGCAGCTTAGGCTTAGGGTATTGTAGATATACACCAGTAATCCGATTGAATCTGTTTTCAGGTTTTACTGCTTTTTCTTCACTCTCTTCACTGCTTGTAGACTAAGATCTAGCTGTTGCCGCAGCCTCGAAACCCAATCCGTGGCTGTTTTGAGGTCTTTTGGTGCTATTGTACTTAATATACCTTTTTCGAAGACTTGTACCTAATATGTTTTTTCGGCTCAGACCCGCGTACAAACTTCTCCCTTATTCTGTTGCACTTGATGTCCGAGATGCCACAAAGAGTTTTTTTATTCAGTTGATCTGTCTATATTTCTCCTTGTTCAGATAATGTGACTACCTGTCTCGCGACAACGTATGTGTAGTCCCCTTTTGCTTCTGTTAGATAGCAATGTTTTCATTTTGGAAGACGTGCAAATGGTACTTTATTCTTCCTCCATTTGACTTTTACTCTCTCAAATTTAAGGAGAAACCATGATAACTGAAGAAATCTATCCCAAGTATTCACTCATCAGTTATATCCAGTATCGAATTGTAATATCCGAATTGCATCTGCCGAACAATCTAACCATGCACTGTTGTAGAATCATCAACAGTCGTCTGAAGCATGTAACACTCAACGTTACTAAGTCTCTCAGAATGGACCAAGCAGCTCCAGTATCGGCGATATTGTTACATAATTCCTTGTTGACTTTAGCTTGCAGGGTTAAATCATTCTGACGCAAATATAGCCTGGCAACTGTGATCCTTCCAAGATCATGAGTGTTGCTGACCTTCGAACTTGGTTCCTACTGCCCTTCTCCAAGAACAAGTGATTCTGTTCGGTCGTGTAGATTTCCAACTTTGCTGGCATATTGATTGATTTGATTGATAGCATGCAGTGGGTTCAGAAGGCTTCTAGTACTGCGACCTCCTGGATCTATTGTGCCCCCCCCCCCCTGCGTTATGTCCTATAGGAAGTTCAGGCTTCTTATGACCCTGGATATGTTTCTTGACGTCTCTGGTGAAGGGAAAAGCAGAACCAAGTAACTCTAATCTTCGTATCGCTTGTGCTAGACAGTGTGTAAAAAGATGTTCTACACACTCTGCCGTTTCTCCACATTATCTGCAGCAGCCGTACCGCTCCTTACTTATTCTGTGTAAACACTTTTTACAATGCAAGTGGCCTGTAAATGCTCCACATAAGGCTCTTAAGCCACTTTTGCAGAGGCTGCCACTGCAAGAGTGGTGACTCAGATGTTGTTTTTTTTCCACAATTCCAGCATCTGGAGGCTCTGCTAGCTGGTGAATCTCCGTTCTTTCAAATACACACTCTCGGCAGTACGTCGACTTCCATTTTTGGCCACAATGACGCCTTAAATGTTCTTTCTGTCCACAACTTCAGCATTGAGAAGCTCTACCTCGCGTTAATTCCCTGGCATTTCTTCGCGTGTTCCAGAAACTCTAATTTTGCCACGAGGAGTCTGCTTTACCGATTCCTTAGTTAGAGCGTAGGCTAAAGAATCTTTCAGCGTCCGTGTGTCAGCCAAACGAATTGTTTGTTGAAGTTCTTCGTGACGCATTCCCTGGATGAAGGCATTTTCGCCGTTCGATTCAATATAGGCTAGAACAAAAATATTAACCGCTCCATATTCTGAGCTAGCAGCTGTACGGCTTCTCCTGGTTTCTGTGCACGTGTTCTGAGCTGTGAACGATGAATTTCCTTTAGGTGGTCTTCTTGTATCCAAAGCGCTTATCAGGCTTCTCTTTTGGAAAAGTTTGAAGTACTTCCATCGCAGCTTCTCTCAATGTCACTATTTGTGTGGTCGCACGTTCTCGATCGCTCCAACAGTTGGATTTTGCAACAGGCTCAAACTGCTTCGTGTGGATGGTCCAAGAAGTTTGTTGAAAATGGAAGCCTCCAGTGCGTTGCTGCCAGTTGATTGGCCAGAGAGATTGACGATCAATAATAACAGGAAAGAATGGTCAAGGGTAAATATAGGACACTCGGAGGTGAGATAAAAAGAAGCAGAAAAACAAGATTTTATATAAAACTCAATCACAAATGTAGGAAAAGAAACAATCTCAACCTAACCTAGGTTAAGTTAAGCGGGTGTCAATCGGATAACCTTAGTGGGGAGACAGAAAAATGCATTACAGGCCCATTGTATTACTACCGCTATATTTGCATTACAGGCCCATTGTATTACTACCGCTATATTTTCTCTAAGCCACTGAACTCTGGGAGAAGTTTTATTCCTTTGATGAATGGTACTACTGCCGTTAATTTGATAAGAGCAAAACCTGAGAAGAAGGGTGCCCCAAAAGAGGTCATTCTCTTCTTCATGAGAGTCGGATACTAGCACATGAGGTGGAGAACAGACTCCTCTTAATTGTTTTAGTCACAGCTCCGAAAAAAATCGTTGACCTCTGCGTCCAACCAGATCTTCTTAGTGGCCTCAAGATAGTTTTGCTTAACTTCTAGTTTAACCGTTAACATGGGTGTACCTATAGGCATCAGTGTACCATGAGACCTCGGGTAGCAAAATGCCAAGTCTTGCCAGTTTGTCGGGCACAAAGTTAACCCTATGTCCAGGTATCCATATTAATTGCACTGCCGAATATCTCGACATTTCCCTAAAAGGTGCACGGCATTCAACAACTATTCTTGGACCAGCAAAGGAATTTGTAGTCGCTTGGATATCTGTAAAAATGCATATATTTGCTTTGAATATTTGGTTGCCCAGAAGCCAATCGAAGGCTTGAAAAACAGCTACCGCCTCTGCTTGAAAGACACTACCATGATGTGGTAGTCTAAGGAACAACCTTGAATTTATTCTCACCCGAATATATACCGCAGTTAACTTTATTGTTCATTTTTGAGCCGTCGTACACATGAATACTCCCATATTCGAGGTGATACCATCATTCCATTCATCTCTACCCGAAATGCGAGCGGAAAACTCGAGGTGCAGTATAGGGTCCGGAGTTATTTAATCAATGTTCGTTGGCGTAGGAGCTCCCTCAGACAAGATTTTAGTTCTAGTCCATGCGGAGATGCAGTGCCGTCTCACAGCAGTTACATGAGCTTGCTGTAAGATTATTAGATTGGTTCGCAACCAATGAACACGCCCTTGTAGAGGTTGTTCGCAGTGTTGTCGTTGTACTCCGATCGGAGTATTTTTACTCCGTTTTTAGTTACCGTACTACTGTAATCCCTTCACTTGCAAAGTACTCCCTTTTCATTGGGAACACTTTTAATACTCATACAGTGGAGAAAATAACTATAAAGTATTATTTTATCTATGTAAATATTTTTTTTAACTTTAATTCTATTATATTAATAACAATAACAAAAGCAAATAAAAAATAAGAAAATGAACATAGTTATAATTCATATATGGGGAAAAAATGAAAAAAAAAAACTCTAGCGCACCTGAACCGCTAGAAACACTAATGTTCGAAGAACAGTGGAAGAATCGTGCAGGTTTTGAGTGCATATTCCACCACATGTGCTGCTTATTACGACCAAACTGTTTCAAATGCCACGTTTTACTTTGGTCTCAAGAATGCATTATAACTCATATGGTGGAAGGTTTCAGATATTACCACTGGCATGAATTTCAACGTTTATGAGAGCAAAACACGGGTTAATTATATTCGTTATCAGTTGCTTATTTCACATAATTTTGAAAGCAGCATCTCATATAACATCAATGAAGAAACTGCTCAGTGCCTGCAGCACTGTAACTGAAGTTGGTGTTTGGGGCTGGGATCCGAAAAATTTGCAGAACTTTGCGAATTGCAACATTGATTATTTATTTTCATTGTAAATGTTTCCGGTATGAATACTAACTGTAAGCGTTTATTGATACAAAAGTAGCACAACCGACTCGTGCTGGCAACCTTCTGCCAGTATCAAAGCCAAGAATATATCACATCTGCTTCACGTTGTTATATTACATTCGAAGTTATAGGAGTATAAAGAAATTTAGAGTTACCTGCAGCGAGTTTTTTCAAATAATCGAAAGCTTAATATTTGCTGTTTATTGTCACTACAATATCATTACCAATTGAAAATTCTACGATAAAACCGCTAAATAAAGATATTGCAATTAAACACAAAACCAACAATAGCTGGCAACCCTATCGTGGCTTTTCAACTAAATTTGGCCTGAATAATGTTTATGACAGGTTTCATTAATTGTATGAAATTCGTATTGATTTCATGACTGCACTGGAAGTTATAGTGCAAAAAGTTTTATTTTCCTGAGCGAATTTTCAAAACCAAAGACACAAAAATTACCATAGCTGGAAGCACCAATCAAAGTTTTCAACCAAATTTCCACCAAACAGAGATTAAAGTTAGGTTTAGCTACTGTGCCAATTTCATGAAAATCTGGTAATTTATTCACATTTCATAGGGCAAAAAGCAGTTTTTTTTCTTTGTAATTTTTCAAGATGGCACCACTGGCACAGACTTGCCCACAATTCAAAATCGCTTCTATCAAATCTGGTCCTACTTAAGTCCAATGCATTCTGTAAATTTTAGCTGTATCTGATTATTGGTTCGTGAGTTTCCGTGAACAGAAGTTTTTGATGCTAAAAATATAGGTTAACTGGGAGAGGGTTACCGTTCTTGTCCGACATGAAATTTCCAAAGTTTTATTTTGAACGTGTATATAAAACATAAGATTTATATACAGATTGGTTTTATTGTAAGAAACGGACATTTTTTTGAATATTCGATGGTTTGAATGTTTTCACTTCCAATTTTTTTTTTTTCAAAATAAAGACACCAAAATTATCATAGCTGGCAACTCCAACCGAATTTTTCAACCAAATTTCTACCAAACGTGGCCTAAAGTAAGGTCCAGCAATTGTGTGAGTTTCGTTAAAATCGAACGATTCAATCAGAATTTATAGGGCTAAAAACAGTTATCTTTTTTAGTGGTTTTTCAAGATGGCACCACTGGCACAGAATCGCCCACATTTCAAAATCACTTCTATCAGACCTGGTCCTATTTAAGACCAATACATTCTGCAAATTTCAATTAATTCTGCTCATCGGATCGTGAGTTTCCGTGAACAGAAGTTTTTGATGCTTAAAATATAGGCAAATTGGGCAAGGGTTACCAGGCGTGCCCGTTATACCATATCTTTTTTTTTTTTTTGGTTATGTAAACAAAGCACAAGATTTACATATGAGCGGCTTTTTTTTGAAGAAACGGCATTTTTTCAAGAGAGACGATGATTTGGAGGTTTTCACTTTCAGTGCCTGCCCTAGCTACAGGGTTGCCATCACGCTCATTAAAAGCTACGAAAATCTACAACTAAATAAAACCAATATGTTCTGAAAATTTCGTAATGATTGAATAGTCCTGTCAAAAGTTATCGCAATTTAAAAAATATCAAATTTTCCCGTCCTCTTTTTAGGCACCCAGCGCACACATAGGGTTAAAAAATTCCAAAGCACTATCCGATTCATATGTAAAACACGTTTGAAATTTATTTCGTTAACTTTATTTTTGCGAAAATTATTTGTGCACGAAATAATAGGTATATTAAAAATATCACTTAAATGGCCGCCGGCACCAAAAGGTTTACAATAACTGACATTTAAAGAGACCTGGACCTATTCTGCATATACACCAATGTATCCTGAAAGTTTCAGCTCAATCGGATGGCGCGTTCCCGAGATTATCTCACTGAAATTTTTTGATGATATATATATATATATATATATATAGAAATATGAATTTTTGGCCGAATCGATTTTAATACTAATGTTCTTCGAACATTAGTAATAATTTCGGGGGAAATAAATATAAATCCATATTCGTATTGCCGATATGTCGACTAAAATAGAGTTATTTATTATTAATTAATATTTGGTGTGTTTTTCTTTTTTCTAAAGGACCTCAATGAATCTATTTGGCTTTGATGAAATTATTTTTTTTATTATATTTTCTTCAATTCCATTCCATTCTGTTTTAATTGCTGTCTTCAGCTCCTGGACAGTATTGTATTGTTTGCCGTCTCTGTAAACTCGATGAGCCAAAATGCCCCATAGGTTCTCTGTGTGATTTAGATCAGGGCTGCAAGCAGACCAATCAAGCACAGGTATATTCTTTTCTGTAAACCAACGTTTGGTGTATTTTGAAACATGGATAGCCGCGTTGTCTTGCTGGAAGATAAAATCCGGTCCTATAATCTGTTCGGCGTTGTCGATTAGCATATCTTCTAATAACTATGTATACATTGCCGAATTCATAAGAGTGAGAACCTATGCCAATGGAAGCTTACCATGATGGGAAAATGCTCCCCATACCATAACAGAGCTACCCCTGAAATTTCGGCTCTTTCTTATTTCCGGAGCCTTTCGTAAATCATGCCAATCAAATTGGCAACCATTTGGGCCATTCTGGCCGTTTTGTATCCCTCATTTAGCCTAGGTTTTTTAACACGTTTTGTCCAGACCGCATTTTTATTTTTATGACCCTTTCAATTCAACCTTAATATGATCAGCTGTAAGGTGTAACTGCGTTGCCTTTGAAAATATCTGGCATTTGTCCCTTTCAGATATAGTTGGTTTACGTCCTGATCCAGTTTTTGTGCCATAGTATTTCGGAAAATTCTGTGAAGAATATTTCAACTGCCTGTTTGAAGTGAATGATTAAATCAACGGTAAGTTGAGAAGATTATTGGTCACAAACTTGCAATGAAATGCTCGAATTTTCAGTTTGACTTCTACTTTTTGTTTCACAGGCAGCAATTTGTCTATATACCTCACGTCTCCAATTTCGTCTCCGAATTTTCTCAAGTATATTAACGGCAATTTAATATCACAGACTCAAAATAAAATAAAATAAAATAAAATGCTTAAACTTTCAGTTTCAAGACACAAGTCATTTTTTTCATCACCAAACACGCTGGCAATTATATCTTCTTGGAACAAACACAATTTTAATAAAGCGATAGAACGGTTGGTTTATCAGATAGTTTTTTTGATTAAATTGGATAAGAATAGAACTCAAGGGCTCACACCTTCGATAAATAAGAAATGCAGTGCGATTAATGATACTACGATGGTTAGCATAGAGTTGGATACTGACGACTATAGTTTAGAATCCAAATGCAAAACCACACAAATTTATATTGAAAATCAAAGACGATATCAAAAGTTACGGAAAATTTAGCTAGGGCAGTTTGTTTGGCTTCAAGCAAAGGGTATACCTTCTACTTCAAAAGGTAAATATGAGAAAAAATCCTTTTGTAAACATTGCCAAAAACTGGTAAGCTAAAATGTATCACATTTATTGCAAAATGAAAAAGTAAATCGCACCAAATTGGAGTCAGCCGCAAAAATCAACCATAAATTCACAGTCGAGCAGCAATTAAATCGTACACTAAAAAATTCAAAAATATTAAAATGGTCGAGCTTAGAATAATTATATTTTTTTTAAAACACAATTTACCATTCACGTTAATCACACCAGTGAATTTGTTCATTTAAAAATTGATTAAAAAATTAATTGCCCAAGATTCTGAAATTGTAAAATTGTTGAAGTGTGGGAAAACGAAGTTTAATAATAGGTATGTTCCCGTACTTTCAGTAACTGAATTTTACTGAATTTTCCTGAATTTCATGAAAAGTACGGGAACGCTCTCAATGTATTTCCTAAAAATTGACAACCAAAAGTGTCAGTTTTCGGTTTTTGGGAGAATAATAGTGATTACAAAGTCATCCTAAGCTGTAATAAATTATCGCCACAAAAATATTCGACCTTCATAGCAACATTACGCAAACAATATGTTGCTTGCCGCGTACATTTGAAAATAGTTACTCCGTTTGAAACTTTTCAGTATTTTTCAGTAGCTCAGACCCTACTGAAATTACTGAAAGAGGGGAAATTTTCAGTTTTCAGTAAAACGGTGTACGGGAACAACTTCATTGCAATTAATCGCGGTTAATCGCAATTAATCGTAGTACGGGAACAGACCTAATGTCACGAATTTCATTTTGAAGAATGAATCGTGTGAGCAAATAGCCAAAATTTTGTAAAATATATATATATATATATATCCCTTATCATGGACGAAACCACAGATATAAGAACAATCAAACGTTCGTCCCTAGTTCGATATTTCGCCTTTGACTGGGGAGAAGTCCACGATAGGTTCTTAGGTCTTCTCGAAGTCTCTTTGTTTTTGTATCGTCTTTATCAATTCGTATTAATTCGTTAAACTCTGAACGTTAAAACTCTGCACAACTAAAAATTATCGACTCTGGATATATTTCAATTATAACTGTTAAGTACAAATTTCCAATAAACGGAATTTTAACATGGAATGTCACATACGATCAATAATAATTTTCCATGACGAACGCCATCTATGGACTAACACATTCAAATTTTGAATACGTGCGGGAAATCGCAAATTATTTTAAACCTTTAATTATTACTAAACATAGCATAATTTTTACTACTGCTTCTTCTCTGCATTTCGTATGACGCCGTCACTCTCAATATGATGCAAAGTCAATATGTTACAATTTGCCGAAGTATTTAAACGATTTGAATATTTGTTTGACAAACTTAGTAAAATTCACTTTAGACGAAGCTTCGGTTATAATGGGTAATAAGCAAGGTGTTGAATCCTTCCTTAAAATAGATTTTCCAAATTTGTGTGTTATGACCTGCATATGACCTGCCCCCGCAAAAACGGTGCCCCAGCACATTGAAGTCTTGGCTCGCAATATTTATATTTTTTTCCAATGTTCTAAACGGCAAACTGAAGACAGCCAATTTCAAGAGAGCTTTAACGTTAAAATCCATAAAACACTAAAAACATCTGTGACGAAGTGGCTTTCGTTGGAAAACGTTGTTTCCAAAATCACCAGCACTTTACATACAGACAGTTCATAACAATAATTATATATTCATGTCACTTTTCTGGCAGTTCCGAAATTTGTGAAACCAGCAAATCTAAACTCATAGTCTCTGTTTGACTAGCAATACATAAAAAACTATTGTACTTCCTTTTAATGTAAAAAAAACTCCCTTTGGATTAAAAAATGTACTCCCCTGAAAATTTTCAAAACGACAGCACTGGTTGTTCGTAGGCCTCTTGTAAAGTGCAGCTAGTCGTTGAGTTTATTCAAGCAATCGGTGTTAGGTGGCCTTTAGAGCAGCCTGCTTTTAGAGAACTGATAATATCGTTTTCCGTTGCAGGTTTGCGTCCTCTAACTAAATTTTTACGAAATTGCAACACTCAATGTCAAATACAATGAATAGGAGTATTATTGGATTCAAAAAAAGCGTTTGACACTGTTGGCCATCAAATAATGTTGGAAAAAAATGGAGCATTTTGGTATAAGTGGTGTTTGCTGTAAATTTTTCAAATCATATCTCTATGGCAGGACACAGTTAGTATACATAAATGGAACTATCAGTGATCCCATTGAAATTAAAATTGGCGTGCCTCAAAGAACAGTTCTTGGACCCATTTTTATTCCTATTTTATATAAATGATCGGCTAAAGTTGAATTTGCTCAACTGTATGTTGAACGCATTTGTTTATGACACGGTATTAATCTTCTGCGGGGAAACTTGGGATGAGGAGTCAGCGTCTACGAGTGAAAGAATAAATAAAATATAATATGGGACAAGCAAACATCTTATCTATACCATTTTACTTCACTTACGCAGATATGCCACCAGATATTATAAAGCTTGTATTACACGCCCAGCTTTGGATAAACAATAATAACAATCGCGTCCTCGTTATCATCATATGCAACACCAAATCCCTAGAGGTTATCATAGATCAGCACTTTTCATAGAATGATCACATTTCATGTTCATGCTATTGGCTGAGAAAATCAATTTATAAATTTGTTCAGTTTCGGAAAATATTGTCATTTGGCCTAATGAAGATGATACTTTTGTCGTCAGTACAATCAATCGTACAGTGTAGCTTAGTAAGCTGGGTAGGGTTGGCGTATGGTAATATACAACCTATAACAATGTTACATAAAAGAATTATTAAAATTGGCGTAAAAAGACATATCCAATATCTTTCTAAGGATTTTGGCGTTTTGGATTTAATAAATCTCTTTAAACTTACGATTCTGAAATATCTGTATCCTGGAGAATTTGCAATGGGGATTGAAATAATTCTTGTAACGTGTAGTAGAGAAAAATGTGCACTCCATGAACCCAAATTTTTAAGCTCATTGGCACCCTAGAATCCCTAGAATCTCGCTCTACTCTCAGTACACTGTTCGCTTCGCATTTCATTAAGTTTATTCAAACGAAAGCTTTCGCTCGCAGACTATGCTGTGCTATCAGTGGTGAGCCATGAGGCATATTGCCCATCTCTAACTTGAAGCTCGATACGTGGTAACAAAGCGCGTTATAGTAGAGAAAAGAGAGGCTGCACTAAATCCGATCCACCACTCGCTTCATTTCCATCACAAGTATATGGGACACCACTCCTAGGTCGTCAGGTATTGTCATCCGTCTTGTGTCGTATACTTGACGAATGCTGACAATTTAGATGTTAGTTGACTCATACCTAGGACAAGAGCATGACCAGATATATCATCCGGTACCTGAAGAACAGCGGTTACGAGAAGATTCGGTTTGGTCTTGCGTAATACAAACGAATCGTCGGGTGGCTAGAATCAACCGTATCTTCTAAGCGTCACTAGAATCAACCGTATCTTCCACGAAAGACTTCGTTTACAAAAGGATAAAAAAGCTGTGAAGTCGAGAAGGAGCTATTCAAAATGCCGACGCTAGATGAAAAGTGGAAACCAATAACGGAACGAGGCCACAAAATTGCTGCAAAGATGCTCAGAGAACAAGTAGATGGAAAAAGCAATTAAAATTTTGGCTGATGAGAGTCGGTGGGCTCAGCGATTTCTGGACACCAGCTCAGTAACTAAACTGCGTAAAGAATGCCAGGAACAATTCCTCAACCATCATCTGGAGATCAGGTGGAGGCAAGCCTGCGGCTAAGAATTTACAAATAAGTTACATCGAATGTTACCGAAACATATCGAACATTACCGAAACAGTCCACTGCACGGGGGGTAATGGAAAATTAGCCTGTCAGATACACGCGCTGAAACTTCAAGTACCAAAACAAACGGAAAAATTGAGATGCCGGTAAACAAAAGGCGCTGGAAAATTTTTGAACGGAAGCTGGAAGATGGTGAGATCGTGGTTGTTGTGAATTCGGTATCAGGTCTTCGAGAAGAGCAGTCGTGGCGAAGCACAAGAAGCGAAGGTGAAATACTCTACAAGAGTTTGTGTACGTGGACGATAGGAAGATGGCGGACTAACTTGAGATGACGAGTGATGAAAAGAAGATTACAGATTAAAGCCGGATTATACTGGTCAATGCGAAAATTTGCTGCTTGGGACGACGATTGGTAAAAGGAAGATCACAGAAGCTGAGCGGAACCAGGTACATAAATGCGGTGAATTGAAGACAGCGGGGCTGTACCAGATCGATGAAGAAAAGCTGTGAGTATCTGTCAGTAGGGTATAACTATATGATTTACTTTAAAAATTTCGAAATCAATAGAGTAGGGTCAAATGAAAGAAATAGTGTATTCTTTTGTGAGGAGTAAGTTGTGAATTTTCATAACTACTACGGTCGATTCGCGTTTCATAGAAAGACGAATATGTTGTATTGTAATGAATACCGTAATTTCCTCAGTAGAGAATTATTTCATAATAATAAGAATGAATGTATTGAATTAAAATCAATGATTGAACGTCACGGTTTTTCTTCAATTGTACGGAGGCCCCTTTACAAGATTTCCCAGGAATATATCTCCAACAAGAGCAGTTTAGGGTAAAGTTTCGGGATAAAAATGAAAAAAACAGTCTAGACGTGAAGAGTGAGTAGAGACTTTTGAATACTCCTCGATAGATAGTCGTTTTGCCACGAAGAAAGCGAGGACAGAAAATTTTCGTTAACGTTGGAAGGCCACGTGGTCTCTGTATCTGATTGTGGAACCCCTTTTAGGGATTCGTCAGGTAGTGGCTGGAGTGGTTTGTAAGACATCGTAAAAACTTGACTTCGGTGAGGTTAGGGCGACCGTAGAGTTGAAATAATAACTAGTGGAACGATACTACAGTGTTAGTTAGTTTTATCGTTTTCTTTATTTTGAAAAAAAATTCTCAGGGCACGAGGCTGGACCGTTCTTAGGCTAGGTTGCCACAAATCGTTGCTTTATTCGTACGCCGATTCAGGTCAGCAAGGCCTACCTAGTCAGTCACTCAAGATTTGGAATTGGGCGAGCTTACCGGCAAATCCAAAGAAACCCAACCAGGTTTTGTCTATCCTAAAACCAGGAGGGTAACCTGCTGCAAATCAAAAATTTTAGGAACTTTTGAAATTATAATAATTGAACTTTAAATTTGTTGAACCTAATTGAACTTCACAGTTTCTTGCTCAACCTCGCAACTCATTGTTTTAATGATAAGGACTAAAATATTTTTATCATGTTTTAAATTTTTCGGATATACTTTTGAAACCTATTTTGGAATATTGGATTCAGTAAACGACTTTTCCAAAGATGCCTACTTACCAGCGTAAATATGGCTAAATAGTTCACTAATAGAAATTAACGTTTTTGTCGAAAATTGTATTTCTTGCAACTATTCGAAATAAGCAACGACATAGAATCATTTGAATCTAGTCAAATCCTAAACACAACAATCCATTATTATGTACACACCCGCAACAATACAACTTACTCACATACCAATGAGTTCTTTGTCCGACCTTGCCTAATCATCATCATATTCTTTGAAGCTCCCGAATGATTATCTTGCATAACTTTGAAATGAATTAGCACTGTACGAGCTCAGGTATTCCCCAGTGCTAGTTGAAATTAAATGCACAAATCCGTATTCATACTCATGATGATTGCGCTTCGATCCAGAACACAACATTTCTCAGAACAATCTTCATTTCACGGACTCTATAAATCTTTTTTGCAAGTAGTGCTTGCAGAAATTTAAGGGTGGATCAGTGTTTGAAAAAAAAAGGTTGAGAGTTATATGACCTCCAAACGCCAACGATTGGTGCCTCGAAACATGTGAAATTCTACTTTTTGTCTTCTATCTTATTATTTGCTCTTTAAATTTTTTTTTATGAAAAATCCGGTCTGAAAAAATCGAGTAGGAGCTCTTTGATATCTCTCTTAAATCCGAGCTTAGAAATTAAAATCATTTCCAACCGACAGGTAGAAATGAACAGTTCAAAGATTGAACGTGATGCGAATTATATTATCCATAGTATAAATGCGTTAACATTAGTTGACAGCACAAAAAGAACACCTGCTTTAAAAAGATTTTCAGATATGAATTGAATTCGAGTACAATAGAATTCTCTGGACGAAAATATTTGACCGATCTCGTATTGTGCGATTTTAAAGTCTGTAGTAGATCGTTGAAGAATTACTCAAGCAGTTTTTATATGCTTCAAATGAAACGTACATATTTCACTGAGCCGTGTGTAAAGTACGTGTGAATATGCTAGGGGAAGTATGTATATTTAAATTCACCCAGCGTAGCCACTTAAATTCGGCGGCAAGCTTGAAAGATCTGAAAATGGATCATTTGAGTCGATAATGTGACCGAATTTTGTTTTATTACCTCAGTGTGTGCTATAAAATTGAAGAAAAGATTTAATGTGTGTTGTGATTTATGCACTGAAAGAAAAACTCTTGGTCGGTTCAACTATTTTTAATAGTATTGCGACGATTTTAAAATCGTTAAACGAACTACGGAAAATAGCTATTGTTACTATGTCAATATAGTTAATTTAACGATATAAAAGTAGTTGGCTCTGGTTATGCAAAAAATATCGCAACGTTCATGAAATCAACTGTTTTAATTGTTTCATAGCCACGAAAAATAGTTGATCAATAGAAAAATATTCATCAATTCACTCAAAACTTCAACGTTTCGA
Organism: Nemotelus pantherinus; assembly: GCA_963978885.1. Taxonomy (NCBI): domain Eukaryota; kingdom Metazoa; phylum Arthropoda; class Insecta; order Diptera; family Stratiomyidae; genus Nemotelus; species Nemotelus pantherinus. Next base: position 62,771,251 of record OZ022266.1, on the reverse strand, counting down.
ATTATCAACAGTTTTTATGGTACTTAAACTACTTTGTAATAGTTGATTTCAACAAACGTAATTCAGTGAGCAATATCTTTGAAATTATTCTACGCAAAGTAGAATGGTTTGAACATTTGGACGTTTTTCATGCTCCGAATGAAATTTTTCTTGCAGTAGCAGGTAAGTCAATCCATCACTTTCTACGTATTTGATTGCCGAATTTTAGAGTTACCGTGAAAAATAACTGAATACGTATATGTTTGATATTTCAGTTGAAATTTGTACGAACGCAAAATAAATTCACCTTGCTTTTGAGTCGCGGCAGCACTGACCTCCATCCTTATGATCTATTCCTGGGAAAAATACTGAGAGCAGCGTTGCCAGAAAAAACACCAGAAAGTCTTGAACATTTTTTCAGAAAATCTGGAGAAATCTTGTGATCTTAGTTTCAACGGAAAACGTAACTTAGTTTCGGTAAAAACGAGATCATTTTAATAAAAACCATTTATTTCAGCATAAAAAAACAATGCATGACAAATATATAATTCATAATACTTACTATCTGCTTATTATGATTATGTTTTGATGTATATTTTCCGAAAATAATTTTGATTTAAGGGCTTCATTTAATTCTATAACTACACAGGTTTCATTTCTTGATTTTAAATGTTCTTTAGAGAAAAGTATGCTTGGAGTATTTCTTTGTAATAGATTGTTTGTTTTTTTGTTTATCGATCGAAGCTGAATTCGTAAATTGTCTACTTAGCAAATTGTCTACTTAGCACTCGGCAGTTTGATTGCAAAATTGATAAATGAAAAACTCGCTTATATCAAACAAAAATAGTTTTGATGGCCATGTGTGTTATTTTCAAACGTTCGGTGAACTATCGGCTTTTGTAATTTGAATAATGTTAAAACTGTGAACAGGCATGATACAACAAGCATTGGTCATTTCCAATCAGTTTTTTTGCTTTCCAAGTTCGGACATAGCCCAAGAACTGAAGAATTGCTGAGTAGTCAATATAAATAGTCAGTGATATTGCTCAAAGTTAGGAGAAATAGAGAAATAATGAAAATTCTAATATACATTGTGCGTCATTTAGGGTGTCAAGAGCAAGCATTACATAGTTACAATGAAAATGTGGATTCTTGCAAAAGTGGGAAAACACCTAAAGACAAAAACTGTTTGATAGTACAAATCCCATATTTACGAGCTCATCTGGACCAAGCTAATATTTTTTTTTCGGAACATCAAATTATATTCAAAACGATCTCAAGAGTAGTTTTTAAAAAAAAATATTGAAAGAGATTTGTAAAGAAATTCAGCAAAGCAAATTCATAGCAATAATATTAGATAAAACAATCAATCGTCCACAGCTTTCAACAACCTTTGGTAACACTACTTCTTTCTATAAAACTTTCTTTAAACTTTCATGAATCTTACAGATGTTTCTGATAACCAAACTACGTCTCGCTCAATAACCTTGTTTTGCATATTGCAATAAATTTTAAAGCTATGAAGAGCCTCTGTAGTATCTGGCAAAACAATTGGATTGCAGACACGTATAAAAGAAATGTATAAAACCGTAATATTTATTAATTGCTTCGCACATCGACTAAATTTGGTTTTATCAAAACCGTCCAATAGTATACGTGAATGTAGATTTTTCCCCAATCTATTACTAGTTTTTCAACAACAACAATCAGTATATTTGCTTTGTATTTATTCCTCAAAAAAAGCTTTCAAAATTAGCTCCAAATACATGTTGGGCTTTTGGTCGGTTAATTTTAGCAATTTTTATATAATAAAGAGCAATTAAAGGAACTCTTTGATTATGCAATTTGGGCGGATAGACCGTTTATAGTGGGAGTAAACCTTTTTGTCTTACTTAAAGATTTTCGGTTCATTTTTCTGCTTAATATTTTTTTCTAAAAATAAAAAACCTAATATATTATTAACAGTTCAAACAAAATAATATACTGTAGCATTTTCAAAAAATTGCAAAATTTGAAGATCAAATACAAGAAATAGTTTCATTGGAATTGGGACGAATTATGTTCGATTTGCGAAACACAACAACTTTGTAGAGGAGCAAGGTGCATAATTAACCACAATGAAAATGTTGAACCTTAACACGTGCTTATTAGACATGGGTAACGCAGCACTGCGCCGCGCAATTGCGTTGAATCACTAGCCATGATACCACTACGCTGATACCGATTGTCGGTATCAGTAGCGCAGTAACGCACTTCGGTATCAATGGTGTTGGCGCTGCCGCTTTGCAATGCCAACACCATTTAGCTTGGCGCTATGCTACGGCGCGGCGCAAAGATATGAGTTGAGTATACTTACCTCAAGTCTGTTTGATGCAAAGCATGTTTACGTTTGGAAAGATTCGTGAATGGGTACATACTATAGCCTACAGGCGCGTCTACCAAGGGCATTTTATATGGGAAAATTAGTGGTATTATAGCGTCATGGTATCAGCGCAATTCTGCCAGCGCCGTATGTGAGTCCGAGAAACGCAGTGAGTATCACACATAGGCGAATGAGATCATGGTATCATAGCGCAATCAGCGCCTCAAAATTTGCTGCGTTACCCATGTCTAGTGCTTATGTCAATATAATTGAAAACATAATCTTTAAAATAAACTCAAGATTTTCATCCTGAAAAAGTTTCAGATTTTTAAGCCTGCTCAATTCTTCTGAATTTAGACCATTTTCAAAAATATTATATTTTTAGTTCTTGGAATGTTATTATTTTACAGATAAATATTAGCATGCTTTATTTTTATGTGAAGGACTGTGTGTGCTCATTTTCACAGCAATACAGAATGTCTACTCTCACGTTCCCGTTAATAATTCCTGGTTACTTTTATAGAGGAACTCTATTACACACAACAAATTTGCAGAAAGCATAAACAACCATGGATACGAACCAATTGTTTCCCTTCGGTAAATGATCACGCCACGCCACTGATATATTTGATTCACATGCTCAAATTAATTTTAAACAGTTCGTTTTTAAAACTAAAACATAATCTTTCAGTCCATTCAACGCAGCCATCAAGTAAAGGTTATCCTATGATAAAAATTACATATCATTTAAAAATTAAACATCCTCTTTTTTTTGGTTTTCTCTAAGTTATCCCTTTGAATATAACTGCTGCGTATTATTTTCGTTGATCTTGTTATTTCCAAATTAAGGCAAACTATTTTTGGGGTTTTTTTTTTTAAAGAACTTATTTAATTGTAGAATTTGACAAAGTGCTAGCCGCAGGCTGAGTTTTTCAATTTCTGTACCTGTTTGTTTGAATTTTTGACTAGTAGTATGTGATTTTTTCACACTTTTGCTTAAACAATCAAAATATAAAAGTTTAAGTAGAAGTGTGAAAAAATCTGGATATTTTGAATAAAATCTGGGTGTCTGGCAAGCGTTGTGAAAATCTGGCAATCTCCAGACTTAAATCTGGATTTGGCATCACTGACTGAAAGGGTCAATTAGTTCAGTGTTAAGCGTCAATGAGTGAAGTGTCATAAAGTTAGTGTGCGCAACTAATCGAATAAAATTTAAATAGTGAAAATAGTGAATTTTTAATAGTAAATTTTTTGCAGCACATATAATTCAAAATGTGAGTTATTATTATGGATATCTCGAAAGTTATAATATAAGCATTATACAAGCATTAAATTGAAAATTATTATATAAGCATTGAATATCTGGAAAGTTACTAAAATGTAGATAGCGCGTTTATGCTAAAGACGACAGTATGCTCTTGTTTAATTTTATCGTCTGTAGCTGTGAGCATGTCTGTAGCTAACAACTATTTTCCAGTCGTTACTGCTTAACCAATACTATTAAAAATTTCGCGGTCCGGTGCAGCAAAAATCCTGGAATACAGTTTAAGCGAACTATCCATCTTCTACCTAAGGCCTTTCCAAACTGACGTCTTGTCATTCGTTTTCAGCTGAGGATAACAGAATGTGACGTTCAACCAAGTCAAGTTTGTCCGAATTCGGTTATTTTCGCCAATACTGCACAGTTCGGCCAGATATTTGTGGGAAAATATAGTATATAATTACAAATTTTCATAGCCCAAAATAGCCAAGATTTCTTATTTGTAGCCCAAAAATTGCCACACCTGATTTATAAATAAATTAATTCATCTAAGCTTATTAAACTACAATATTTGAATCCGTAAATTTCGTACGTACACATCCCTGTTGTGCACACAATTTAATTGTTGAGCAATCATTTTTGTCTGCTGAAAATTGTTGCTGAATAGCTCATTATTATTGGGGCACCACAGACTATATTCATTTACTATTTCGTACTATGCGCATTGTTGGAATACCATAGTTTGTGGCTGTTCACTTTTTTGCACCACGGACGTTGGCTACCAACCATGCGTCATGGTGCATAAAAGTAATTAACTATTTTCTTATTGGAATTGTTTTTGAGGGATGATTAAAATTGAACAACTTTTTATTAATATTAAAAATTTTAATCTACATTGAAAATTCTATTTTGACAAAGTGGTTTCGAAAGTATGCACTGTTTCTCATCAGACACCAGCACACAGTGCATACTTGACTGGCGTGACCACTTGCAGGTGGAAATCATTACATTTTTATTTAAACCACTTTGTCAAAATAGAATTTTCAATGTAGATTAAAATTTTTAATGTTAATAAAAAGTTGTTCAATTTTAATCATCCCGCAAAAACAATTCCAATTTGATTCTGCTTTCGGAGGCTGATTCCGCAAAACGATCGAGTTTCCCGTTTCAATATGCTCGGCTTCGATCAGCTGTAGAAATGATATACGTTGTCTATGCTGATTTATAGACAAGAAGGGAACCGTGATCAAATTCAATTACATTTTCTTATGGTTATTTTAACTATAGCCCGTAGTTGACACAAAAACAACTAAGTAATATTGTTGATTTTACTAAGATTTTTCTCTCAGTGTGTCATTCTATTTGATGTTCTTAAGATTACTAAGCCAATAAACTTAAATCTATTATTTTTTTCTGTTTAACGAAATCGTTTAGTGTAGAATGTGAAATAAGTTTCGATATTTAACATATATTTAGACTACAAAAAGAAAACCTCCTCTCAACAATTTTATTATAGTAATTCTGAGCTCTATGAAAATAGAAAAACGTCTCCCGACAAGATATAAACACAATTCTAGGTATCTTCGATTTCAAGATCCTATACTTCCATTAGCCATTTGAAAGCTTTAAATGCTAGATATATCTTCATCACACAATCTCGAAATTTCAAAAACGGCATCATGATTTCTCAATTATTGAGATTCATAACAGTATATTCACACTAAATTTCCCGCACTATCCATAAAGTTTCACAGTCGCACTATACTCGCTCCAGAACTCTATATAGATACTATGCTCAAACCGTCCTATCATCGTTCCATCGTTATTGTCTAGTGACAGCAAATAATCCATAAAGCTGCCCTGCCTGTAATTAAATCGAACGCAATGGCAAAGAAGACGACCGAGCTTGTCGTTCGTTGAGAAAATGCACAGGGTGTGTTTCCTTCCATTATAATTTTCAATGATATGGGTGCCAATAGTGGATGACGAACGTCAGATAACTTATCTCTATGATGCGTATCCAAGAGTAGCCTGATGCAGAAGGACCGATACATTGCCTAATGCTGCGACAAATATTCTATTTCTGGTTGAAATACAAGCAATAAAAGTTGGAGATGGTGGTGATTAGTGAACGTTTAGGAAATGTTGGAATTTCAGATACGATAGTATATCAACCAGACGTAGATTATTTGGTTTTCAGACTATCAGAAAGTAATAAGCTCGGTTGAAGAAATGAAAATTAATTCTGGTAAATAATGAAATGATGCAGACAAATCCAAAACAGTTTCCACCATCGCAGCTTACTCATCCCTCTTTACAATTTTTCACCTGTTCATCGTAAAATATCTGCAGCTGGAACGTTTTGAAAACGTGCATTCAGAAATTAATCTTAGGAGAATACCTGCACTCCAACGAATTTCTAGTTTCGTAGGTATATCCTCTGTCAATATTGCTCTGTATTCGGTAACCACACTATTCATACGGGCTTTAGACTAGACCACACTCAAGTATGTTATACGGGCAGCAGAGCCAAGCAAAGCAAAGCAGACATGTCAAAGGCTCCTTCTGGGTGAACTTGTGGCTTTTGTTAAAATCGAACACCTTGTTGGATGAATGTCGTCACATTTGCAGGAAACTAGAAAAAAAACGTCATATGATCTTGATATCCAGAGTTGCTGCAGTACAGTAAGCTTATTGTATGTGCAGGCAGAGAGACTTTAGTGAAATCGATGAGGGTTGAAAGGAGCATGGATTCATTTCAAAGTAAGTATTGTGCAATGGTATTTCGGATGGAATTGACTAGTTTTGGGGCTTAACGTGTCTCATGTGTGCTTGGATAGTGTAATGCATGTATATGTAAAAGAAAGTTCAAATTGAGTTTGAATGCTGTTCTGTTGATATGTAATTCGACCCTATGGTTAGAAATCCTGTCAATATCTGTGGTTTGTTGTCTAGATATTTGCGAGACTACTTACACCTGAGTGAGGTGTAGCTTTTGGTTGAGTAGCAATGGGAACCAGTGACGAAACGATTGTTCGCTTCAATGTTTTTCTGGTCTTGTCGATGAATCGTTAGGTTTCGAGGGAATTTAAAGAAACTTTAGCTTGATGTAAAGATTTTATACATGTGAACTGAAAGGGATTATCTAGTGTCTTTGAGAGGCTTATGAAATTTAATGTCGCAGTAGAAGACTTTCAAAGCCACCAGAGTCGATCTTTCTTCGTGGATGTCATCCATTGGTTTTTGAATATCGTATGAATCCATTTTTTTCACGATTTATTTGACCTCTGCATTTGATCTTAGTATTGTTAATTGCTCCAATTAATTAGCCACGGAAAATATGGAGATACTACAATAAAAAAATTATTCACTTCAACATACGGAATAGATTGATTAGTAGATTTATATATTGTAAGAGCGACGGAGGAAAATTACCAGGTTGCAAAGAATTGTGGGCTTTCATTAATCTTAACATTGACGAATGATAGGTTATGCAAGTTAGTTGTTAGTGGCTGGCACTAGATCACACAAATACCTTTTGGTACGCATACCTGATAAAGGGACCTGCAGATAAAAAGGATCAGTCCAAGTGGCCAGCCGTAGACCTCTTTGCGAACTGAAAGATGTCCTTCTGGACGTCCCGGCACTGGTTTTCCCCAGTGTCGGGCAGTGACACAGTCCGCCCTGATTCGGGCAGGTATTTAGAGCTGCAAAATTGTATGACCCCTAGATGATTTTGGTTATTCTGCAGGTTTGAGTTACTCGCCACCTGCTTTTTGCAACTGGAGTCAATCAAGTACTATGTAGATCGTTTGAATAGAAGCTATGATGTTCGCCGATCCTAACAGGGAAAGACTGGCCTCATATTTGGCGAGCGCAACCATCCTTTCATTTCCATGAATGCCCTTGTAACCGGCATTCCAGAAAATTCAGTGTCTTCTGTTGTTGCCTAACCTGTTCAGGGTCTGAATTCATTCAAGTACGCACTTCGATTTATATGTGTGAGACATCAGTGCTTTTACCGCCGCTTGACTGTCTGTAAAGATATTGATCCCATCATTTGTAGTATATTTAGCATATGCTAGTTCTGCGGCTTTACGTTTCGCAAACATCTCCACCTGATAAAGGCTACTGTGATCGCGAAGCCTGAAAGCTGCTTCTATATTCTGTTTTAGAGGTGCCAGTGTAGATACTAAAGGCTGCTGCGCTCATTTGCTGATTCCACTCCTGCCCCATCACTTTCGGTCGCTTGATATCTTCGCTCGAAGCAAAGAGTGGGGACCAAGTAGTCAGTGCTTTCTGCGTACCCCCGCTCAATACTGCTCTGACCGAAGAATCTTGACTTGACTTCCCTAAGCCTGACAGCAGGTTTTGCTGCTGTGCCTCTAATAAATAAGTCAAATGAAGGAAGATGAAGCAGAACATTCAAAGCAGCCGAAAAAGTCATGGCCAAGGCACCTGTAGTGCACCTGTAAGGCACCGCTAAACTTTGTTCGCCATGTCAGGAAAGGTTATTTTATTCATTGCCGGTTACCAGACCTGGGAGCCGTAAGCAAAGATCAGCCAATCTACCGTCGTGTATATCCAGTGCGCTAGAGCAACGTTTTGGCTCATGTTTTGCCGAGCACTCTCTTGCTGGCGTAGATAGTGTTGATTGCAAGCGTGACTGATTCATCTGAATTCACCTTCCATCTAAACTTGCTATCCAAAATAAGACCCAAGTACTTAGTTTGTGACTTGAGACTTAACCTGGTGCCACGTAACCTGATTAGGCCTGATTCAGGAATTTTTTACTTGTGTAGAGAACAAGATTGGTCTTATGGGAGTTGGTGCCAAGACCCACTGTATTCGCCCACTCGTCAACCAGCCACAGAGCATACTCGATGAGCTGGCCAAGCATATGCGGAAATCTAACCAAAGCTAAGATCGCAATGTCATCAGCATAGGCCACAAATATGTCTCTTGCTTCCCTACCTCTTTAAAATTGTATTTGTTACTGGGTTTCACAAGATAGGAGATAGAACCCCTCCTTGGAGTGTGCCTTTGTGGATCTTTGTTTGCGCTCTCCTCACTACACTGATATCATCACTTTGCTTAAACATGTTGCTTAAATAGCGGGGCGGGTATTGGTTGCGTTGAGGCTCTCACATTATTGAAGTACCTTCAATATGTAGAAAGGCCACAAAAGCATACTCATTGTAATGGAGTGCCTTTCTACAGCCTCGACATAATTCTCTTTCATGTACGCAATTTGGGCTCTCAATACACCTTGATATCCAAGTCTTTACTTGATAAGAAAGCCTAATAATCTTTCGAAAACTTTAAGTAGGAAAGAAGATGGACTAATTGGCCTGTTGTCCTTCGGGTACGCATAGCTAATTTCACCTGTCTTGGGTATAAATACAACCTCAGTGGTCCTCCAGTTGTCTTAGCACTAGAAAACCTTTATAAATTTGTATGAGCCACGAAGCTTTTGAAACATGGCCAGCAGAATTCAGTCCGTACCAGGCTAGACGTGGCAGACCATGTAGCCAGCAGATTTCTAAGTCTCGCCGTTTCCGAAGTCGTTTCAATTCTACTACACAGCTCCTTGCAGAAGCTTCATCTGGCTTTCCTTATTTCCGATTTATAGTGCCTAAGGACGTTCTTGTATTCGTCCCAACATTCTCTGCAATGAGCTGCTTTGACTAATTTGAACGGTGCTTGTACTTGTCTTCTGCGACAACCGCGGACCCTGCTCCACCAGGATGGTTTAAAGTTGCGCTTAGGGCAGATTTTGAGACAAGACCGTTCAAAAACTTACATGAGCTTACCCGTGAGTGTGTTTACTGCTACCTCCAGGTCAGCTACAGAGCCAATCCTGAGAGGAGGACCTAAATCATTGGTCGCTTTCCTTTTGAAGTTCTCCCAGTTGGTGTTTCTGGGATTACGAAAAGGTCGAGAAAAGCGAGTTGAGTGGAATTTTAGACTGTAATAACCATGATAAGAGAATAATGGGCCATCAAGAACCATACATTTCTCTATTAATTGCTAATTGGAGCCGTTGTGTAGTGTGATGTTTAGCACTTTTTTGCCGCGAGATCTCCCATAAATGGCGATATTTCCTCGATTTGCTAGAAATAAATTATAATCAACAATACAACTGAGTAAAGACTCACGTCTATCGTTAATATCCATATTGTCCTAAATGGTTTGATGCGCGTAGGTATCTGAACGCAAGATCAACTTTTTCTTACTGAGCGCATTAGCGGTGAGTTTTACAGCCTCTTCCGGCGAAGTGGCTTTGTCTGGTGCCACCTGAGCCTCCTTGTCCCTCTTAGATGCCAGTATTGTCAGATCATCTGTGCTGAAATTTGAAAGAAGATAAGCGAGCATGTTCTTCCTCACCAGCATAGCCGCTCTTACTTTTGCTATTGGGATGAGGATGAAGGCGAACTTACTGTGATGCAGATTGATCTGCAGTATTTTTAGCGCTGACCGCGATATCCTCCTCAACTTGCATTTGTCCTGCTGGAGATTGGCCTTTGTTCACTGCAGGTCAACAGCGTCCAAATCCTTCTCAACCTCGCCGGTCTGCAAGGTGTTTTTGTTACCATCCTTTGGGTTGTGCTTCGTACTAAAATGCGGATAGAGCAGGTCGCCAGACTACTTGTTTATTTGGAGTATGTACAACTGCCCTCCGTCGTGTGCTACCGACTTCTTAACATCCAAGCTTTTCCAGTATTGTCACCTTCGCTCTAGGCAGTATTGAGATGAACCCCTTGTTGACTATCTCCATTTGTGCTCCTTCACATAGCCCCGGTAATTCCGGTACTACAGCTACACAGCAGTGCGACGTGAGGTCATCGGTGTACTTAATGATTTTAACACCCCTGTTCAGGATGCTTCTTCATCAACCCCGTCAAACGAAGGTATAGGCTGTTCAGGATGCTTCTCCTTCCATTCAATCATCGCATTGAGCAAGCCTGGCTCTACGATCTTCCTCTTTTCAGGCGAGAACTGACCCAAAGAGTTTTCATAATGAGGTGTTGTTTAGTACATCGCTGCCGTCCATGACCGTTTTTGGCTTAAAGGTAGAGAGCTTTTGGAACTCTTGCCGGCAGTTAACATTTTTTGGCCTTATTTTCACTGGTTTTTCACCCTTAACGGATCTTTGTCTATTTTTTCTGATTTTTCTGAATACCCAGCAATGGTAAGCCCTAGCTTTTCCTTGGCAACAAAATATTCGCGGCGTTTTGACACTTTCATCTGAGCCAACTAAGTGGATCCTCCCCCTCCGTGAATATGGATGACTTGTCACCAACCCTGTCGACAATGCACAACGCCACTTTATGTATCCTCTTTGCTTGGCATGGGCCTTTTCATCTTCTGGGGTCCACCGCCTTTGCATTACTCAAAAGACTTGATGAGTTCTTCCTCTGCTTCGGTCGAAACTATGCTCTCCGTTTCCTAGTCTGCAAGAACTCTGACACCCGCTCACATTAGCTTCGCGCGGCTTTAGCGGCGTCCAGTGGAGGTGTCTGCTTCCTTACTTGGAGGTCATTGTAGCTTAGAATTCCTCGTGAAAGGATCCACTACCTCTTTGTTCTGCACCAGTTGTAATTATATCTGCTAAGGTGGCCAAGTAGACAACATCTATATCATTGCAGTCGCTGGATATCGGCGTCCCGGGACATGTGTGCTCTCCCCTAACGGCCGCCGGTACTAAGCATCTTACTCCCTGCATCGTAATTTTATTTCCTTGTGTTTCCCCCATTAGTGGTTTTTAGTTCCTGGTCTCCTTCCCCTAAGTCCACTCTTAGCAAAGCAGCAACCGATCTAGCCTTATGAGCCACTGCTCTGAGCCCCCCATCGCAACAAGATGGTAGGTCGTCGACGGAGATTGACGAATGATAATATCTGCAGGATTTTGCAAATGGAGTTGCAAAAGTTTCTAAGCAATGTTTTATAAACTCTTCGCATCTTGAAATGAAAAATATAACTCATCATACTCAATTTCATACTATGAGCGTCCATACTACAAATCATAGCGTATATAACATATCCTGTTAACATTAGCAAAATATGAAAGTCATCCATTAACATCCTTCCACGAGCTTAAATTATCACTCCGATAACTACATCGAACGGATTCCTTTCACTTGGTTCGTAACGTAACGTTCACTTAACGCTACTGTCAGTAGGATATACGCCCAGCAACATTTCATACCTTGTTTTTTGAGCGAACGTCATAGTGACGGCCAACAGCAAAGGAAGTCAATTAGTCACAAATTACCTGTCCGAATCGACAAACAGACTGAGGAATTAAGGTCTGATGCAATTAGGCAGGCATTTTGAAAGACAACGTTTCGAGGATATGATCAAATCGACTGGAGCAGCTCGTAATTTTGAGCAATTAGTTGGATTAAGGTTCACCGAAAATTGATTTCGTCAGGTCCGTCATTAGGCCTTAATCCGTACTAATTTGCCGAGATTTCGACAGCTTAGTGTTCTTGAATGCTGACGACAGACACAAATTTCGTTTCAATCGAAAACAATACCAACTGTCATCTGCATGGATATTTATCAATTTATGGAAGAAACTCGGTAGCAAATGCACCAGGAAACTTCCCTTTTATGACAGAATTTGTCGAATTTACGATACAATCGAAAGAAGCTGCAGACTAACTAGATAGCTATATCGGATGCATTCTGGCAACGACACTCTCATGTATTGCTTCATGTCTGCAATGCAGACTTATTTGCACAAGATGTTAAGGGTATTACCATAGTCGATGAATATGTGCAAGAGGATTGTGAAAATATGCAAAATGATTATTCTCTGCTAGTACATGAATTTTCATTGACAGGATTCAATTTTAAAAGGATTTCGGAAGACTTTCCCAGATAAGTTATTTGAAATCCTTAACTACATCTAATTTTTGTACCGTCAGGGATACAGCAGGATCCGTATGGCTCGAAACAGTTACTTAAACCGGAGCCAATTAATGCAGGTGTGTAAAAAAATATTCTTGATAAGATTGTTAATTAGTAGCTTATCAGCAAAACTACTGTTCACTATTATTTCAATCAGACTGTGTTAATTAAACACCCATTCCTCAGCTTTTATCTCCAAATATTCATCCACCCTCTATTAGCTTTCTCTTACGAGAAAATATTTGTTTGCGAAAAATATGAAATCTGTAAACCAAGTTTTTTGGCGTTCTTTTCCATTCTTTTTTCTTTCACGGATGGAACAAAATCCTCACCATCGAGACTTTCAGGTAGAGTAAGGTTCAAACTATACGAACAAAAGGAAGCAATTAATTTGATTTATATGGAAAACATGAATTGTTCGTATTTGTTCTCGTTTCGGGAGCTTTTGTGTTGATAGAGTTCTACGTAGTATTTTGTAGTATTTTTTGTAAGCTTCATATCTATCTATTCATACAACCTTATGCGCTACGAACAACTGTGAGATTCATTGCCAGATCGTCGTTAGCGTTACCGGGAAGGCTGTATAGTATGATAGTATCGTCGTTATGTATCGGAACAAGGTATATTTCCCGTTTTTTTACTGTACCTTAGGGAATGTAATTAAAAAGGTTCGACCCTCGACTATAGTACGTTGACAATTCTACTGTTCTGACTTTGTTAGTCCGTGTTGGCGAAGACATCCGGGAATGCGTTCGGCGCATTTTTTCCCCGAAACAGGAGGACATTTTAGTGACTGCATGGAAAATATGAAAGAATTTATGAAATTCGGACACGGTAGATGATACGTGGGTGTAAGGGGTCAGTTAGGATGAGGATTACAGGCAAGTTGAGCAATGGTTTTCTGTTTCGTTGCGGGAAAGTCATGGGTACTTTGCGTTTGCTAATAAATTGCCATGATGAATACTTCCCAAGGGCTAATTTGTAATAATTTCTCGGGATATCGGATGGGAACGAAATAGGTGGATAAAGTGTACGGTACATGTAGAGTATGAAGATAGATTTATGTCTATCAGTGTAGGTGGGTGTATTGTTTTTGACTGGCCTATAGTGTTCGAAGAAATTTTCTTGAAGCGCTTATGTTTGGACCATTTTTTTACAAATAAGGGTTTGGAATGAAAGCTCTAACGCAGTTCATTTGTTTTTTTTTTTTCTACTTTAGAGTACAAAATAATGTATAACTTTATGCAAAATTATAGAAGTAGTATTTGAAGGATCTTATATAGAACAAAATATGACTCATGCAAAATACGACATAATTTGTAAGAAATCGAATCAATAGAAATGCGAGAAAAATAAGTATCATCTCTTGGGAAAGTATTGCTTGAATAGCACATACATCTCTTGTAGTAGCCCCGTACCGGTATATGAACGTTTCTTTGCGGAACTTTCGTCCTACCTTAATAACCGCTTCCCTTCTGCTTCCTTACTTTTATGTGGTGACTTTAATATGCCGTCGCTTGTTTGGGATGATACTTTCTCAAATATTTTGTCTTCTAGCAATATTTCTTTCGCTATTTCTTCCTTTATGTCCCTTTGCTCTATTTCCCAATTTAACAACGTTCCGAATACTAACAACAGGATTCTAGATTTCATTCTAACTAATATTCACCCTTCTTCCTTTTGCTTGAGTTCTTCTCTGTCTCCGTATGTGCAACCTGATCCTCATAATCCTCCTCTTTTTATGGAATTAACTCTTAACCGTTCCCGTCTAAAGTCAAATCTGTTTCTAATCTTCGTTTTAATTTTAAAAAAGCAAACTATTCCGCTTTGTCCAACGAAATCAATGCTACTAGCTGGCATAATTTCTTCAGAGGGCTAAGTGTGGATGATGCTCTTGGCAAATTTTATTCTCTCTTGTCCAACTTAATTTTCTACTATACTCCTTCCTTCCGCTGTATAAGAAGTTTCGATCCTCCGTGGTTCACAGTTGATGTTGCGGTTGCTCTTAGAGCCAAAGATGCGGCGCGTAGTAAATACAAAAGATCTGGCTCTCTTAATGACCTTTTGAATTTTCAAAGGTTACGAGCTGCTGCTAAAAAGGCAGCCAATGACGCGATTGAATGGAATTCGATGGAAATGGAGCATGTCGAAACTTCTATTACTTCCGACAATCCTAAGCACACTTCTCCATCTACACTGAAAAAAATCCACATAGCGCCCAGAGCCATGTAACATAGCGCATTATTTATGGTCCCACACGCTATGTACATAGTACCCTGAGCCATGCAGTATAGCTCCCAGCGCCATAATTACTTGGCGCAGAAATGATAGCCCCACACGCCATACTACATAGTGCCATGAGCCATGTAATATGGTTCAAGGCACTGCAATTATAACTCGCAGCCATACTGTGTGAGGAAATGTATAAATGACAGCAAGCTTCTTAAGTATAAGAGGGGTTTGGGCTTTGATGTCATTTATGCCTCGGGAATTTCGTCAATAGAATTCCATCAACTGCTCTACCTCCAGGTGCTCAGAACTGAGAAGGCTCGTGGCCTTTTGTTGGATGCGAACTGGATCATCTTCAGATGCACTGAGAAAACACATGGCGCCAGACGCCATAATTTATAGACTTCTGGCGCCATGTACATAGTCGATTTTGGTCGATTTGTGATAAAATATAGCACCAAACGCCATAGTACATAGGAGCAGACGCTTTGCTTATAGTCCTTCACGCCATGTACTATAGTCCTCCACGCCATGTACTATAGTCCTCCACACCATATACTGTAGTCTCCCACGCCATACAGTATAGTCCTCCACGCCATACAGTATAGTCCTCGTCGCCATGTGCTATAGCTCTCCACGCCATGTAATATAGTCCGTCACGCCATGTACATGGCGTGTAGGCCTATGTACTTTTTGCCATGTATTATGGCGTGTGGCGCTATATTTTATCACATTGCCTAAATCGACTATGTACATGGCGCTAGAAGTCTATAAATTATGGCGTCTGGCGCCATGTGTTTTCTCAGTGTATCCTGGAGTCTGGTAGATAAGTTTGTTCACATATTTTTTTTTATGCGCCTCTTAAACATAAAAAAAACTCACAAACATTCCAAGTCGTCATCAAAATCGGATAATATCAACATGCCGTTGAGAAAGAGGATGCTGTTAGTAGCAAATGTTAGGATCAATATATCACAAAAACGGTTATAGTTACAAGAAAAAGCTATGTAATCTTTTTTGTTGAAAATTTTCTAAGCTACAAGACGTGACCGTTACTGAGATATTTAGGAAGGGTCACTTTTGATGATCTTTGACCCCGTATAAAAAGTAACGCAGCATTCGGATCGGTGGGGACTTTTGACATTTTGTCAAGCCAGTACCAAGGTTCACACACTTTTTATGTTGGATTTCACTGGACCATACGAGGTCTGTTCAAATAGTACCCGGAATTTTCGTTTTTTCAAAAAAATATCTATTTATTCGCCTACATCAAAGTGGTCCCCTTCAAAGTAGTCCCGCCCCAGATATAATACACTTATGCCAGCGTTTTTTCCAATCTTCGAAGCACTTTTGATATTCACTTTTTGGTATGTCCTTGAGCACTCTCAGCGATTCGGCCTTTATTTCTTCAATCGAGGAAAAACGCCGACTTTTCATGGGTTTCTTCAACTTTGGGAACAGGAAAAAGTCATATCTGGTGAATATGGAGGGTGAGGCATGACTACGGTATTGTTTTTGGCCAAAAAATTACAAACAAGCAACGACGAGTGAGCAGGTGCGTTATCGTGGTGCAAAAGCCATGAATTCTTTTTCCATAAATCGGGGCGTTTTTTTCGGATTGCATCACGCAAACGTCGCATAACTTCAAGGTAATACTCCTTATTAACCGTACGACCTTGTGGTAAGAACTCTTGATGCACTATGCCATCAGTGGCGGCTCGTCACGGTGGGCCCGGCCCGCCTGGCCCACACTGACGAGCCGCTACTAAGTTAAAGTAAAGTAGATATTTCTTGTTGGTATCCGCGTATACCTTATAATAGTGTTTGTGTGTCGAGCGGGTCCAGCGGCAGCTCGTCAGAGTGGACCAGGCGGGCCGGGCCCACCCTGACGAGCTGGCACTGTATGCCATTATAATCGAAGAAAACAGTAAGCAAAACCTTGACATTTGATCGAACTTGACGTGCTTTTTTCGCTCTTGGTGACGTTGAATGCTTCCAGGTGGACGATTGTGCTTTGGCTTCGACATCATAACCGTACACCCATGTTTTATCACCAGTTATGACCCTTTCAAGCAAACTTGGATCGTCGTTGACGTCATTTAACAGCTCCTGAGCGATGTTCATGCGATTGTTTTTTTGGTCAAAATTCAGCAGTTTTGGAATGAATTTTGCTGCCACTCGTTTCATGCTCAAAACTTTTGAAAAAATGTTATGACATGAGCCACTTCATATGCCAACTTCATCAGCAACTTCTCTTATTGTTATTCGGCGATCATTTATAACAATTTTTTCCACATTTTCCACATTTTCATCGATTTTTGACGTGCTGGGTCGACCGGAGCGTTCGTCATCTTCAACGTCTTCGCGGCCATCTTGAAAACGCTTATACTACTCGTAAACACTTGTTTTTTTCATAGCAGACTCACCATAGGCTTTCTGTAACAGTTCACACACTTTGTTACACTTTATTTCATTTTTTACGCAAAATTTAATACAAATTCTTTGACTCTTCAATTCTTCCATTGTTTGAACAAGCAAAAATCGCCGAGCTCATAAAAACACGTCGAACCTTAGCGACTACCACAGACAAAGTAAACAGTGAATATGGCTGAATTTTGACAATCGGACTCTCCAGACCCGCGAAATTTAAAAATTCCGGGTACTTTTCGAACAGACCTCGTATAGTAGATGCTGTCGAAGAATGATAACTGGTCCTTTGAGTATAAAATGGTTGATATGATACTACAAAAAAGTGTATTACGTCTTCATTCATTTTTAAGTCAGTCAAAGATAATTTCTTCGAAAATCAGTTTTCTGGCGGTTCTGATGCCCTTGCGTTTTTTTTTTTATATTTCACCTTACCTTATATTTAATAAATAATTTTTCCACTTGATAATCAATCATCTGCATAGTTGTGAATGTCATGCTAAAACTTTATTCAATTAATGTGCAATAAATAATTGTAATGAATTTGCTTCATTGTGGGATATCAAGTTTAATAATGTGCTGTGTTCTCAAGAAAGGGATAGAAGTTTGAACCTCTATATTGTTCTTCCTGCCTATAATTGCATTGATTTTGTTGCGTCCGTTTACGTAACACGAATAAGTACAGCGAAGAGTGAGTACGAGCTTTTCAAGACCTGTGTGAAAGTAAATTATAAAATTTCATTAGATCCAATTTATATTTTAAGCAAATGTTTTATAGTTTAACACGTTTTAAGAATAATCTATAAACTTCCTAAGGACAAATTTGTTTCGAAAATTCATATCTTCGAAACTATCGAGTTTATTCAATTTCGAGAGGATGTACTTGACCCCTTCTTGAAATTATACTTTCAAATAACTTCCAATCTCATCTTATTACTTACCAAAATAAATGACTGTGAACTAACTGTAAACACTCCTCCAGCTATAATCGTCATGTTCTTCTGTGTCAGCTGCATGAAAATAATCAGAATCTTTTTAAATTTTGTATTCTGTTCCATCCAATTGCAAGAGTAAATTGCTCCAGTAATCTGATTGCTTTCCACGATCAACTCATTGCCATAGTAGCAATACAAGAAAATTTCCAAAATCACACAAAAGAAATACAATGCAAGATAGATTGTTTCGAAATAGTTGCCTCCCACGAAGAATACATAAACTGCCGTGATACAAGCTTCAATTGCAGTGGCGAAAAATTGAAAAAGAATTGCAGCTGATGTGATTTTTTGGACTGTACGGTAGTACCTGTAGAGGTGTTTTTTTTGCATAATTATCGAATGGGCTTGAATTCGGAAAGGAAAGTCTTACTGAATCAAAAGTTGATGATCTTCGATGCATTGTATGAGATCTTTGTAGTTTTGCTCACTTGTCTTCTTGTCATCGAATCCGATTCTCTTCAATCGAATATTCAGGGCGCGAACATGACTTGTCAGGACCATCGTGTAAACAGCAGGAAATGTATCACTGGAAACATTTTGAAATATTGCAGTAAAGATCACAATAAACTGATGCGTGTGTGCTGCTAGGTAGTGCCACTTTGAGGCCCGCCAATCGAATGGATACCAAGCGGGATACATCAGACGTTCTCCGCGTGACGCCAATGACGTTAATTCGCTGAAACCGGCTGCACCACTGAACAGGACAAATGTCAAACGAAATATACGATGAGCTGAACGAATGGTTGATTGAAGGTACTCCTGCTCCTCTTGCGAATTAGCGCGAGAGTCCAGTTTTGAGATCCAATTATTCACCTCCAAAATACTCTTGCGTTGTACCACGATGTTGATGTATTTCGAAGCGACTGCAATGAGGGTAACGTTAACCGAAAGATTGGCTAGAATATCCTTGACCGAGTCCAGGGTAAATAAATAGATCGTCATGACAATCGGTAGAGAGCAGCAGGTTACAGAAAAGAATACATAGGAGAATCTGCAATATTTGATGGGATAGACACCTAGTAGTTGCCAGCATTTCCAATGATATTTAAAAGCTTCACTGCTATCGACGTGCTGTTTGTTCTGTAGATTTACCAGCATCCTGTTTGAACGAAATCAAATCGGACTCTGAACGATTAGACTAACAACTGCTCGGCAATGCATCAGCTGCTATTAAAATAATGTGTTGATCAATGATATTCGATTTTTTCATTAAAAAAAAAATGGTAAGCACCAATTAAGGACTTTTCGAAAAAGAAATTCGACTGCTACCTACTCGTTGATTAAGTGATTATCAAATAAATATTTAATCGAAGTACATTATCAAATTTCATGTTGTTTAATATTCACTAACATATTGTATAGCATATATGCTGGGCTGAATTTGAAATTAGAGAGTGTAACTGTATTTATCTGCTGTCCATCCTTCTAAAATAACCCAAATGCTGGTGCTTCAAATAAGTGCATTGTGATTATTTTTTTTTAAGTTTGTAGTTCCAGTTCAAGTTACGTTTATTTGGTATAAATTTCAGTCTATATGAATTATAATTTTTCTTAAATTAGGGTTTAGATTAACATCTTTACAGCTATATCTTATAGTTATATTGTAGACTATACGAGGCTATACTATTTGAGGGTTGATCCAAAAGTAGAGATAATCGGCTATTTCAATTTTGCATAAAATTCAAAAAAAAAAAATATTTTACATCCTCATATACCCATTAAGCCAGCATAGAAAACATATAAATAGGCCACGATTCCAGAGAGGTACCATCAGTCGAAGAGAGTACATAAAAATGAAGAAAAACGAAATTAGAGTTATCATTAAGTACCTGTGTTTGAAAAAAATGTCTACCAAAGACATACACAGCGACTTAGTCGAAATATTAAGGGACTCTGCTCCTCCATACTCCACCGTTTCACGCTGTGCCGAGGAGTTTAAGCTGGAAAGAATATCCACTGAAGATGAACACCACGAAGGACGTCCATCAACAATGAATACAACGTGAAAAAAGTCGAAGGTGGAGGCACGTAGCTAAGGTCACAGGGATCTCGTATGACAGTGTTCAAAGAATCATTGTCCACGAATTAAACATGAAGAAGGTCTCTGCGCGTTGGGGGACGAGAATGCTACCCAACGAGCAAAAGAAGAAACGAGTCGACATTTCGAGGGTGCATCTCGAAAAGTTCCAGGCATATCAGAAGAAATTTTTGTCACGTTTCGTAACCATAGGCGAGACCTAGATCCACCATTTTGATTCAGAAACCAAACTGCAATCGATGACGTGGAAACGAACCTCTTCACCGACGCCAAAGGAATTCAAAGTGCCGAGCTCGGCGGGGAAGGCTATGCATCAGTTTTTTTTTTTTGGGAAGCTGAAGAAATTATTATGCCATTATATCATGTTCTTACTTTGCAGACCAAATGAGAAAATTGCGGGAGGCTATTAAGGAAAAAAGACACGGCAAACTGCAAGCCGGAGTGCTGTTTCATCAAGACAACGCACCGGTTCACAAGGCTGTAGTTGCGATGGCTGCAATTCACGAAACAGGATTCAAACTGCTTGGACATCCGCCGTATTCGCTAGATCTAGCTCCCAGTGATTTCTACCTCTCTCCTCGGCTCCAGGAACCCCTTCGAGGCAAGAAATTTGACGATGATAGCGAAGTGATGGCCGCTGCTGAGATGTTTGGGAGAGCAAAGACAAATAATTTTTTCTAAGGGTATCCTGGGTTTGGAAAAAAGACGGACTACATATATTAGCTTGTTAGGAGACTATGTTGAAAAATAAATACTTTTTTTTTTTTAAGTTTAATCACCTTGGCTTATATTGATTATCAATACTTTTGGATCCACCCTCGTATACATTTACTTGAATTTGTCATATAAGATCCCAAGGAAAATTTTCCAAAAATCTTGCTTGGGAAACCTAATAATAAACTGACATAACAAACTAAACCTAATACGCTGTACAAACTCGTATGGAGACTCAAATATTGTTAGTGTAAAAACAGTAAAATGTTCAAAGTGATGTGATGGATTGGATGCATATCCAGTGGCTATTCTTTTCACATGCTCAGCTACGGGGAGGACAGTGGCAAGCTTGTGTATGAGTTTTGTTAGGAACTAAGAAAGCTTGTTCAGTACCTGTTATGGCGGCGGCAGAAAAGGCTTAAGAATTTAAAAGAGTATTTTTTATGAATACATTTATTAATATTAACGTGCGTTTAATTCGTTGTTTTACATTTGTATCTTTTCACGTCGCGTTTCTTTTCTTTTTTCCTGTCAATCCGAAAATCAAGGCCTACTTCGTCCTACGGTGAGTCTCGATATATTTGCCAGGAAAACGAGACTTGTCAGTCCCACAGTAATAACATTAACATCCCACCCTCCGTGAATCGGCCTCCGATTCACCACAAACAGTCAGTAGGGCTTATTTAGTAGCGGGTCGCCTCAGCACGCCTGACTTTGTCTTAACGTCCGCAAACCTTACTTGCCCCTCTTTGGATGGAAATATTTTGATGACACGGCCCTTTAACCACTGACCTCGAGATAAAGTAGTATCGCAAATAAGGACAACATCATCAACTTGGATTGGCTTCGACTTATCGTACCATTTCGGGCGATTCAGTAACTGTGGTAGATGTTCGACAGTCCACTGCTTCCAGAGACGCTCTTTCAGGTTCTGGGCAATTTGCCATTGCTTTCGTGGGCAAACAAATTCATCATCAGATACTGGAGTTTGCGTGGCGTTTGCGCATCCAATGAGGAAGTGGTTAGGAGTTAATGGTTCGTCTTCATCTGTAGTCAACGGTACGTCTGTCAGCGGACGGCTGTTCAAAATATTTTCGGCTTCAATCAACACAGATCGCAATGTTTCCACCCTAGGCGCTTCTTCGTGTAGAGTAGACGTAAGGATGCGCTTAACAATCCGGATCAAACGTTCCCAGCATCCACCAGAGCTTGGGTTAAGCGGGCAGTTAAAAATCCACTCTATGTTGCGTTTCACGGCTTCTGCTTCTAGTTGATCGGTATTCAACAGGCGTTGGTTTGCTTTTTTCTCCTTTTGAGCACCTATAAAGTTAGTGCCATTGTCGCTGCGAATGCGGATTGGGGTTCCTCGGCGATTAATGAAATTTCGTAAACAAAGTAAAAAGGCGTCTGTTGATAGGTTTTCTGCAAGTTCCAAATGGACATCATTGGGCAATTGATCGTCCCAATCCAGTTTCGCCTTCCAGGTTTCTTGAAGCATGATTTTTAAAAATAACGAAAAATTGGCTAACATGCCAAATGGGTCGAATACAGACATTGACATCACAAGGAACTCACGTTTTGTTGGAGGGCGCTGACACAAAACCACTTCTTTTGGCACTCGAACGAATTGAGTGTGAAATTGGAAAGTATCACTCACAGTATTCCAATACATGCCTAACACCTTTTCAGTGGTAGTTTGTCGGTCCATTGAAACTTCTGCGACATCAGATATATCACAGCCATTTAGTGCAAGCTGCACAGCTACAGAATTGGATTTAAATCCACGCAACTCAAATCCAGCCTCGGCATTTATGGTTACTACTTCTTGACAAACACGAATGGCATCTTGGACCTCATTAAAGCTGCAGACAAAATCATCAACATAAAAATTGTTGTGAATAGCGTAAACGGCATCCGAGAACTGGTGCTTGAAGTCGTCGGCATTACGATTTTTAATAAATTCGGCGATGCATGGTGAACAAATAGCTCCAAATATAAGTGACGTCATAACATATTGTTGAAGCGGCTGGCTAGAGTTGGCATCTCTCCAGATAAAACGTTGAAAATGTTGATCTTCATGACGTACACGAATTTGTGAAAACATCTCACGAATGTCTGCTGCTACCGCTATGGCACCTTGGCGGAACTTAAAAAGCACACCCATCAACGGCTTGGCTTGCTCGGGTCCCTTAAGTAATTCTGAATGAAGCGATATATTGGCACTAGAAGCTGCAGCATCAAAAACTATACGCATTTTATTAGGTTTATGCGGGTTGTGGACAGTAAAATGGGGTAAATACCAAACTGGACCTTTATATTCGTTTATTTCTTCGGCTAACAACTTTTTAGCGTATCCTTTATCCACGTATGTTTGCAGCTCTTCGGCGTATCTAACTGCAAAATCTGAGCTTCGCTCACATCTTCGCTCTATTCCTGCTTGCCGAGTGATGGCCATATTCCAATTGTCGGGCAACATAGGTGGACAATTTCTCCACAGCAGGCCGACTTCAAAACCACCTTCCAAACGACGAGTTGTAGCTTCTAAAATTTGACGAGCTCTCATATTATCATCAGACTCCAGAACTGTAGGCGGAAATTCCATCCCAAATTTTTCTGTAGCAAAATATTCAACTACCATTTGGTTCAAATCATCCTGTCGAGATTTATCACTTACGAGTAATATTGGCCGTGGTACAGTAGATCTGCTACCAATTGGGCCATATGCTACCCATCCCAACTTGGTTTGGATGGCAATAGGCTCCAAATCATTGTTGGCAGCAACCGAAAGTGAAATCGCAAGATGTGCATTGTCTAGTCGCAGCAATAGTGACGGCTTAATTTTATCGTAACTCCTTAACGGTAACTTTTCTAAGTGTTTATATTTTGATGCAGTAAATGACTGTTCAGGCAGATTCAAGTTTGTGATAGCACGAACATTTTTAATGACATACCTGGTTCCGTTGTCACCTGCTATTTCGAAGCCGACACTTGATGCTGTTTCCGTTATGAACTTATCACCATACCATTGCATGGTTAATGATTGCGATCGACCTTTAAGCCCCAGCAGCTGTGCAACTCTAGTGTCCACAAGTGACACAGAGGCTCCTTCATCTAACAACGCAAATATATCAATCTTTCCATTCGGACCAAACAGCGACACCGGTAAGATCTTGAAAAGGCACTCAGCCTGGTCATCCAAGCAGCTTAAAACTGGTCGAACCGACTCCGCGCTTGATTTTTGCTGCGTAGACGATGAATCTTTCAATTCAACATCATGTAAACACTTGTGGTGGAAACGCCGGCAGCCATCAGTTTCACAGTATTGTCGAAAGCGGCAATTTTTTGTACTATGTCCTTTAAAGAGGAATGAAAAGCACAATCGAAAGTCTTTCACTTTTTTCCAACGCTGTTTGACATTGAGTTTCTCGCAGAAGTTTTTACATTGTGGAAGCATATGGTCTCCTCCACAGAAATAACACTTGCCTGACCTTTCATCGCTTCTTACGTGCATAACCCTTCGTGGCGGTGTCGGCGGTGGTAACGGCTTTGGGATAGAGACGTTAGCTTGTGGCATTAGGCATACTACCCTAGCTATGTTCCCAAGCCATTCGGAGAAATGCACCACTGTAGCGTATGGTGAAATATCAACCGCATGACGTGCCCAATCGAATTGCTTACTATTTGGCAATTTGGCAATTAACTGTTCCAAAAGCGTCATATTTATCAAATGTTGTTCCGCGCCAGAAGACTTCAGAAATGCCACAATATTACGTACTAACGTGGAAAATGCAACGAGCTGCTCAATTTTGTTTTCAGTAATAGCTGGAAATTGTTGTAACTTGGCAAGTTGTGAACGTACTAGTAAATCCGCTCGTCCGAATCGGAATTCTAATTCTTTTATGGCGGCAGGTACATCGTCCGGATAAATTAGCATAGATGTTACGGCTTCCTTGGCTGGACCACTTAAACTTTTTTGTAGGCGCATCAGATTGTGACGATTATTATAATTGAAAGTTGCTGTTGTATCACGATAGTTGGCATAGAACAATGGCCAGTCCTCTGGTTTCCCGGAAAATATTGGCAAGTCATACAATTTCAATATAGTGCTCTCAGTTGCAGTGACGGCTCGTCAGGGGCGGCAGGGTCGGCCCGGCCGTACCAAAATAATTAACTAATAACACCCGAAAATATTAAAGATGAATAATTAAGTGTTTAGCTACTACTCATTTATTTCTTTCACCCATATCTTTAATATCAGTGGTTCTTTAATTTGCCATCAGCCGCGTATACAAGCCCGGATTAAAATAGGAATTAGATCGAAATAGTAGAGTATAAACGGGTAAACAACCCGTTGCGATTCGTCCGCTTTGATTTGAATCTTCTTTCAATTCCGATTTGTGTACGCGCAACGAAAAACTTACCCGGCAATCTTTCATACATAGCTTTCATACGACGCGACGGCCAGCCGACAGTCCTCAAAATCGGCATTACATACAAGCATTCAATCATATGTACTCATATATACGACTACCATGCATCACCCACCCAACGAAACGGCGGCCATATCATACCCAGCAAGTGCACGCGAGAATCAAGTGAAGCCACGGCCGAAATTGCGGCCCATAGTAAACCGGCAGAGTCTGGCTACAGTCTAAGCAACTCAAAGCTTCTCAGGCAGCTTCCCTTCTATACTTTATTTCAATACTAGCTATTTAGCTAGGTGGTTGGTATCAAATTTCGAACTGATCATACAGACCGGTAAAGCAAAAATGTTAAAAATTGCCAGCGGCCAGCCGCTAACTGCCGGAACTCTGCTTAAAAGCAGCAAGCACCATACATGCTCCGTTAAATTGCGCTAAAGTCAATGTTAGGACGCTTTATGTTTCTGGAGAGATTGAGTTTCTGTAACATAGCATTGTGCGGGTAGAAAAAGGTCAAATGGAAGTTTCTTTATTGAAGAATGCCTTGTGTTTGGTAGAGTGATAAGACGATGGTAGTGAATATTGCTAAAATAGAAAAAAAATGCTTTTTGAATTGATTTTATGTCTTGATTAGGAGACTGTGGTTGTCGTATAGTTTTAATTTGTCAGTGCGAAAACGGTTTTTCGAAAATGTTTTTTTATTGAAGAGATGATAATGGAAAAACTGAAATAATGCAGGTGGCAAGATGGTCCAGCAAATCATCTATTTATAGACGAATTTATTCGAAAAGAATATAATTTAATGAAAAAATATGAGAAACTTAATCCAAAGGAAAATCTGATAAGTTGGTACGTAGTATTTTATAGTTAATGTTCATGGTATACTCGTGAAGTCCGTAATGAACAATTTTTTAGTGTTCGCTATAATTTTGAAAACTAATCATCGATTTAGTTCGACAGGGAAAGATAATATAAAGTTGCAATCGCAAGTTTTTCAACTTTAAAATGCATAAAAGCTTGCATTAGGAAGAATGTGCGATTGTCATTTATAGCAATGCTACGAAAATCAATGAAAGATAAATGATAATTTTTGTGCTGAAAAAGTCGATGATTTCGCGGTAGTTAAAATAAAAGAATGAATATACAAAGTGGTATTGCTTTATATATCCTTTTGGCAAAAAAAAACTTTGATTTGTTGCTTGCTCTTTGAAAAGTACTATATGACTTTTGATTCCTAAGAGACTATTTATTTAGCTACCAAAAATTTCATCTTGTGGAAATAGAACTTCGCTTTTGGCCGACCCAAATTTTGATGTTACGAGCCGTCACTGCTCAGTTGGATGGGCCAGGCTCAAATGTCCACCAGTGTCATCTTTCAAAAACTCCGATTTGCTGGCAGCAAATTCGTTAGCGGCTTTATTTAGGCGATCGTCTACTTCTCTCAATGAAAATTGCTGGCGTAACTCGACTATGTCTTTCTGTCTGGCTTCTGCAGCTACTTGAAGTTGAGCAATATATTTTTCCTTTGTATTCACCGTCTCCTTTAATTGCTCCATATCCCTGCGATTTGCATCTGCAGATTCCTGCAGACATTCGATAGCTCCTTGGAGAAGCTGAATGCTCGAGACAACGGCGTCCATCTCCTGTCCTTGACTCGATTGCTGTTTCGATCATTCTGTATCTTCTTCGAGCTCGAAAAACTCTTTTTCGTCTGGTGCAACGCGCTTTTGGCTTCGTGTTATAGGCATGTATTCGATTCTCAAAAGACTAGTGTCTCAACCGAACTGTTCAATTTCCGACAAGAAACAGGCACGTATATATGTAGGCAAATTACACATTCGCGATAGTGAATAAAATGTAAAAACTATGTTATGGCGGCGGCAGAAAAGGCTTAAGAATTTAAAACAGTATTTTTTATGAATACATTTGTGCGTTTAATTCGTTGTTTTACATTTGTATCTTTTCACGTTGCGTTTCTTTTCTTTTTTCCTGACAATCCGAAAATCAAGGCCTACTTCGTCCTTCGGCGAGACTCGATATATTTGCCAGGAAAACGAGACTTGTCAGTCCCACAGTAATAACATTAACAGTACCATTTTGAGAATTTTATTTTGCACGACTTGAAGTTTCCTTAGATGGGACTTTGCACAGCCAGGCGCTCCGTAGGTGATGATGGGCTGGATAACTAATTTAAGTGTAACCAATTGTTGACAAGTGATAGTTTAGATTGTTTGTTAACTAGCGGATATAATGCATTTGCGGCCTTGTTGACCTTTGCATGTACATGTTTGGTCAATATGCTCCTGTAAAGAAAGGTTTTTTTTTCCAGAACCACCCCTAGCTAGGAAACCGTGTCCGTCCACTGAATACTCTGTCCAGTAAAATTAATGTTTCGATTTGGGAGTTTCGTTCGACGCCATTTCTTTGAAAAGAATATATCCTGGCATTAAGTTGGATTTACTTCTATTTTCCAGCGATAATAGTACTGGTAAAGTAGATCAAGTTATGATTCGATGCTTTCAATTATATTTTCAAGACTACTGTCAGTATAGTACACCCCGATGTCAGCATCAAACATGAGTTCACAGTTTGTAATTTTTGATATATCTGACAAAAAGATATTAAATAGGGGCGAGCTTAGGCAGGAACCTTGTGATACACCTGATGTAATTGAGGTCTTGATTTTCACGACAAAAAAGTGGTCAAAAATGAAGGAAATTTAAACTGATTCAGTTTGCATGCCAAAGTGAATCAAATGTCTCTTCGATGTCAAGGGCTACAAAACCCGTGGACTCCTTCCGTTGAAAGAAAACTTGAATAAACTTACAATACCCGAGTAAGTTGATGGTTAGTTGAGAGTCCGGTAATATGTTGTGGTTGTCAACGACATACATAATTCGAGATATTATTTTTTCGAAAATTTTACTTAGAATGATCAGTAAACTAATTGGATGGTAGTTTTGGGAGAGAAAGATCCTTGTTTGGTTTACTGGTGCGTTTTGTATCAACCTAGCAGAGCAGGTTAACGTCAGGTTGCAAAAAACTATCTCTAGCAGAAAAATTGCGTTGTTTGAAAATGTGGCATTCGCTGAGCTTTCGCTTAGGTAGGTTGTTAAATTAGAATGATATATAGAAAAAACCTGAATGAAACATTGTCTAGTTTGTAATCGCAATCGGACATGAAACTTGCATATGAAATAATATACAACGTAATGTGCATTGATTCACTAAAAAACAGTATGCACACTACAAAATTTGATGTAAAATAATTGAAAGTTACTAAGTGTTCAAACTATCGGTTTCACGATAATCAATAGCAGTGGTATAAACCGTTCAGAACAATCTTACTGTTATCAGTACACTCTACATGTAAGCCCATAAAGGGCCCGTGCCTATCATATTCTGCTTCAGTAACGCTACATGTGCAGGATTTTGTTGTTGTATTCAATTTACTTAACAAAATTTGATTGGCTTGGATGTGCAAAAAAAGCACCTAACATTTTTGAACAACACAATTTTTTCTGCTTGGGACCGTTTTTTTTGCGGCCCTACCGTAACCTGCTCTGCTAGGTTGCAAAAACGCACCTAATAGCTCCATCCATTTCAGAGATCAAATCACCGCAACCAGTCGCATTACTGTCGGCTATCATTTCACCCTGCACATCGCCTTCCATTGATTTTATGGGTAGTCAATAAAGAAAGTAAGTGCTCGATTTTTCATCCATAAGGCATATTACAGCACAAAATAGACACAGGATAATATTTCTAATAATACATCTAATCTTTGCTCAGGATTTTCAAATAATAATAAACTATAGAGAATTTGAACAGTTACTGCTGATATTTTCATTACTATACTCGTAACTTTTTCGCTTGATTAACTAATTTTATAATTTGATAATCAATAATCCGGTTTTATTAAATTAATGTCAAATAAATAATAGTAATGAATCTGCTTTATTGTGGGATATCAAGGTTAATAAAGTGCTGGCTTCTCTGGACAGCAACTGAAGTTTGAATATCTATACTTTCCTTTCTGCCCCTAATTGCATTGGTTTCCTTCGATTACGTAACACGATTCAGTACAGCAAATAGTGAGTACGAGCTTTTCAAGACCTGTGTGAAAGTAAATTATAAAATTTCATTTGATCGAATTTCTATGTAGAGGCAATGTTTCATTAAAGTTTTCAGAGCAAGATATAAACTTCCAAAGGACAGTCTTGCCTTGGAAATTGATATCTTTGAAACTGCCGAGCATATTCGATTTTTTGCAATTATTCTTTATTATATAACAAAAAAATGATCTAATCTGAATACTTACCGAAATAAATGATTTTAAACTAACTGGTAACACTCCTCCAGCTATAATCGCCATGTTCTTCTGTGTCAGCTGCATGAAAATTATCAGAATCTTTTTGAAATCTGCATTCTGGTCCATCCAATTGCAGGAGTAAATTGCTCCCGTAATCTGATTACTTTCCATGATCAGCTCATTGCCATAGTAGCAATACAAGAAAATTTCGAAAATCACAGAAAGGAAATACAATGCAAGATAGATTGTTTCGAAATAGTTGCCTCCCACGAAGAATACATAAACTGCCGTGATACAGGCTTCAATCGCAGTGACGAAAAATTGAAGGAAAATTGGAGGTGATGCGATTTTTTGGACTGTGCGGTAGTATCTGTGAAGGTTTTTTTTGCACAGTTATTGAATGGGCTTGAATTTGGAAAGAAAAGTCTTACTGAAACAAAAGTTGATGATCTTCGATGCATTGTATGAGATCTTTGCAGTTTTGCTCACTTGTTTTCTTGCCATCGAATCCGACTCTCTTCAATCGAATATTCAGGGCGTGGACATGACTTGTCAGAACCA
The DNA here is from genome assembly GCA_963978885.1 of Nemotelus pantherinus. Lineage (NCBI taxonomy): Eukaryota > Metazoa > Arthropoda > Insecta > Diptera > Stratiomyidae > Nemotelus > Nemotelus pantherinus. Next base: position 62,741,036 of record OZ022266.1, on the reverse strand, counting down.
TCGTGTAAACAGCAGGAAATGTGTCGCTGGGAACATTTTGAAATGTTCCAGCGAAGACCACTACAAACTGATGCATGTGTGCTGCGAGGTAGTGCCACTTTGAAGCCTGCCAATCGAATGGATACCAGGCGGGAAACATTAGACGCTCACCGCGGGATGCTAGCGACGTTAATTCGCTGAAACCGACTGTAGCACTGAACATGACAAATGTCAAACGAAATAGACGATGAGCTGAGCGTATGGTTGATTGAAGGTATTCCTGTTCCTGTTGTGAATTAGCGCGAGAGTCCAGTTTTGAGACCAAATTGTTCACCTCCAAAATAGTTTTGCGTTGTACCACGATGTTGATGTATTTCGAAGCGATTGCAATGAGCGTAATGTTAATCGAAAGATTGGCTAGAAGGTCCTTGACCGAGTCTAGGGAAAATAAATAGATCGTCATGACAATCGGTAAAGAGCAACAGCTTGCAGAAAAGAATATATAAGAAAATCTGCAATATTTGACGGGATAGACACCGACTAGTTGCCAACATTTAAAATGATATTTAAAAGCTTCACTGCTATCGACGTTTTGTTTGTTGTGTAGTTTTAACGGCATCCTGTTCGAATGAAATCAAATCGGACTCTGAAGGAGGGGATGAAAAACTGCTCCGCAATGCATCGATAGCTGCAATTAAAATAATGTGTTTAGCAATGAAATTCGATTATATCATTAAAAAAAAAGGTAAGCTACCAATTAAAGACTTTTCGAAAAACTTCGGCGGCTACATACTCGTTGATTAAGTGATTAAATAAATTTTTTATTACACTTGATTATCGAATTCCATGTTGTACGGTATTCACCAATATATTCCATATATGCTGGGTAGAATTTTAAGTTCCCTCTGAAATACCTCAATTGCTGGTGCTTAGTATAGCTGGCTTGTGAACAAATGTTCTAGTTTGCAGAAGTAGCTTACCAGATTTTATAATTCAATTGGTTTAGAGACTTTTTTTTCCAAAGAAAGATTTCTTTGTTTTTGGGTCAAGAGAAGCTGAGGCAATACATTTTCCTAAAAATCACATAGTATTAACTTTTGATAATTTTGCTTTGTTTGTCCACTCAGAAAAATTTCATCACTTAACATTTTTTTAGAATCACTTTAAATTAAAAGTTGAAACACTTTTAAATCAAAAGGGAATCTTATTTGAATTTCACTTTATTATAAACATTTTATTTTCAAATCAAAATGTTTCATCATTGAATGAAAAATAAAACATTAAAATTAGCAAGACTCACTTTGATACAACGTTGACTCACTTTGATACAGTGTTATTGAAATGAAGTGAGATTATTTGAATTAAAAAGAAACGTATATGGCGCCAAATCAAATTTGACAATTTTTGAATCAAAAATGTTCGGATGTAATACATCCGTAGAGGGTAAATATTTTTGTAGAACCTCTTTTGGTACTTTTCTTAAGCATCCTCATTTCTTATTGTTTTCTATATTTTTTTGCACACAAGTCGCCACACAAATTTACTGTTTTCAATACCATCTTTTGCTTTAAATAGTTTTTTCTATCAGCACTTTGTTGCATGTAATTGTATATTTTACCGAATATTCTTGGAAAAATTTGCACACTGAAAATAAACGCTTGTTTAACGTCGCCGTTGAAGTTTATAGCGTGATCGAAGAGGCACTTTCCATATATTTCACAGCCAGTGCTGTCGTTGTACTCCGATCGGAGTGTTTGTAATCTATTTTTAGTTACCATTGTACTTTACTCCCTTTACTTGCAAAGTACTCCCTTTTCATTGGGATCACTTTTCATACTATTTTCAAACACCAAATTTCAAATGTTGGCTAGTACATGTAGAAACACAATTTCAGCGTGAACTTTTGCGGCGTCTTCTCTATTTCTAAGAAGACTAGAAGAATTTAGTTTGGCTGCTTAGTGTCCTCCCGCGTGAACTGTTCTTAATTAGCATTATAAATTTTGTGTGACATGTGTGGATGATTCGTTGATATATATATATATATATATATATATATATATATATATATATATATATATATATATCATCAGAAAATTTCAGTGAAAAAATCTCAGGAACGCGCCATCCGTTTGAACTGAAATTGTCAGAACACATTGGTGTATATGCAGAATAGTGCCAGGTCTCACAGAAAGTTAATAATCTTTAACCCTTTGGCGCCGGCGGCCAATTTAGTGATATTTTTAATATACCTATTATTCCGTACACAAATAATTTTTGCAAAAATAAAGTCGACGAAATAAATTTAGAACGTGTTTTACATGTGAATCGGATGTTTTGGAATTTTTCAACCCAATTTGTGCGCTGGGTGCCTAAAAAGATAACGGGAAAACTTGAAAATTTTTAAATTGCGATAACTTTTGACAGATCTATTCAATCATTACGAAATTTTCAGAACATATTGGTATTATTTAGTTGTAGATTTGTGTAGCTTTTAATGAGCGTGCTGGCAACCCTGTAGCTAGGTCAGGCACTGAAAGTGAAAACATCTAAATCATCGTCTCTCTTGAAAAAATGCCGCTTCTTCAAAAAAAACCCACTCATATGTAAATCTTGTGCTTTGTTTACAAAAACAAAAAAAAATTTGATATGGTATAACGGGCACGCCTGGTAACCCTTGCCCAATTTACCTATATTTTTAGCATCAAAAACTTCTGTTCACGGAAACTCACGAATCAATTATCAGATACAATTGAAATTTACAGAATGCATTGGACTTAAGTAGGACCAGGTCTGATAGAAGCGATTTTGAATTGTAGGCAACTCTGTGCCAGTGGTGCCATCTTGAAAAATTACAAAGAAAAAAAACAGCTTTTTGCCCAATGAAATGTGAATAAGTTACCAGATTTTCATGAAATTGACACAGTAGCTGAACCTTACTCTAAACTCTGTCTGATATAAATTAAGTTGAAAAATTCGATTGGTACTGCCAGCTTTGCTAATTTTTGTGTCTTTGGTTTTGAAAATCCGCTCAGGAAAATAAAACTTTTTGCCCTATAGCTTCCAGTGCAGTCATGAAATCAATACGAATTTCATACAAATTAATGGAACCTATTATAAACATTATTCAGGCCAAATTTGCTTGAAAAGCCACGATAGGGTTGCCAGGTATTGTTGGTTTAAGCGGTTTATTAAGTGGTTTTATCGTAGAATTTTCAAATGGTAATGATATTGTAGTGACAATAAATAGCAAATATTAAGATTTCGATTATTTGAAAAAACTTGCTGCAGGTAACCCTAAATTTCTTTATACTCCTATAACTTCGAATGTAATATAACAACGTGAAGCAGATGTGATACATTCTTGGCTTTGATACTGGCAGAATGTTGCCAGCACGAGTCGGTTGTGCTACTTTTGTATCAATAAATACTTACAGTTAGTATTCATACCGGAAACATTTACAATGAAAATAAATAACCAATGTTTCAATTCCCAAAGTTCTGCAAATTTTTCGGAACGCAGCCCCAAACACCAACTTCAGTTACAGTGCTGCAGGCACTGAGCATTTTTGTCATTGATGTTATATGAGATGCTGCTTTCAAAATTTTGTGAAATAAGCAACTGATAACGAATATAATTAACAAGAATTTTTCTCTCATAAACATTGAAATTCATGCCAGTGGAAATATCTGAAACCTTCTACCATATGAGCTATAATGCATTCTTGAGACCAAAGTAAAACGTGGCATTTGAAACAGTTTGGCCGTAATAAGCAGCTCATGTGGTGGAATATGCACTCAAAATCTGCACAATTCTTCTATTGTTCATCGAACGTATTTCTAGCGGTTCAGGTGCGCTAGGTTTCTTTTTATATTTCACTTCACTTTATATATAATAAATATATTTTTTCCCTCGATAATCAATAATTCAATTGTGAATGCCATGCTGAAATTTTATTAAATTAATGTGCAATAAATAATTGTAATGAATCTGCTTCATTGTGGGATATCAAGGTTAATAATGTGCTGGCTCCTCGAGACAGCAACTGAAGTTTGAATATCTATACTTTTCTCTCTGTCTATAATGGCATTGGTTTCCTTCGTTTACGTTACACGAATTAGTACAGCGAACAGTGAGTACGAGCTTTTCAAGACCTGTGTGAAAGTAAATTTTAAAATTTCTTTTGATCAAATTTCTATGTAAAGGCAAATTTTCATTCAAGGCTTAAGTTTTCAGAGCAAAATATAAACTTCCATAGGACATTGATATCTTTGAAACTGCAGAGCATATCAGATTTATTGCAATTATTCTTTATTATATAACAAAAAAATGATCTAATCTAAATACTTACCGAAATAAATGATCCTAAACTAACTGGTAACACTCCTCCAGCTATAATCGCCATGTTTTTCTGTGTCAGCTGCATGAAAATTATCAAAATTTTTTTGAAATGTGCATTCTGGTTCATCCAATTGCATGAGTAAATTGCTCCCGTAATCTGATTACTTTTCACGATCAACTCATTGCCAAAGTAGCAATACAAGAAAATTTCAAAAATCACAGAAAGGAAATATAATGCAAGATAGATCGTTTCGAAATAGTTGCCTTCTACATAGAACACACAAACTGCAATGATACAAGCTTCAACCGCAGTGACGAAAAATTGAAGAAAAATTGGAGCTGATGTGATTTTTTGGACTGTGCGGTAGTACCTGTGGAGGTTTTTTTGCATACTTATTGAATGGGCTTCAATTCGGAAAGAAAAGTCTTACTGAATCAAAAGTTGGTGATCTTCGATGCATTGTATGAGATCTTTGCAGTTTTGCTCACTTGTTTTCTTGCCATCGAATCCGACTCTCTTCAATCGAATATTCAGGGCGTGGACATGACTTGTCAGGACCATCGTGTAAATAGCAGGAAATGTGTCGCTGGGAACATTTTGAAATATTCCAGTTAAGAGCACAATAAACTGATGCATGTATGCGGCGAGGTAGTGCCACTTTGAAGCCTGCCAATCGAATGGATACCAAGCTTGAAACATTAGACGTTCACCACGGGATGCTAGCGACGTTAATTCGCTGAAACCGACTGTAGCACTGAACATGACAAACGTGAAACGAAATAAACGATGAGCTGAGCGTATGGTTGATTGAAGGTATTCCTGTTCCTGTTGCGAATTAGCGCGAGAGTCCAGTTTTGAGACCCAATGGTTCACCTCCAAAATACTTTTGCGTTGTACCACAATGTTGATGTATTTCGAAGCGATTGCAATGAGGGTAACGTTAACCGAAAGATTGGCTAGAATGTCCTTGACCGAGTCCAGGGTAAATAAATAGATCGTCATGACAATCGGTAGAGAGCAAATGGTTGCAGAAAAGAATATATAGGAGAATCTGCAATATTTGACGGGATACACACCGACTAGTTTCCAACATTTAAAATGATATTTAAAAGCTTCACTGCTATCGACGTTTTGTATGTTCTGCCGTTTCAACGGCATCCTGTTCGAACGAAATCAAATTGCACTCTGAACGATTGAATAGAAGGTTGTTCCGCAATGCATCGATAGCTGCAATTAAAATAATCTGTTTAGCAATGAATCTCGATTATATCATTAAAAAAATGGTAAGCACCAATTAAGGACTTTTCGAAAAACTTCGGCGGCTACCTACTCGCTGATTAAGTGATTATCAAATAAATTTTTTATTACAGTTGATTATCAAATTCCATGTTGTACGGTATTCACCAATATATTGGATATATGCTGGGTTGAATTTTAAATTTCCTTTGTAATTTTCGAGTTTGCAGAAGTAGCTTACCAGATTTTATAATTCGATTGGTTTAAGGATATTTTTCAAAGAAATATTTCTTTGTTGTTACGTCAAGAGAAGTTGAGGCGATACATTTTCCTAAAAATCACATATTAACTTTTGATAATTTTGCCTTGTTTGTCTGCAGTAGCTGGATTTGGTTTTTCTAGTATTACGTCCGTAGAGGTTAAATATCTTTGTAGAACCTCTTTTGGAGGTTTTCGTCGCTTGGTACTTTTCCCAAGCATCCTGATTTCTTATTGTTTTCTATAATGTTTTGCACACAAGTCGCCACACAAATTTATTGTTTTCAATACCATATTTTGCTCTGAATCATTTTTTCTATCAGCAATTTGTTGCATGTAACAAATTTTTGTAGTACATTTTACCGAACATTCTTGGAAAAATGTGCAAACTGAAAATAAACTCTTGTTTAATGTCACTGTTGAAGTATATAGCGTGATCGAAGAGGCATTTTCCATATATTTCACAGCTCGTAGTCCTCGTTTTGCAGCGATTGCAAAAGCTGGTATCACTGTTTTTCAAAAAAAAAAATATAGTCCGAAAAAAATTTCGGGAGTGGGAAATAGAGTATGCAGTCAAAAGCAAATATTAAAAATAAAATTTTACTAAAGTTTAGTATATCAAATTTCTTAAAATTTTATATACTTGACTTTATATTTTTATTTTTTATTTTTAGAACTATTTATAGCGGGTGAATATCCTTGGGTTTCACCAAGTTTATATAATTTTCGCTTCATCTTACACTCCTCACTTTCTAATGTTAACACATATATTACTGACTGAACTTGTTATGAGCACAGTTCCAAGTACCGATTATGCCAACATAAAAAAATCGACGGCCACTGTATAAAAGTGAAACGCCCACTCTAGTCCCGTAGGGAAAGCAACAGCGAAACATCCTACCACAATCCATTTTGGATCTTAGGTTTTGGAGTTAGTATGAAATAATTGATGTAAAACGATTAGTTTGACGCCTTACTTTTATCCTGGTTTGACTCAAGAGACTACCCAGAACTAGGAGAACACAAAGCTTGGTGCAACTGATTCGTATCCCTAGTTACTTGCTAGGCATTATGCGAGATTACTCCAGGGATTGATGGTTGTTCTATGACACCGAGGATGGAGTCAGAACGAGGCATGTCAGGTCAGAAGAGATCTACCGATTTCGCGCCGTCTAGACTTAACCAAGTCATGAGGAGGGTGGAGCGGCATCCAGCTGACGGTCTCAAAAACAGCGATCGTCTTGCTGACGAGGCGGAGGATACCAACTGCCATAACCATGACATCTAGGATTGATCCTGGACACCAAGCTGACCGATTGGGATTATATCCACAGGCCATGTTATAGGACTCTCCTAGACATAATTTCAATGCATATGCTACTGGCCAACGTTGGCGGACCTATGGAGGCGAGACGGACTCTGGTGATGGTAACGACCAATTCTGTATTGTTATAAAAACCGGATATAATTTGTAATCTGATACATATTGTTTCCTCTAGAGCACAATGTCAACTGTCCGTTCCAATGAAAGTTTATAAATTCAAAATCGGTCAAGAGTCCGCCGATTTTATGTTCGTTCGCGCAGTTTTCCATGAGTCATATCATTCTTAACTTGGACGGAAATGAATTTTGTTACAACGTTGCACTTAGTCTTTCATATTTGTTGTCAGTAATTTAAAAGACATTTTGAAACACATAGAGAACGATAATAATTTTTTCAAATATAGCACAAAAATGAAAACGGAGCTTGGGTAGGTACATTTATCCAGAGTCACAAATAATCCTTCAAAGAGCCACATGTGCCACCTCCCCTATTATATACATTAAATATTTGCCACCATTTCCCCTCATTACGCTTAGTTTTGTTACTATGCATAAAAATGTCTGGTCAAATCAGTCGCAAAAATGGTGATGCGCAGTTTCCGTGGTCATTGTGTTGTTCATTGGGGTTTTCTATTTGTTGAATCTCTTGCAGGCTGCTGTAGTTCCTTGATCACGTAAGCACAGTCTGCAAAGGTTTGTGATACAATTGTGATACTTGGATACTTCTTAAAACTCAACATTTCCGGAAATTGTCGAGAAATGATTGGATTTGGCATTGATTGCGAGAAATATCAAATCCGGTTTTCGAGGAACTGGAATTTTCCCAATAAATCCTCATATTTTCACCGAGGAAGATTTTCAATTGGCATCAATTTCGGGTGAAAATGTTTGGGCCATTGCTGACACACCGGCAAATGAAGATGATCGACGCCATGTTTGGACTTGGGCTGATCCCCTCGCTGCAATTGAAGAAGTCACCACTTCAATTTCAGAGGAAGCTTCTACTTCTTACGATTCAACAAGATATAATCTGACCAGTTCAAATTAGAACATTAGAACAAAGTTTGATATAATATAATTTGCTTGCAATGCAAACGTGAAGTGTATCGTAAGAGCCTAGACAGACAGCGCAGCCTCAATGATCATTTGCCGTAAATCATCATTTAAGTGCCGTGTGTGGTATGGTAATTTGGACTAATCACCACTAAATGACCAAATTATCAATCATTAAGCAAATCGCTAATGATCATCAAACTTTCGTAACTTATTCTCTAATAAAGTAGAGTTGCCCGATATAATACAAATTTCCCTTGTAAAAAGTCGCTTTTCCCATTGAAAAATAATAAGGCAACTTTTTTGAACCGTCAGATTAAATACGGCCATACCACACTGGAACAACCGGTTCTCGTCAGATCACGGAAGTTAAGCAGTGTTTTGCGCGGTTAGTACTTAGATGGGAGACCGCTTGTCCTTTTCGCTGTCGGATACCAACAAACTAGTTGTCTAGGAAGCACTATACAAAAATGTTCAAAATATTTCCACAATTTTAATGTTGTTCTTGCCCGGTTTGTATTCCAGCTTTATTAATTAGCACATAGGAGAGGCAACATACACCTTCAATTCCTCCATTTTTCAAAATCTGTGTCTTTGAGTGACAGACAGTCAGTGACAGTATTCATCATTAACGCAAGGGCTGTGTGTCAGGTACTTTTAAATTACTAATTTAGAAATAAATGATAATTAGTAAATTATTAATTTAAGTGCCTGTCTGTCTAGGCTCTAAATGTGCCAATATGACACTCATTTTTTGGATTTGTGGTATGTGTGAGCCTGATTCGGAATAATTGAACCATTTTCTATCGTTTCGAATCATTTAATTAACATTTTTGATCATTTACATTGAAATTTCATTCGATTTTGATATATTCTGGCTTTGTGTCAAATTACCCCACTATGTGTCCGATTACCCCACAATTTTTCATTCTCTTAAATTAAAAAAAAATAAACGTTTTTTTTATGTGGAATCTCGAAATCTAATTACGCTAAAAGTTGCACCTGGTCTTAAGCTTTATGAACGTATCAAGGAGAGATCTAAGAGAATTCATTTTGATACATTTGTTGGCGAAAACAAAAATGTGTGTCAAATTACCCCACATTACCCTACTAATAATGAGTAGTTATTCGAAATTCGTTATAAATGTTAGTGTGTTTGAAAAAATCGCTGATAAAATTTAACATAATAAACAAATCTGCTAATGGTTTGGTGGAACAAAATTTGGTTACTCACATAAAATTTATGAAGAGAAATACTCTTACTACTACTACTGCAAAGGCAAAATACGGCAAAATCCTAAAATCACATTATCTGCTTGATAATTTTTAGGGTGTGGTTGTACAAATCATATTCGTCCTGTCTAGACGCCCAATAATCGACAATTTCGTCACACCTATTTACCACCACGCATCTATTTCATGAATTTTACCTGCCTACCCCATAGAAAGTGGCGCTCGATAATACTCACAAGTTGAAATGAATTTTGTGATTCCCTGAACAGATTGAGGTGTTGACTAAGGATTAAAATGGTCGTGCACATCGCCTTCAACTAATTTTGTGTGCAGCCAATATGGAATGTATGTAAGTGCTCGATTTTTCATTCATAGGGCTTATTATAGGACCATATGGACACAGAATAATATTTCTAGAAATCATTTATCTAATCTTTGCTCAAATTTTTCAAGTTATTATGAACTATTTAGTAATTGAACAGTTACTGCTGATATTTTCATTACCAAAAATTTTTGTTAATGTTCGAAGAACATTAGTATTAAAATCACTTTGGCCTAAAAATAATATTTCTATATATATATATATGTAAAGAAAGTAGCCTTTCTTCTTTTGAATTTACCGCGCAATACCCATCTCCTCATTCAACTAGAGTATAGAACTCATTCAACTAGAGTATAAGAGTATAGAATGACAGTTGACAGTATAGACAGACTATTGAAGTGATTTTCTTGAAGTGTTAATAATAATAAACTTATTGTCGTTTCTTTGTTTTATAGGTAAATTTATAACTGTATATTAAAATCTTCATTAAAAACTTTGTTTTATAGAGAAACTCAACGGTTTATTATTGAACACGAGCATCGATACTCTTACAAAACGACAATAAGTTTATTATTATTAACACTTCAAGAAAATCACTTCAATAGTCTGTCTATACTGTCAACTGTCATTCTATACTCTTATACTCTAGTTGACGATAGAAAAGAAATAGAACGCCAAGTGGCAAAATTATTAGAAAAAAATTTAATTGAAGAGTCATACAGCCCGTTTGCCGCACCCGTAACCTTAGCACTAAAAAAAAATGAAGGAAAAACGCGATTATGCATTGACTTTAGAGACTTAAACAAAATTGTCATACCCCAAGCTCAGCCGTTCCCACTGATTGACGATCTAATAATTAAAGCTAGAAATTGTACACACTTTACATCACTGGACATAAACTCAGCATTTTGGTCAATACCGCTAAAAATAGAAGATAGAAACAAAACAGGCTTCATAACTCAAGAAGGACACTACCAATGGACGTGCCTACCATTCGGTTTAAAAACAGCACCGGCAACTTTTCAAAGAATTCTTTCAAATATATTAAGAAAAAATAACCTGAAAAATTTTACAGAAAATTACATAGATGACATACTAATATTTTCAGCGACATTTGAAGACCATATAAAGCACATAGAACAAGTTCTGATGGCTATAATAAAAGAAGGATTTAGATTAAAATTTAAAAAATGCACATTTGCGTCAAAAACAATTACATATCTTGGACACATAATAGAAAATAATACAGTCCGACCAATTAAAGACAACCTGATTTCAATTAAAAATTTTCCAACTCCTAAGACACAAAAAAATATCAGGCAGTTCTTAGGTAAAATAAATTTTTATCATGAATACATACCAAAAATTTCAATTATACTAGATCCATTACATAATTTGTTGAGAAAAGATGTAAAATTTAATTGGTCTGAAAACTGTGAAAAATCATTCACAGAAATAAAAAACCTATTATGTGCTCAACCGGTACTAGAAATATTTGATAAAGATTTACCGATCAGAATATACACAGACGCATCACTGAAAGGAATGGGAGCAATATTAAAACAAATACAAAAGAATGGAAAAGAAAAGCCAGTAGCCTACTTCTCGAAAAAACTAAATGAACCACAAAAAAGAAAGAAAGCTATATATTTGGAATGCTTAGCAATTAAAGAAGCAATAAAATATTGGGAACACTGGTTGATTGGGAGAAAATTTGAAGTATACTCAGATCATAAACCTTTAGAAAACCTTAACATAAAAGCAAGAACGGACGAAGAACTAGGTGATTTAACATATTACCTGTCTCAATTTGATTTCAAAATTATATATATACCAGGTAAACTCAACACTGAAGCAGATTGTCTTAGTAGAAACCCGGTGTTAGAACCTATAGAGAGCACACAAGAAATATTAAAAATAGTAAACATAATTAAAATTCAAGAAATTAAAAAAGATCAGAATGAAAATATTATATTAAAAGAACTTAAAAATAAAACAGTAGATAAATATGGTATAATTTATAAACAAAGTAAAAATAAAAAGAAGATAGTACTGTCAGAAAATCTAAGTATTAAGTTAATAAGGGACACACACATAGAATGGTGCCACATAGGAATCAGACAAATGATAAACAAAATTAATCCCAATAGAAGATACCAATATATAATAAAAATTCTCAAAAGAATTTTCACATTGGGAAGGGGAGATGTAAAGAAAGTAGCCTTTCTTCTTTTGAATTTACCGCGCAATACCCATCTCCTCATTCAACTAGAGTATAGAACTCATTCAACTAGAGTATAAGAGTATAGAATGACAGTTGACAGTATAGACAGACTATTGAAGTGATTTTCTTGAAGTGTTAATAATAATAAACTTATTGTCGTTTCTTTGTTTTATAGGTAAATTTATAACTGTATATTAAAATCTTCATTAAAAACTTTGTTTTATAGAGAAACTCAACGGTTTATTATTGAACACGAGCATCGATACTCTTACATATATATATATATATATATATATATATATATATATATATATATATATATATATATATATATATATATATATATATATATATATATATATATATATATATATATATATTTATATATATACAGGGTGTTTGGTACTCGGTGGACACTATTGTAAGGAGGCATTCCATGATATAATTTGGGCAAAAAATTGTTCTACAGGGTGGTCCGGTTTTCAAAATCTACGGAGTTACAGGGTGGCCAATAAAACTGTTTCGGACCTGTACCCTGACTCACTTAAATCATCATATCTTGAAAACTAAAAATCATAACGCATAGTTTTATGGCTTGTTTTTTTATGGAATCAAAATACCTTTAATTTGATGTAACATTCTAAATTATAACTGTAGCTGATTTACAGATATTTACTTGAAAACACAAAATTTTGGCACTTCTACCCCGAAAATTCTGTGTTCAATGTCGTTTTTCTCAGAATTGGCCACCCTGTAACTCCGTAGATTTTGAAAACCGGACCACCCTGTAGAACAATTTTTTGCTCAAAATATATCAAGGAATGCCTCCTTACAATAGTGTCCACCGAGTACCAAACACCCTATATACATATATATATATATATATATATATATATATATATATATATATATATATATATATATATATATATATATATATACGTGCTGGCAGCCCTGCAGCGACAGAAGGCATTGAAATTGAAAACCTTCAAACCATCGGACTCTAATGAAAAATTCTCGTATTTTACAGTGAAAACCAACGCATATAGAAATCTTTTGTTTTGTTTATACATACAACCAAAGCAAAACTTTTGAAATTTCACATCGGACAAGAACGGTAATCCTCCTCCAATTTACCTATATTTTAAGCATCAAAAACTTATGTTCACGAGAACTCACGACCCAATTATCATATACAGTTGAAATTGACAGAATGTATTGGTACTAGGTAGGACCAGGTCTGATAGAAGCGATTTGGGAATGCGGACAACTGCGTGTCAGTGGTGCCATCATCAGTGGTGCTATCTTGGCCTATGAATTCTTAGGCAGTTACCAAATTTGACACAGTAGCTGAAACTTATTTTAAACCGTGTTTGGTACATATTCGGTTGAAAAATTCGGCTGGTGCTGCCAGATATGGTAGTAAATGAAGCTTTTCGCCCTATAACTTCCAGTGCAGTCATGAATTCAAAACGAAATTCATATGATAAATGGAACTTATTATAGACATTATTCAGAAAGAATCTGCGAAAAAAACCAAGATATGGTTGCCAGCTATTGTTGGTTTCGTATTTACTTGTAATATCTTTATTAAGCGATTTTATCGTAAAATTTTTAAACGGTAATGATCTTGTAGTGACAATAAACAAATAAAACAAATATCAAGCTTAAAACTTTTGCGCCTGGTAACCCTTAATTAACCCTAATTGAATATGGACTCAACATCTGCACGATTCTTCTATTGTTCATCTATCGTATTTCTAGCGGTTCAGGTGCGGTAGAGTTGTTTTATATTTCACTTTACTTTATATTAAATAAATATTTTTTTTCACTCGATAATCAATAATTCAATTGTGAATGTCATGCTAAAATTTTATTCAATTAATGTGCAATAAATAATTGGAATGAATCTGCTTCATTGTGGGATATCAAGGTTAATAATGTGCTGGCTCCGCGAGACAGCAACTGAAGTGTGAATATCTATACTTTTCTCTCTGTCCATAATTGCATTGGTTTCCTTCGTTTACGTAATACGAATTAGTACAGCGAACAGTGAGTACGAGCTTTTCAAGACCTGTGTGACAGTAAATTTTAAAATTTCTTTTGATTAAATTTCTATGTAAAGGCAATGTTTCATTCAAGGCTCTTTTCAGTTAAGTTTTCGGAGCAATATATAAACTTCCAAAAGACAGCTTTGTCTTGAAAATTGATAATTTTGAAACTGTCGATCATATCCGATTTTTTGCAATTATTATTTATTATATAACAAAAAATGATTTAATCTAAATACTTACCGAAATAAATGATTGCAAATTAACTGTAATCACTCCTCCAGCTATGATCGCCATGTTCTTCTGTGTCAGCTGCATAAAAATTATCAAAATCTTTTTGAAATGTGCATTCTGGTTCATCCATTGGCAAGAGTAGATTGATCCAGTAATCTGATCACTTTCCATGATCAACTCATTACCATAGTAGCAATATAAGAAAACTTCAAAAATTAAACCAGGGAAATACAATCCAAGATAGATCGTTTCGAAATAGTTGCTTTCCACAAAGAATACATAAACTGCCGTGATACAAGTTTCAATTCCAGTGGCGAAAAATTGAAAAAAAATTGGGGCTGATGTGATTTTTTGGACTGTGCGGTAGTACCTGTGAAGGTTTGTTTTTTGCTTACTAATTGAATGGGCTTGAATTCGGAAAGAAAAGTCTTACTGAATCAAAAGTTGATGATCTTCGATGCATTGTATGAGATCTTTGCAGTTTTGCTCATTCGTCTTCTTGCCATCGGATCCGACATTTTTCAATCGAATATTCAGGGCGTGGACATGACTTGTCAGGACCATCGTGTAAATAGCAGGAAATGTGTCGCTAGAAACAGCTTGGAATAGTGCAGTGAAGACCACAATAAACTGATGCATGTGTGCTGCGATGTAGTGCCACTTTGATGCGTGCCAATCGAATGGATACCAGGCGGGATACATTAAACGTTCACCACGGGATGCTAACGACGCCAATTCGCTGAAACTGACTGTAACACCGAACAGGACAAATGTCAAACGAAATAGACGATGAGCTGAGCGTATGGTAGATTGAAGATGCTGCTGCTCCTCTTGCGAATTAGCCCGAGAGTCCAGTTTTAAGATCCAATTGTTCACTTCCAAAATACTCTTGCGTTGTACCACGATATTGATGTATTTCGTAGCGACTGCAATGAGGCTAACGTTAACCGCAAGATTGGCTAGAATGTCCTTGACTGAGTCCAGGTAAAATAAGTAGATTGTCATGAGAATCGGTAAAGAGCAACAAGTTACTGAAAAATATATGTAGGAGAATCTGCAATATTTGATGGGATAGACACCGAGTAGTTGCCAGCATTTCCAATGATATTTAAAAGCTTGACAGCTATCGATATTTTGTTTGTTGTGTAGTTTTAACGGCATCCTGTTCGAACAAAATCAAATTGGACTCTGAACGATTGGATGAAAAACTGTTCCGCAGTGCATCGATAGCTGCAATTAAAATAATGTGTTTATCAATTATATTCGATTTTTTCTATTGAAAAAAATTTTAAGCTACCAATTAAGGACTAATCGAAAAAATTTCGACCGCTAACTACTCGTTGATTAAGTAATTATCAATTAAATTATTTATCAAAGTACATTATCAAATTCCATGTTGTTCAGTATTCACCAATATATCGGATATATGTATCTTGGACTGAATTCAAAATTAGAGAGTGTAATTGAATTTATCTGTCATTCATCATTTTGAAATAACGTAGTTGTTGATCCTTGAAAGATTTATTTTGTGAGTTCGCAGAAGTAGCTTGTCAAATTTTATCATTCTATTGAATTAAGCACTATTTTGTGCTGGTTTTATGTGGTGAGCGCTATTAATTTCTTTCTGTTTACGTCAAGAGAAGATGGAGGGATACATTTTCCTTAAAAGCGCATATTATTAGCTTTTAATGATTTCAAATTATTTGTCTGCAGAAGCTAGTCATGTTTTTAGTGATTTT
This sequence comes from Nemotelus pantherinus, assembly GCA_963978885.1. Taxonomy (NCBI): domain Eukaryota; kingdom Metazoa; phylum Arthropoda; class Insecta; order Diptera; family Stratiomyidae; genus Nemotelus; species Nemotelus pantherinus. Next base: position 62,725,044 of record OZ022266.1, on the reverse strand, counting down.
CCAAGACAATTAGTATTATCATTAAGATAAGTATTATCGAAAAAATATCAGTGACTATTTCTCAGGAACGCGTCATCTGTTTGAGGTGAAATTTACAGGATACATTTTTGAGGATGTGAAATAGGTCCACACTAAATGTTAGCTATCGTTAGTCCTTTGCCCATTTTAGTGATGTTTGAAGAACCTTTGTAATTCTACAAACAAATAAATTTACCTACAATAACAAACGAATTTCAAACGTGATTTAAATATGGATATGATAACGTTGTGGAAATTATTAGCCTTATGTGTTGTACTAGGTACTAGGCAAACAAAAATGAACCATTTTATAGGATTTTTGCGGGAAATTTAGTGAAATTCGAAAAATTAAAAAAATTTTTTTTTTAATCTTAGGCACCGTGTAGCTTTTGATGGGAGAGGGATATGGAATTTGTTTACATATAATTGAAAAGGCAAAATGATTTTCTATCAAGCGACACCTTAGTGCCCCCATTAGAATGAATATTACAAAATAGCAGAAGGGTCTTAAAAATTTACAAAATCTTATAACCCCCTTTTCTTCCCAAACGAAGTTCCACCTGGCAAAGTGCCCATACAATTTTTTTCTTGCAACGCCCCAACCTACACGATTGCATGTAGCAGTGCACTTATTTTCGAAAAACTCTATATATATATATATATATATATATATATATATATATATATATATATATATATATATATATATATATATATATATATATATATATATATATATATATATATATATATATATATATATATATATATATATATATATACACTTCGTTTCATATTTATAACCCACCTGAGAATTTTCAATTATTTTGGACTGAAATAATTGTTCACCCACCACTTTATGGTAAACTGATCGAGAATCTGTGTAGAATTACATTTCAGAGAGTCATTTCCCGTTAGGGCTATTTTTTACTGCAGTCCTGGAAAATTCGGTATTTTTTGGCGTTTCATATTTAAAACCCAGATAAAGTTTCCAACAAAATAAAATGTTTATTAAAATTAATTTCGAAATTAACAAAAGCTTAGTAATTAATAGAATCTCCTTTTGATTTTATCAAATCAAAAGTCCGCTTTTTCATGGAATTGACCAGTTTTTCTAGTAATGCAGGTTCGATTTTCCGCCATTCATCAAGAATCGCCGCTTTCAATTCCGCCAGTGATTCATATTGCCGATTTTCAGCATATACCCGTCTGACAAGAATCCCCCAAATGTTTTCAATGGAGTTCAGGTCAGGCGAACACGCTGGCCAATCCATTACCTTAATGGAATTTGTTTCCATCCATCTCATTGTTTCACGACTGGCATGAATTTTGGCATTATCCTGCTGGAAAGTCCAGTTTTTTCAGGATGTGCTGCCAGGAATGACAGTAAACTGCCCTCAAGTACTTGTATGTAGTCTCCACTCCTCATACGCGATGAAGTAAATTTTACGTCCAAGCATCCGGATGCAGAAAATGCACCCCACAACCAGGGCCGTCTTTGCGCATGGGCACACTGGGCAAGTGTCCAGGGCCCCGCGAGCTATGGGGCCCCTTATTTCCAGATCACCAACCGATAAATATATTTATTTTACGAAAATTAAAATATAATGACCTAACTAGACTTAATAATTATATATCTACTTTTATAGTAATCTCATGGACCAGGGGCCTAACACTGGCAACTCTATCTGCTTACTAGTAGGTATCTTTCCGAAATTATTTGTGAATGACCTCACCTGTAACGAGTATCTTATCAGTAACAGTTGTTGTTGTATGAAGCTTTGTTCAGCTTTAACACAAATGCAAATTTTGGGCTGTGTGAGTTTGTGTATTACTGGAATAGCCATAAACAAATCGATCTGTGTACCCCTTCAATGTGTGAGGAAAGCATTTTAATTTCTGCTGCTCCAATTCGAACAGCACGGTCGGGACTAAAAATCAAATCATTTCTCTCAAAATTGAACTTGTAAACGGTGTGCTTCATTTTGTGTTCGCGATTATTTGCAGTGCAATTTACAAATAAGTATTGAATACTTTATCTATAGATACAAAATGTCAAAATGGTCAAATCCTAGTGACTCAGAAAAAAAGGGAAAAAAAAACACATCAGAAATTGATAAATTACCAAAATTAACATCATATTTTACACCAGGAGCTTCTGTGAGTAGTAACCATCCACATAATAAATCATATTAACAACAAATTGCGGAAACTCAGAGAACTTCACAATCAACTTATTCTTCGCTAAGTTCTATCACTTCAGGAAAAGAGATTGAACCATATTTTACAAGGTGTTTTTTTAGGGTGTCTGTCCCTATGGAAAAAAAATTCAACAACTTCATCAACAACAATTTAAATTGAGCAACAGCAATCATCCGACCCAGAAAATATTTTACATGACCCTGCTGATTATTTTAACGAAAATATCACTGAAAAAATCGTAAAATTTGGTTTCGCAAAGGGCCCACATATTTTCAAAATAAAGATTGTGACTTTCCCAAAGTGCCCATAGCCTACAAAGACAAAGAAGATGGCAAATCAGGAATTAGGTATTTCAATAAAACATTATTTAATTGTAAATTAAAGAATAAAGAAAGTGTTGAAAGAAAATGGTTGGTGTATTTGTCTTCGAAAAAATCTGCATCTTGTTTTTCTTGCTGGTTACTTAACCCTTCCGATGTAAGCTTATGCTCTCTGGGTGAATTTAATGATTGGAAACATATTAATCACATAATGTTACATCATGAAAATAGCCCTGCATAAAGATAATCTATGATGACTTATCTGGCACGAAGTAAAGCAGTTGGTAGAGTAGTAGAGTAGTATATCAATATAAAAAAGAAGCAGATTACTGGAAAAGTGTACTAAACGGGTTGTCGCAGCTGTAAAATTTTTGGTATCGAGAGGGCTTCCGTTTCGAGGTGACAATGAAATCCTTGGATCCCCCAACAATGGGAATTATTTAAGATGTGTGGAGTTCCTTAATGATATCACTTGCATATCACTTATTAAAATTTGAGAAATCTGGAAAGGAACACATTTCTTATTTATCAACGAATGTTGATAAATAGGTCCTAAAGGAGTCCTAAAAAAATTATAAATGAAGTTGAATTAGCTAAATATTTTTCAATAAGTGTTGATAGTACGCTCAATCTGCCTCATACTGACCAGTTAGTTTTTATAATTCGATACGTAAAATATCGTGTTTCAATTAGTGATGGGCGTTTCTGTTGTTTTCAGAAAACGAAAACGAACTGTTTTTTTTCCAAAAATAACTGTTTTTTGAAACTTTTTGAAAACTTTTTTCACTCAACCAGCAGCAGATTGATACTGGGTGTTACCATTAGTGATGAGCGTTTCTGTTATTTTCAGAAAACGAAAACTATTTGAAAAAAAACAGTTGGAAAAAAACAGTTTGAAAAAAACAGTTTTTTTCAAACTGTTTTTTTTTCAAATAGTTTTCGTTTTCTGAAAACAACAGAAACGCCCATCACTAGTTTCAATTGAAAGGTTTTTGGAATTTATACTTATTAAAGAGCATAAATCAGAATAACTAGCGGAAACCATCCTGAAATTTTTAGAGAGAAGGCAAAGCTACAACAATGCAGAGGTTAAAGCTACGACAATGTTTCAAATATGTCAGGAAAGTATGCTGGTCTGCAAGCGAAAATCAAGGAGAAATGTGAATTTGCTACCTTTCTACCATGTCCGGGACATTTTTTTGATTTGGTAGGTCTTCATGCTGCTGGGTGTGTACGAGAGGCAAGAAATTTTTTTCGGATTTTACATACCTACGGAGTACATGGACTTAATATTTAGGCTCAAAAAAATTCTTAAACGTCTTTCTGATCCAGATGGGCTGCGCAGGCTGATGCAGTAAGCGCCGTACACCAATGTCAAAAACAAATGATAGAAACCTTGACGTCTATCACGGAGTATGCAAAGCAGCCACAAGAAACTAGGCACGAAGTTCTTAGTTTGTTTAGAAAGTTAGTCTTCTGACAGAAATTTAGAACACCATATTGAAAAGAATAGACAAAACACTTATCTTCAGAAAATGGACTGCAACTATTTCTTAAACTTTATTTGATGATTTTATTATTAACATCAGGGGCAAATTTGATGACTTCGAATCGTGCGCCAAAGAGATAAATCTGGAGTGTGACTAAAGGGACCTATCTCAACAAATACCTGTAGAATACTTGAAAAATGTTTAGAATAGTGAAAATGAAGAAACTAATAGCATTTCAGGAATATATCAACTTTTGAAACTTTTGAAAGTTGAAAACACGTTTCCAAATATATAAATTGCATTGAGAATCTTTTTAAGCATGATGGTAACGAACTGCAGTGGGAAAAGCATCTTCTTAAAATAGAAAAGAATAAAAAGTGAATTGTGAAGTACAACGCTTGAAGAAAGATTGACCAGTTTGGTTGACCAGATGTACATAGAAAGTGATGTGCTCAAAGAGATAAACAATTTGAAGATGTGATCAATGATTTTGCTTGTCTAAAATCTAGAAAAGTGCCCCTTCAATCAGCATAGACTTTTTAATTACTAGCCTGTGTATTATGTTTGAAAAGTTAGTTTTCCGGATTATACTTACCTATTGATTTAAGGTGACTTTGATAAATAAAAATAACAGATAAATACATCTAGAATTTAGCTTAATTGCTCCTGTTCTATTCTATTAATTGTTGTTAATAACCCTCTGGCGGAGGGGCCACATTTTTCTTAAAATGCCGGGGGCCCCAAATTGATCTAAGACGGCTCTGTCCACAACATCAAGGAACCGCCACCAAAATTCCACGTCGAGAAATACCGGGGTTCCTTTCTCAAATCGCGCCAGTAAGAATTTAATCCATCAGGCCCATCTAAATTCCATTTTTTTTTTCATCCGAAAAAATAATCTGGAAATAAAATTGTTGGAATTAAACAAAGGGGGAATAAAAAAACCAGTATTTCTTACAGATGACCAATTTGCAGCCATATTTTTTTCTCCGAATTCTAACCGAGCTTTCTTATGGCGATCTAATAGTCTTGGAGCACTCTTCATTTTAGCTCTTCTGATCTTATTATCACGTTGTAGCGTTCTCCAAATCGTTGTTTTTGACACCTTTGTTTGTACAAGAGTTGCCATTTTATTACAGCTTATTGTTGAATTACTGGCTGAAAGTATAATCTTCTTCTCCTCCCGTGGAGAAAGTTTCCTTTCTCTTCCCGTTCGCTTTGTTTTCCCATATAATTCAAGTTTTTTTAAAAAGTTTTTAATTACACGCCGTCTACGTGCAACTTTTCTTGAAATTGCACTGATGTTCAAACAAACTTCTTTGTATGCCAAGATTTCACCCGTTTCAACTTCATTTAATGACGTACCTCGAAGCATTTTAAATGATAAACTTATTACCACACACACTTGTGAACAACTGTTGAAAATATTGAATAACTCGACTAATAATTCTGCTAATTACCAAGTGGGTTATAAACAGTGTGGCCAGATATTTGGGAGAAAATATAGCCCAATTTCAAACTTTCATAGCCCAAAATAGCGAAGATTTTTTATTTGTAGCCCAAAAACCGCCACACTATATAACTAAATCAATTCATTTAAGCTGATTAAATTATAACATTTATATCCACAAAATTCATACCAAGTAACATAAATGCTCTAATTGTAGCACAGAAGTCGTTAGAAACAGTTAAAATTTTCGATACTTTATGCAGATGAAATTTTACTCAACGTATTTGAAAAGGGAAAACAGGAAAAATGTGAATAAATTACAGGAACTGTGTGAACATTTAGAAAAGTCCGTGAAAAAATAAGACCGCACTTATTTTTTCAAGGATTTTTTAAAATTTCCACACAAAAAATAAAAGCCTGTAGAAATAACATGCAAATTTGGGTGGCACAAACATTCAATTAGTATAAGAAACAGTCTTAGTGGCTAGAATGGCTGAATGCTTTATTTAAAATGAGTTTGACTGTCAAATATTAATATTTTATCCGATTTCATAAATCCAAAACTATGAACGCAAGTTTTGAAATAAACTATATCCCCGTTAGGCAATCAGCTGTTAAAATTGTGTTTAGACATAAAGGTTATTGATTTGTGACCATGGTTCCCTTCTTGTCTCTGAATCAGTATAGACAACGTATATCGTTTCTAAAGATTATCAAAGCAGAGAATAATTGATACGGGAAACTCGATCGTTTCGCTGAATAAGCCTACGAAAGCAAAATCAAAGTGGAATTGTTTTTACGGGATGATTAGTATTGAAAAATTTTGTAGAAATTTTTTTGTTTGTTTTTGACAAAGTGGTTTCGAAAGTATATACTGATTCTCATCAGACACCAGCCCACAGTGCATACTTGACTGATGCACTGTGAACTGGTATCTGATGAGAATCAGTTCATACTTTCGAAACAACTTTGTCAAAAAAAAAATTTCAATAAAATTTTTCAATTTTAATCATCCCGCAAAAACAATTCCACTTTGTGCTTAGACGATTAAATACTATCAAAAGAAAACATACGTTAAACAATTCCACTTGCGGGCCTCCAAGCGACATTTCGCGAAAAATTTGAAGCGTGCTTTGAAATAAAATGAATAAAATTGTTGGCAATGAAATGGATACGATGTATCATGTTTATACATATTTTATAAACACAGTGACACTTTGGAATCGGACCACTTCAGCGTCACAAATTAAATGGTCCCATTTCACAGGTGGTCCGATTTTAAAACTTAAAAAAAAAGAATAATCTTTATTTTTATCAAAGGTTACTGCAAATTATGTTGACATATTTATTATCATAGCATCTTGAGTATTTATTACAGAAAAATAAAATATTTAACTTTGAAGTTTTTCGTTTTTTTTGTTGCATTTTTTTTAAGTATAACTATCTAAGAATACGTCCTTCAAATTTCAAGTCGATCCAAACATAATTAACCGAGATATGAGCGTTGAAAGAGAAGAAACTGTTGCTTATACAACCGTTACTTATACTTATAATCGCGTTTTTCTCGAAATGACATCTTTGAAGTCGGTGACCAAAATTACTTGAAAACTACTGAACCGATCTTTCTGAAACTTAGCAGGCTTATTTAATACATAAAAATGTAGTGTTTGATCGTTCGATTTTTTTTTAAAATAAGAAATGGCCGTTTTATAGCCAAAAGACGACCATTTTTTTAAGTGAAAATTGAAATATTAACTTTGACTGTCCGCCATTTTGTGAAAAATGGATATTGTTGTCAATCCTTCGATCAAACACTAGTTTATACTGTTATTTAACTAAGTCCATCGCTATTTTTTGTTTCAGATGATCCACTTCGACACAATTTTGGTCACCGCAAAAGGTGAAAATTAAAATTCCATTGTTTTGACGGCCGTTTGTAATTAAATCATGTAATATTTTTCAATAAAAAAATTACTGAAAGGTGCTCAAAGTATGTTCTTTAAGAAAATATAACAGTCGTTTAGAAACATTTCGTAGTTTTGTCAAAATAAATTCATGAAAGTGACCTATTTTATTGTGCTACAAGTGGGGGTAACCCCTTAAAGATTTAAAATAATTAGATATAGAAATCTGCCTATTTGCGCTCGTAAGATGTACCTGCTCTATTAGAACTTTAATGTTTGCAAAACTTTAGATATGTTCCTTTAGAGATCCTAAGCTTTGATGCTCCGCATTTGCTTCACTATGGTGATTATGGAATTAGTATTCTGCTGACGAACTTTATTTTCTGTTTCAGAATACTACGATTTGAATTCACTATCGGTATTAACAAAAGCTGATATGGCCTCTTCGGCTGTAGCCCCTTCAAGAAAGATATCTTCCAAATCTTCCGGGAGAGTCTCATTTGTGGTCGTAAATTGATCGACTCCTGCCAAATTTTGAATGTCTGCTAGAGTATTTGGGTTTTAATCACTTCGAATTTGAACTCTCATCACGATTCCGCTTTTGACCCTCAGATTTCGAGGCAACCCACATTTCCAAAAACACTTTTGTAATTGTAAGTGGAGTTATTCCAAATAGATCGTAACCAGCAGAGAGCTTCAAATATAGAAGATAATTTGTTGGGTCTGAAGTACCCTCAGTATTTGTCAGCACAGAATATAAGATTTATCACATATATGCGGTGATTTAATTTTATGTTTGGTATAATCCACTGATCTAAGGGCTGTCAATGAGAAGTGAAAATAGGTGGAATTATCACTGCTATCACATCTAGCTTTATCAAAAAAGATGGTGATGTTTCGATTTTGTGTTTGCATTTCAATATCAAGTGTGTGCATCCATTCTTCAAAAATCGCACCCGTCATCCAAGATTTTGTGTTAGCTCGCCAAGTTATGCCCAAAACTTCGCTTTATGTCAATTATTCCGAACGATCTTGGTCTTTTGGCTTTTCTTATGACCACCAAATGTTTCTTTTCGCCACTTACACAGCACTGTAATAAAATGTTTTCTATCTGCATATGTTTATTATTTAAAGCATCGTGATTTTTGTGGTGTTGCTCTAAAAAAATATTCTGCCTCATCAAGATTATAGATATTTGAAGCATCAGAGCCATCACATAGTATTCTTAGCTGTAACTGAAATTTCTGAACTGTGTCTAAATAAACATCAGCTCCTTCGCCACAAAGTGTACCGAGTGAATACTGTAACCCTTTTTAAATCACAAAGCTCTAATTTTGTAGCCATTTGACGGGCTTTACTGGGAAGTAGCTGGCCAGATATTGGCAAATTTTTGGAACGTGCCTTACAGAACCATTGGTACAAAAATTTATCTATTTGGCAGTATGGTTAATTTATATTCAACCGCTTTCTGCTAGTGTCTTCGAAATTTTACAATGTCCGTTTTAGTTGGCTTTTATTTTTTAAATACGTTGAAACTGACTTTTGATAATTTTAAAGCTATCATGAATTTTTTTTTGCTGAGCAATTGTTTTTGCTTGTATTACTTCTAACTTTTTGCGAACATTTACTTCGTTGTATTTTGAGTATTCTTTTTTTTTCAGTTTTTTTTACGTAGCCTGAACATTGAATTATTTACATCAAAATTATCAAATAAATTGCATTCATAGCTGCTAACAAAGGGCAAATATACAATAATGCTATAAATCAATATTTTATTATTATCAGAATGCCAATGAAATTGAAGCCATCTGTAACGTAACAAAATCTACACATTAAATGAATTTTCAACAGAATGTCATGCAGAAATAATACGATAAACTTTCCTTGGTTTTGAACAATTGAAAAATTCTAGAAAATTCACTCTTGTACACTTTTTCTTGCTGGTCTTAAAACCGTCTTTGGTTATTAGCAAGTACTCCTGAACAAATTTTTGTCCACCTAATCTGGTTCACGGTTCAGTTCTAGAGGTTGGCCAATTGTGAACTTTCTAACTACGATTAATTGCAATTAATCGCGACTAATTGCAATGAAGCTGTTCCCGTACTCCGTTTTACTGAAAACTGAAAATTTCCCCTCTTTCAGTAAATTTCAGTAGGGTCTGAGCTACTAGGTCAGTTCCCGTACTACGATTAATTGCAATTAATTGCAATGAAGCGTACTAAAACAGAGTTTTTTACTCCGTTTTAGAAATTATATGTGCGGTGATGTTATAGTTCAATTTTTCAGTTGGTTCGATCATACAGTGTCCCAATTAGTAGGTTTTACTCTATAGCCCAAATATAGTTTTTCATAAAAATAGGTAGCCCAAAAACCGCCAACCCGCGAAATGAAAAAACGTCCCGCGAATTCAAATTTTAGATAGCCCAATTGGCGGGAAATAGCCCAATCTGGCCACAGTGGTTATAAATATGAAACGCACAAAAATGACGAATTTCCAAGAGATGCAGTACAAAATAACGCCAAAGAGAAGTCATTCTCAGAAAAATCATTGCACACAGTTTCTCATTCTTATCAGTATTAGATTTGTGTTGAAAAACTATTTTACATGAAAATAATTGAAAAATTTTCGGTGGGTTATAAATATGAAACGCAATATATATATATATATATATATATATATATATATATATATATATATATATATATATATATATATATATATATATATATATATATATATCGATATAATCTATATATATATATATATATATATATATATATATATATATATATATATATATATATATCATCAAAAAATTTCAGTGAAAAATCTCAAGAACGCGCCATCCGATTGAATTGAAATTTTTAGGATACATTGGTGTATGTGCAGAGTAGTACCAGGTCTTACAAAAAATTAATAATCTTTAACCCTTTGGCGCCGGTGGCCATTTCGGTGATATTTTAAATATTCCTATTATTCTGTCAAAAAATAACTTTTCCAAAAATAAAGTTTATATAATGAACTCTGAACGTGTTCTTAATGTGAATATGATGTTTTTGAAAATTTTTGAATTGCGATAACTTTTTACTATATTATCAAATTATTATGAAACTTACAGGACATATTAATGTTGTTAAGTTGCACACTTGCGTAGTTTTTTATGAACGTGCTGGCAATCCTGTAGCTGTAGCAGGCACTGAAAGTGAAAACATTCAAACCATCGAATCTCCTAAAAAATTTCCGTTTCTTACAATTAAAACTATCTTATACACAAATCTCTTGTTTTGTATATACAACCAAAGCAAAATTTTTGAAATTTCACATCGAACAAGAACGGTAATCCTCCTCCAATTTACCTATATTTTAAGCATCAAAAACTTCTGCTCACGAGAACTGACGACCCAATTATTAGATGCAGTTGAAATTTACAGAAGTTATTGGTATTAAGTAGGACCAGGTCTGATAGAAGCAATCTGGGAATGCGGACAGCTGTGTGTCAGTGGTGCAATCATCAGTGGTGCCATCTTGGCCTCTGAATTCTGAGTCAATTACCAGATTTGACACAGTAGCTGAAACTTACTTTAACCGTGTTTGGTAAAAATTCGGTTGGTGCTGCCAGCTATGGTAATTTCGGTATCTTGGATTTTGAAAAATTCGCACAGGCAAATGAAGCTTTTCGCTCTATAACTTCCAGTGCGGTCATGAAATCAAAACGAAGTGTATATGGTAAATGGAACTTATTATCGACATTATTCAGAAAGCATCTGAGAAAAAAACCAAGATAGGGTTGCCAGCTATTGTTGGTTTTGTATTTATGTATTTAGGGGGTCGGTAGCTTAGCTCGCTAACGCGTCAGTCCGAAGCAGCGATCTACTGCCCGCGGGTTCGAATCTCGCTGTGCCCATGGCTGTATTTTTTCGTCTTGTGTTGTCTCAACAGTCAGCGACTGGGCATAATACCAGCGCTCCATTAATTAAGTGCTACGTTAAAAGCTTTAGTAGCGACTAGGCATAACACTAGCGCTTTAGAAAATAAGAAATAAATGTGGCACTTAAAAAGAATAAATGGAATAATTGATATCGGCTTCTCCCATATGTGTCTCCCTACCGCCATTGCTAAGCATTCGCTTCAAAGGGCATCCCCTGAGCTTTGGCATTGTCATAGAAAAAGAAAAAATTTTTGCAAAATCTTTATTTAGCGCTTTAATCGTAAAACCTTTAAACGGTAATGTTCTTGTAGTGAAAATAAACAACAAATATTGAGCTTAAAACTTTTGCGCCTGGTAACCCTTAATTAACCCTAATCAAATATGGACTCAACATCTGCACGATTCTTCTATTGTTCATCGAACGTATTTCTAGCGGTTCAGGTGCGCTAGAGTTGTTTTATATTACACCTTACTTTATATTTAATAAATATTTTTTTTTCACTCGATAATCAATAATTCAATTGTGAATGCCATGGTCAAATTTTGTTAAATTAATGTGCAATAAATAATTGGAATGAATCTGCTTCATTGTAAGATATCAAAGTTAATAATGTACTGACTCCGCGAGACAGCAACTGAAGTTTGAATATCTATACTTTTCCCTCTATCCTTCATTGCATGGGTTTCCTTCGTTTACGTAATACGAATTAGTACAGCGAACAGTGAGTACGAGCTTTTCAAGACCTGTGTGAAAGTAAATTATAAAATTTCTTTTGATTAAATTTCTATGTAAAGGCAATGTTTCATTCAAGGCTCTTTTCAGTTAAGTTTTCGGAGCAATACATAAACTTCTAAAGGACAGCTTTGTCTTGAAAATTGATAATTTTGAAACTGTCGATCATATCCGATTTTTCGCAATTATTATTTATAATACAACAAAAAATGATCTAATCTAAATACTTACCGAAATAAATGATTGTAAACTAACTGCAGTCACTCCTCCAGCTATAATGGTCATGTTCTTCTGTGTCAGCTGCATGAAAATTATCAAAATCTTTTTGAAATGTGCATTCTGGTCCATCCAATTGCAGGAGTAAATTGCTGCTGTAATCTGATTACTTTCTATGATCAACTCATTGCCATAGTAGCAATACAAGAAAATTTCCAAAATCACAGAAAAGAAATACAATGCAAGATAGATCGTTTCGAAATAGTTGCTTTCCACAAAGAACACATAAACTGCCGTGATACAAGTTTCAATCGCAGTGACGAAAAATTGAAAAAAAATTGGGGCTGATGTGATTTTTTGGACAGTGCGGTAGTACCTGTGAAGGTTTTTTTTGCTTACTTTTTGAATAAGCTTGAATCAGGAAAGAAAAGTCTTACTGAATCAAAAGTTGATGATCTTGGATGCATTGTATGAGATCTTTGTAGTTTTGCTCACTCGTCTTCTTGCCATCGAAGCCGACTTTTTTCAATCGAATATTCAGAGCGTGTACATGACTTGTCAGGACCATCGTGTAAACAGCAGGAAATGTGTCGCTAGGAACAGTTTGGAATGCTGCAGTGAAGATCACAATAAACTGGTGCATGTGTGCTGCGATGTAGTGCCACTTTGATGCGTGCCAATCGAATGGATACCAGGCGGGATACATTAAACGTTCACCACGGGATGCTAACGACGCCAATTCGCTAAAACTGACTGTAGCACTGAACATGACAAACAACAAACGAAATAGACGATGAGCTGAGCGTATGGTAGATTGAAGATGCTGCTGCTCCTCTTGCGAACTAGCCCGAGAGTCCAGTTTTGAGATCCAATTGTTCACTTCCAAAATATTCTTGCGTTGTACCACAATGTTGATGTATTTCAAAGCGACTGCAATGAGGCTAGCGTTAGCCGCAAGATTGGCTAGAATGTCCTTGACTGAGTCCAGGCAAAATAAATTTATCGTCAAGACAATCGGCAAAGAGCAACAAATGACAGAAAAATATATATAGGAGAATCTGCAATATTTGATGGGATAGACACCAAGTAGTTGCCAGCATTTCCAATGATATTTAAAAGCTTGACTGCTATCGACATTTTGTTTGCTCTGTAGTTTTAACGGCATCTTGTTCGAATGAAATGAAATCGGACTCTGAACGATTGGATGAAACACTGCTCCGCAATGCATCGACAGCTGCAATTAAAATATTGTGTTTAGAAATGAAATTAGATTTTTTCATTGACAAAAATGGTAAGCACCAATTAAGGACTTTTCGGAAAAAAAACTTCGCCTGCTACTTACTCGTTGATTAAGTGATTATCAAATAAATTTTTTATCAAAGACAATTATCAAATTTCATGTTGTACAGTATTCACTAATATATCGGATATAACTTGGACTGAATTCAAAATTAGAGAATGTAATTGAATTTATTTGTCATTCATCCTTCTGAAATAACTTAGTTGTTGGTCCTTGAAAGAACTATTTTGTGAACGAATTTTAGAGAAGCAACTAGTCAAATTTTATGATTCGATTGATTTAAAGACTATTTCACGATGGTTTTATGTGGTGAGTGCTGTACATTTCTTTCTTTTTACGTCAGGAGAAGATGGAGCGATACAATTCCTTAAAAGCGCATATTAATAGCTTTTAATTGTTTCAAATTATTTGTCTGCAGAAGCTAGCAATGTTTCCAGTGATTATCGAAGGCAATTAGTATTACCATTAAAATAAGTATTATCGAAAATATATCAGTGACTGTTTCTCCTGAGCGCGTCATCTGTTTGAGCTGAAATTCGCAGGATACATTTATGAGGGTGTGGAATAGGTCGACACTAAATGTTAGCTATCGTTAGTTCTTTGGCCATTTTAGTGATATTTTAAGAATACTCGTAATTCTATAAGCAAATAAATTTACCTTCAGAAACAAACGAATTTTAAACGTGGTTTAAATATGTATATGATAACGTTTTGGAAACTATCAACCCTATTTGTTGTACTAGGTACCAGAAAAAGACTCAGAGAATTCATAAAATGCGATTGCTTCTGACCGAGTAAACAGATCATTACGAAATTCACAAGACAGATAGAAGTTTGATTACTATGCTGGCAATCTTATGTCAACGGCACCATATTGAAAAATTGCTCGGAAAAATTAAAGCTTTATGCCCTATAGCTTCTGAATCAAACAGCAGATTTTGAGGAATTTTATTATAATTGATTGGCCTTAATATAAGATAGCTTAGATGGACTTTTGATCGAAAAATTAGGTTATTGCTGCTAGCTATGGCAATTTTCGTAATTCTTTTTACGATATGAGGCGACCATTAAATTTTCAAATGGTAATGATCTTGTAGTGAAAGTAAGCAATCCTTAGAATTCGTCTGTCAATCAATATATTCTATAATAAAACATTGAATGGTTTAACTGATTTCAGAATATTACAAATAATCTTTATTTGAATATATTTGAGTTATTTAATTTTTTGCTAAGTATTTAATTAAATTTAAAACATTTAATAATTTCTATTTTATTTCAGTCAACAACCCTCTGATATTGTTTTCTCCCTTCAAAAAATTACATTAGCGTGTGTGTTTTTTAATTTTTATGAGTGATGAAGTTTAAAGTGTTTGGGGAGAGTAGTGGATTATATGTGGGGAGATGTGTATATACGAGTATGTAAGTGAGTACGCATTATCGCGAGCCGTAGGAAAGTGGCACCTTTGTGGTTCTACCAGCTAGAGACACATATGGTGTGACAGAGACTCTACTCGCTGGACCCTTGCTCGAAGCCGAAGTCAGCAATGATGTGTTTATATTAGACATGGGTAACGCAGCAAATTTTGAAGCGCTGATACACTGATACTGGCGCCAGCAGTGGTATCAGCGCACTGCGCTGATACCATTGCGCTATGATACCATGATCTTACATACGGCGCTGGTAGCATTGCGCTGATACCATGACGCTATGATTCACTCAAAAAAACATGATTGAAAAAGCTTGTATGGAACGAGAGCAACCCACATTTGAACTTACTAATTTTCCGATATAAAATACCCTTAAATACCCAGGCTATAGTATGTACCCATTCAGGTATCTTTCCAAACGTGCGTACGCGTAGGTATATTGCTTTGCATCAAACAGACTTGAGATAAGTATACTCAACTCATATCTTTGCGCCGCGCCGTAGCATAGCGCCAAGCCAAATGGTGTTGGCATTGGAAAGCGGCAGCGCCAACACCACTGATACCGAAGTGCGTTACTGCGCTACTGATGCCGACAAGCGATACCAGCGCAGTGGTATCATGGCTAAAGCTTCAACGCAATTGCGCGGCGCAGTTTGTATCCATTCAGGTATCTTTTCAAACGTGGGTACGCCTGACTTTTTTATAAGAGTAAATTAGACAAGTATTAACATCATTGCTTTAATATACCATAAATGTATTATTTAGTTGTAGTATTGAAGCATAATGAAATTCTATTGCTCAAACAGACTTGAGGTAAGTATTCTCAACTCATATCTTTGCGCTGCGCCGTAGCATAGCGCCAAGCCAAATGGTGTTGGCATTGCAAAGCGGCAGCGCCAACACCATTGATACCGAAGTGCGTTACTGCGCTACTGATACCGACAATTGGTATCAGCGCAGTGGTACCATGGCTAATGCTTCAACGCGATTGCGCGGCGCAGCGCTGCGTTACCCATGTCTAGTTTATATGTTTATGTTGCTGCTTGTCGAGAGGTATGTTGACAGGTTCCGTAGAGGATGACATGCAACAGGGCTTCAGCCTGTTAATGGAAACATTGACGGCTTTGTTTCTGATTTCGAGTGTAAAATAGTTTGTATGTCTGGCTAAGACTTTGAATGGACCGTCGTACGGTAGAAGGAGTGGTGAACGAACAGAATCGACTCTAATGCCGCGTTTACACTCTAGACGAGGAATGGCAAATGTTTACGAGGTGAGTGAGTAAATGGTCGCCTTGACTATTCTCGGCTGTTTTTTTCATGGCAAGCACACGTGTGTAATTGGCTTGCTCATCGGCTCTTGTTTGTTTTATGAAGGGATAGTGCCAGAGTGTTTATGACCGTCTCGTCCTAGTTCAAAGCCGCTCGATGCGAAGTCGGTTTTATGCATCGAGTCAAAGGGATTCGAGGGGGTAGCGAATGCTCATTTACATTATCGAATTTTTCTCCGGGTCTTCAAACATGTCCTTGCGTGGCACAAATTAAAATAACTCAACGCACACCAGGCAGTTGCAATAGCCACAACCTGTACCTCAGCCATCGTTCACTGAACTGAACAAAACAACTCACAATTGTCGAAAGGTGCATGGTGCGTGTTGCATGGTGCAATATCCTAAGTAAACAATTCACCCTATGTCTTGCTGAGTCTTGTCCAATGTTTTGCCAATTGCCCTCACGAGACGTTCGCCCCTATGTATAAACGCGGCACACAGAGGCGTGAGAGCAAGAGTTGGGTTGCTTGAAGATAAATATCTTCGGTGTTGTGTGGTGTCTGGCGTCAACCAGCCGATGCTTTGCTATTGTAGCCGAAAGTTCGGAGGCAAAGTCGGTTTAGCCAATCTTCCTACGATTTTCTTGAAGAAAATCATTAGAAGACGCGGGTTTTCTCCGTATATGAGTTTTGTCGATGATGCGGAAAGTTCTTCTCGGACAAGCGATCTCAAACCGAGAAGAGTTAGTGGTAGTGTTCTAGTCGAGGACGCATCGTTGTGAGCCATGATATCCGATTTAAGTGTGCGATACCATCTTTCCAAGAAACCGTTAACATGAGGGTGGTACGCCGTGGTAAGATTGCGTTCAAAACCCACGAGTCGACCAAGCTCAGCGTGAAGCGCTAACTCGAATTGTCTGCCCTGGTTGGTGACAATGTATTGGGGAACTCCAAATCTAGCAATCCAGGTGCTAAGTAAAGCAGAATCACAGTCATTGGCAGTGACGCTGGCTAAAAGAATTGCTTCAGGCCAACGCGTGAAACGGTCAATAAACAGTATGTGCATCCTTGTGACTGTGTTCGAATTGCCTTAAAACGTTCGGAAACCGTAGGTTAGGTCGATACAGGTTTGGTCACATATCTGGTTATCTTGCATTTTGGGCGAGATAGAAATTCTCGGGCCCAAGTGGCAACGTCCTTTTTCATCGAAGGCTAGATGAATTTGGTTGCAATGTGCTTTCTTAAAGCACGAATACCAGGGTGTGCGACATTATGTTCTGAGTTGAATATCTGTCTCATGATATAAATATTTAACTGTTATAAATTAAATTAAATTAAAATGAAAATTACAAGAAGATAATACAGCCACTAGTTAATCATCTTTTTATTGTAAATAGTATCTAAGTTCGGGTAAAAAATGTACAAAAAATAAAATCTGTTTCAATTCAATTTAAAAAAAATGTTATAAACCCCTATAACTTTCAACGCAGTCACCGGATCGAAATGAAATTAACGGGCTGGATTCGACTTATTGTAAAGCATATTTGATGTTGTTGAACAGGTGCAGTGGTATCAAAGGATTGCCAGCTCCGGGTACTTTCGTATTTTTTCGCACAAATGGATACATTTTCAAGTAATGAGCTTCACAATCAAAACAAGTAACAAATGTTGAAATTTTCAAAGTTTTGGAAATTTCGCAGATGGCAACCAAAAAAAAAATCGTCCTACCCTTTAACTTCCGATGTAGCCGTCAATTCACAACATGTGTTGAACTTGACGTGAAGCTACTGTGATAGACTTTCGGATCGACTACTGGTACAATTTTTGGGCATTTTCTTAATTTTTGCACTGGGATATGCTGCCACCAAATTTTCATACGGCAAGCATCCTGTAATGACAATAAGAACCAAGTGATTTACTCTCTTAAACTTTGACATTCATGCGAGTGATAGGCCTGGATACATTGCTACCCGATGAATTTTGATGCAGTTATCTAATCAAAGTTGTACGTGACCTTCGATACAGGTCAGTTGTGATGGAGAACACTTTTAGTTGAACATGCATTCAACCACTACAAAGCTCCAAAATCAGGATTTCGAGCGGTTCCTATGCGCTAGAGACTTTTTTATTTTTAAGTGCAATATCCATAAACTTCAAATATTATCGCAGAGTCTTTTCAGTGGCCAGACCGGACTTATTGATAATTCACCAGCTTAACAGAGTTGTCATTCATATAAATCAAATTTTTACCCAAAAATTTATAAGGCTAATAGCTCGAAACAACAAGAAAATTGGAATGTCGTTCGTAAGGACGGTTTCATTTTTTTTTGTCTCAAGATTATATTAATATTATTTTATAATTTACCAATAAATGATCTGCTTAAGCATAGTGCCTATCTAAGTTAAGTTAGATTTTTTGGCCGACACACAGTCATGCGTAGATCTATTGGCCTGGAGCTTAAAGGTTTAGCTCAAGTGATCATCAAACTCCCCAAACATTTTTGTGAATTGCAAAATTTCCTTAAATTTCTGCTCTGCCACGTGCGTAAGTTCCATCTGCCAGGGCTCAACGAAGCAGTGATGTCTGGTTTTCACAGTGACACAGATGATCCTGTAATGTTTCTGAAGCGGAAATTACACTCTCGGCAAATGTTGTCGAGCCGAGAGTGTAAATGGTCACCTCGTCTATTATCGTCTGTTTTTCACATGCAAAAACATGACAAACACGAGAGTGGAAATGGCTTCCTCGTCCGATCTCGCCTGTTTTATGAGGTTTTACTGAGCGTTTTATGAGAGTCTCCGAGAGTTTATGAGGGTTTCATCCTACCTCGAGGTCTGGTATATAGTTATAAACCTTTTTGGTTTGGAGGTACCCTGTTCGAAGATCTGTAAACAAATTTCTGAACAGAGAAAATGCTACCTACCTACACCAAATTCATATCAGCGCACTTAAACTTCACACCCTTCAAATCTTCTCAATGCGGACAGGAATAGTTTTATGGCGTACTGAGAAAAAACAGTATATATCGTTTAAATAAACAGTTTTGAGTGAAGACTTTGAATACTCTTCATATGTTCTGGGATGGAATTTCCCAAGTTGCTCGACGAAACGCTCGGGGGAGAGTGTAATTTCGGCTTGAGACTTTCGGTTCCTGACAGGTGACATTGGTTAGCAGTCGCACTTTCAAGGTATGAGCTGCTGCAAGACAGTGACCAGTACTGATGCCGATCAGCCGCTTCCGGTCAGTCTGGGTTAATTCAAGTAGGCGTTTGTAACCTGCATCATACTGGAGTTGATCAAGCATTTGATCGTTTGGATAGGAATTAATATGATATTAATATTCAACTAGGCGAAGACTGGCCCATGCTTGCCTAATGCATTCGCTTTCTCATTCCCATCGATGCCTTTGTGACCAGGCACCCAGATGATTCTGACTCTACTGTTGTTCCTAAGCCTGCTCAGGGCCTGAATGTAGTCAGAGAAACCCATTCGATTTATATTTGTGAGGCATCATCGCAGCTTGTTTATCTGCTAAAATGTTTATCTTGCTATCTGTAATATCCTTGACGGATATAAGTTCTAAGGCTTTTAGTATCGCAAATACCTCTGCCTGCAAAATACTAGACTATTCAGCCTGAAGGTTGTTTGTATATCGCGGTCTGCAGATTATGCTACAGCACCTACTCCTGAAATTGTTTTGAACCCGTTCGTGTAAATACTAAGCAGGACACTTTGATATGTTCGTACACGCTGATACGCTGCCTCTTCGTTTTTATACGATTTCGCCTCGCATCAGAACTTTCCGTACAGAAAACTTTTATCAAGCTTAGTAGACTTTTTCGATCATAAAATTATATTATTTTCACATTGCAGAAATCTAAATATTATATATTATTATTATTATTTATTTTTTTTTTTGTTCACTTCCATTTGTTTTAACAAATAAGTTTACTGAGTTGACACATAGCTTTGAGCGAAAACGTACATAAATTAACTATTTTAGTTCACTTACTTTCACGAAAAAGTGTTTGTATCAAAGAATATAGTGTATCTGATACGCTTCTTTTGATTTTGATACGCATTTCACACATTTCTAATACGCTGGTTTTTGCCATAGTAGTAGAACTGATGCTAATGGCTTCTGTGCTCGTTTGCTGATTCCATTCCTGCTCGTCAATTACGGTCGCTTGATATCTTCGTTTGAAGCAAAGGATGAGGACCTAACCATGATAAGGTAATCCATTACGCATGTCTATCACTATCCCGTTCTCGCGCTGGTGACAACAGTGAGTGATTTGCCTTTAAGCCAATGTAAAATTGGGCAACTTTAAGGAGGGCGTTTGGGGTGTTAATGGAGCGATATTTTGATTTTAAGGATTGGGTTTGAATGGTTAGTCTGTGCTTTCAAATGTGCTAGAAAATCTCAAGGAAAAAGCTATTGTACAAAGCACAATAATGAAAAACTCAACAGCTTATTTTTCCCAAGAAAATGTTGATTGCACTCACTTTAACGAATCATTTAGAGTGTTTTTATGGGTACGATGCTAGTTGTATGTACGTGCGATGTTGGGTTGCAGATTCATGCAGCTCAATAGGGTAATAGATGCAAATGTGCATTGGAAAATTATGATGTGATTGATCGATAATAATTTTGTTAATTGCGGTTGTTGGTAATCGCGTTCTGGAAATATCGGAACAGTTTGAAACAATGTTGGTATTTTGTTATTAGCATTGCACATTTGAGAAATGCTTTATTGAATAAATTAAAAAAGTTGATGTTAAGATGGGGATTGTTGTGTGCCCGGTAGGGTAATAGATGTAAATATGGATTGAGAAATAATGCTTCATTGAGATATATAATGTATGTGCGTGCGCATATAAGACAACGTCAATGAGCTAATTGAGGATATAAGGTTGTTAAATGATGCGCAAAGTGCATACATATGATATAATTGTTGCATAATAATTCTGTTGATTGACGTTATTTATGGGGTTCATTTTGAAGATATCGGTACAGTTTGAAAATAGATTTTTATTGTGTTATTAGTACCGCACAATATGGAAGTACTTTATTGACACAAAAATAAGCATTAAGGTAATTGATAGTGAGCGAGGTAATTGATAGTGAGCGAAAAAATCATAAATTTGATTTTAACAAGGGGATTTATGTAACCCGAGAGGGTAATAGATGTTAATATGCATTTATAAACAATGCTGCAGTGAAATTTATGTGTATGTGCGTATGCATATAAGACAATGCCGATGAGCTGATTGAAAATTTAAATTTTTTGAAAGTGTATACATATCATTTAATTGATGTATAACAATTATGTTGATTCAGGTTCTTGGTGAGGTGCATTTTGAAGAAATCGGTACAGTTTATAAATATATTTGTATGGTGCTATTAACACCGCACAGTATGGAAATGCTTTGTTGATATAGAAATAAGCATTTTAATGGCCACCGAAAGGGAATTGATAGTGAGCGATAAAATAATAAATTTCATATTAAGATGCGGATTTATGCAACCGGAGATGGTCATAGATGTAAATATGCATTGAGAATTTATGCTTCAGTGAGATATAATAACAAAATACCAACATTGTTTCAAACTGTTCCGATATTTCCAAAACGCGATTACCAACAACCGCAATTAACAAAATTATTATCGATCAATCACATCATAATTTTCCAATGCACATTTGCATCTATTACCCTATTGAGCTGCATGAATCTGCAACCCAACATCGCACGTACATACAACTAGCATCGTACCCATAAAAACACTCTAAATGATTCGTTAAACTGAGTGCAATCAACATTTTCTTGGGAAAAATAAGCTGTTGAGTTTTTCATTATTGTGCTTTGTACAATAGCTTTTTCCTTGAGATTTTCTAGCACATTTGAAAGCACAGACTAACCATTCAAACCCAATATCGCTCCATTAACACCCCAAACGCCCTCCTTAAAGTTGCTCAATTTTACATTTCAAATCACTCACTGTTGTCACCAGCGCAGAACAAACGCATTTTGGTACTCGGAATAGACTACCTTGTTCTGATTGTATCATGGACTTATCAGTCAGTTAAACATGCGTGCTCCTGTTCAATGCTGCTGTAGTCAAAGGATCTTGAATCTTAGGGCCGTAATTTTTCAAGCGTGACAGTAACTTTTGTGACAGCGCATCTAACAAAGAGATCAAGCGGCTGAAGGTGAAACAGGACGTTCAACGCAGACAGAGGAATCGCCCATAGTACAATGACCCGCTAATTACAGAACTCTGTTCACAATGTCCGGAAAGGCGATTTCAGCCTTTGCTACCGCTTTGTTGATGTAATGCGTTAGAGCAGGGCAGAGGCTCCATTTTTTAAGCCAATACCACAGCGTAAGGAGTTAGTTCCTAACCAGCGTGCGGACTCCGTATATGTATACGGCCCAAAATTTCCAGTGATCTAACCTGAGATTGTATTGTTAGTCAGTCTGGAAAGTTGGAAGAAATCGTATGGAACAGAAAGAAATGCAATATACGATTCGACAACTACATACTCAGGCTAGATTTTTCGCTGCTCACATACGGCTCACTCTCGCAAAAAATACTAGCACACTCTCAGGTTGCTTTGACAGATAATGCATTGCGTAAATGGAGGCTCAATTTGAAGGTCAAAGTGTTTTTTCTGGAAAAGGGAAGGAGTTCACCCACTTATCATTCTATACACTTTGCCAATACCCTCTTGCTGGTAAAAATCACATTAATTACCCTCTTTGCTCTTTCCTCTATAATCGCCTTCTCGGTAAGCTTGCTGTCAAAAATAAGACCCCAGTACTTAGTGTTCAACTTGATACTTAATCTAGTGCCACACAACCTGATTGGGTTTATCTCAGGAATCTTGTATTTTCTGGTTAAGAGTATAATATCGGTTCTATCGGAACTGATACCAAAGCCCAAAGTGCCTGCCTACTTTACCAGCCCTAAGGCATACTCCATGAGCTGGCCAAGGTATGCAGCAACCTATCCAAAACCATGATTACAATTTCATCGGCATAGGCCACCACCATACGCAACAGCGCCTATTCAAAAGAACAAGAAATTCCTGCCGATTTTCCACAAGGTTCACCGCTGAAGCACACTGCGACGCAGCCAGGCGCAGCCAAGCTGTCAGTTGAGTTGACTATATGGGTTTTCCATAGCAGCGAGCACACCAAGTCGCAGCTATGCGCAGCCAGGCGCAGCTCAGGTCGAAATGGATTCAACTTTTGTCGCAGCGAAGAGTTGCAATCAGCTGTAATTACTTGAGAAACGCGCGGGATTTGAAATGTATGCGAAAATGTAGAGTTGATTTTATATTACAAATTTTTTGAGGAATTCGAAAACAATTTTTATTGGTAATAGCTTAGATAGTTAAAAGTAAAATAAAAATATAGTTAAAGGCAAATTTGAAAGATAATTAATAGCAAATTGAATATAGTAATTTAAAATACTTTATTAGTCTAGTTGGTAGATTACTGACTTCTTGCTTGTGGGATCCCTGATTCGAATCCAAGTTCGGACGAAGGCCCGCGAACCAAGCTTTGAGTTCACCTAGCTCTAATTAGGTACGTGGTTAATATCAGGGGTAAAGTGAGTCGTCGAATTCCACACTCGTATTCACATTGATTGAAAAAATTGTAAAGAATTATTTCAAAATGCAGTCAATTAAAGATGCAGTGTTGGATGACGAGGTGTCAATAGAGATGCTGATAGCCCAAATGAAGGAGCTTCCGATTATTCATGAGAAGGCTACAGGCGGATACAGATATGTCGCTGTGGAATTCAAACATCAACTGAAAATTCTTCTACATCACTGACACTTAGTCACGTTGCAGTGTAACCAGGTGATTTCGTTGGCTGCGCTTGGTCACTAATGGCTGCGCCTCGCTGCGTCGACTGTAATTCAGGCATCAGTCGGCTAGTCTTTACTGTGAAATATATCCATGTCAGATGCCTAAGCTGCAATCTGACAATAGACGCATATGACTTTGCACTTTTTTCACGTGATAATCGCTCAGATCAGATAATGAATAATTCGCAGTACCAGCTACTTTTAATTGAATATTTTAGCATTAAGTAGAAACTCCCAAACAACGTTGGTAAGACTCTTGGCTATTATGTTATTATATCTTATTATAAATTCCTAACATCATTTCCTCAGTTGCAATACTAAGCTAAACCCTCATAGCAATCATATATTTGTACGTTCTTCATCTTTACTGCATTGCACTTTTTCTAAAATCAAAAATCATGCTCCAATGTGACTGAAAGTGCGACTCGAAACATGAATACATTTCAAGTTAATCGAAGGACACTCATGTTAATGATTTTCCATTTCTGTGAATTTAAACCGCGTACCCTAGTAAAAACGCTGACTGGAGCCTTAAGTGTATTAAAATTACTTACTTTTTTCTCGCCCACAGCATTGAAGAAATCATAAAACATAAAACTGCCTATCGTTAGTGCTAAATGCATTAACCACCCGCCATTGGTGTGCTCTAAATGCAAGTCATTGCATAGGAAATGAGTGCATTAGGACTATGAACAGTTTAATTTGAATGCAAATAACTGTTCAAACGATAGCGTAGGAAATCGGTTCATGTTTAACCCTACTGCATTTTGACGGGACACCCATTATTGGAGCCCATGATTGATGCTGATGATGGTCTGCACAGGGGTGATGGCGTTAGTGGTTTATGAGACCAGAAAAGCAAGTCATTGTTGGGTGATTTTGCAATAACACGTGGGTGTTTGATTACTTTATTTTCTTTGCTGTGGTGTCTGGTCTGGTCTTTTGTGTAGTTTTTTCACTGATCGATATGCGGTCTGCTGATTTAGTTAGATTCATTGGTTTACTGAAGATAATACTCAAAGCGGTCGAAATTTTGATGTTGAGGCCTGCACTGTTTTCATTTTGATCTAATTGAGAACATCAACGCGATGGTTTTCATGCATTGCGGCTTAATGAAATGAAAAATTTTGAATTTAGCGTTTGTTATAATGAACTAACTCAAATCAGAATTGTCTTCAGAACGGCTAAAACACTCTAAAAAAAAAAAAAATTTGAATCTTGCCCTGGCTTATTCATCCCTTATCAGCCCGATTAGGTTTTTTACTAATGTTCGAAGAACATTA